>VZRW01014074.1:0-55017 GCA_013398125.1 Aegotheles bennettii
ACTCCTAACATTTTGTGATTCTGCAATTCTGTGATATCACAAACAGAAGATTATTAATTCAAGGACAGATGATGAGCATTTGTTCTTGTTTTGTGTTAAATACAGTTTACATTTGTAGGTGTGATGAGTCTGTTAGAATTTTTACTCTAAGCAGACCTTTCAATGCACAGCATAATAATTAGATATTTTTGTTTTCAGAACCTTTCAATTTTTCACATTTGTAGTTATTAGAGAATTAAATAAACCCTGAGTGGAGAACTGATAGCTATGGTTTCATTTCCCTGGATTCATCTTTGATTTCTGAATAGTAATGGTTAATGATGGTAAGGGTAGAATCTACTCTTCCTGAAATTTCTGGTGTTTTAAAGTAAGCATTTTCAAAAAGGTAAGGAAGGAAATATAGGCTGTGAACTCTGAGTTTACTAAAATAACAAACCTCTTTCTTCTTTCTGATACATTCAGAAAGGTATTGGAGGGCAGTGTTGCTGCTGTAACAACTAAATGATTCATCACCTGATGATTCATAAAGTTAAACATTTTCTCAGATTGTGTTATGGTTTGAAACCGAGACAGATTGCAGAGGTCAGCCGTATGCTTACATCTTGATTCAACTTTCCTATATGCCAGGTATGTGAATTCTTGTGTGAATAAGGAGTCATTATAGCAGCAGCTGGAAAACAATGGGAGAGACTATTAGGGAAAAGGTAAACTCAGAAAGGACAGAGTGAAAAATTCCAGAATGAGAACACCAAGTGAAAGAATTACTATGAAATGCTCAATGCAGCTATTGTGTTGTCAGAGTGACAAATAGTACATCCCTAAGTCCAATCTATACTGAGCACATTTTATCATAATCAGACTTCAGTATTAATGAGAACTCTCAGATTTTATGAAGGTGCTAAATTGTATTTTTTTTATTATTTACAAAAATTTCTGGGTTTAATCTCTTTTAGAAACCTGTGTGCATTTATCAATGAAATTATTTTGTGTGATTTTTTCAAAACCAGCTGTGATAATGCTACCTTTCAAATATTGTGAAATATTTTGGCTAGACTTTTGGCATAGTTAAATAATAATTCTATCTCAGAGAATCAAGAACACTTTGAAAGTGTACTGGCTTACTTATTTTTGTGTCATACACAAGAATTTAATTAGTTTCTCTGTTTTCCTAGCTTTAAAAAAATGCCCAGGTGATATCACTTTGATATAACAGTATGTTATCAATATTATGCAGTGTTACAACTTAAACACAACATCAACACTGTTACATATTTATTAAAGATATAACTCAAAAGTCACTGTTTAGATACACAACTATTAATGTCAGTAATTTGCAAGGTAAGCCATTGCACTGAAGTGAATAAAAACACGTAAAATTTGCAGTAAAACTGATTCTTATTTGAAAAAATATGCATTTTAAGTTAAACAAATTTATGGAAAAACATGTTTATTTAAAATAAACTGTTGGTTTATTTTTTAGTTTGTTCTGTTTTAAACATACTAGTAGTTTTGTAAAATCACAGATACCTTGCTTAAGTCCATAACTTGTAGGAATAAAGAAGAATAGGGATATAAATATCTGGACTTTATAAGTAATGTCCCACTCTATGCTGAGTATTATATATATATAGATAGATAGATATTACCTTAATTTTAAGTATTTCTGTTGTGTGCTAGCACTTCAAGTTTTATTAAAAATTAATGGTGAAATTCTGTCCCTTTTGGTGTCAATAGTATTGGCTTAGTTTTCACTCAGTCTTCACTGGAAATCTTTTCTCAGGCACCTCTTGTGTGGAAGGACTGCACAATGTAGATGAGGGGAGCAAAGTCCCTCCCACTTTGAGGAGATCAGGTTCAGGACCACTTGAGGAACCTAGATACACATAAATCTATGGGACCTGATGAGATGCATCCCAGAGTCCTGAGGGAGTTGCCTGATGTAGGGGCCAAGCCGCTTGCCATGATATTTGAAAAGTCATGGCAGTCAGATGAAGTCCCTGGTGACTGGAAAAAGGGGAACATTACACCCATTTTTAAAAAGGGGAGAAAGGAGGACCCTGGGAACTACCGACCTGTCAGCCTCACATCCGTGCCTGGGAACAGGTCCTCCTTGAAACTATGCTAAGACACATGGAGGACAGGGAGGTGATTCGAGACAGTCAACACGGCTTCACCAAGGGCAAGTCCTGCCTGATCAACCTAGTGGCCTTCTACAGTGTAGTAGCTACATCAGTGGACAAAGGGAGGGCTACAAATGTCATCTATCTGAACTTGTGTAAGGCCTTTGACACAGTCCCCTGTGACATCCTACTCTCTAGAGAGATATGGATTTGATGGGTGGACTATTTGGTGTGTGGGGAATTGGTTGGATGGTCACATCCAGAGGGTAGTGGTCAATGTCTCAATTTCTTGAAGGGCACCAGTGATGAGTGGTGTCTCCCAGGGCTCTGTACTGGGGCTGGTACTGTTCAACCTTTTCATTAATGACATAGACAGTGGGCTCAAGTGCACCTTCAGCAAGTTTGTGGACAACACCAAGCTGAGTGATGTGACTGTCACTCCAGAAAGATGGGATGCCATCCAGAGGGACCTAGACAAACTTGAGAAGTGGGCCCAAGGGAACCTCATGAGGTTCAGCAAGGAGACGTGCAAGGTCCTGCACTTAGGACGGGGCAACCCTTGGTATCAATACCAGCTGGGGGATCAAGGGATTGAAAGAAGCCCTGTTGAGAAAGACTTGGGGATACTGGTAGATTAAATGCTGGACATGAGCCAGCAATGTGTCCTCACAGCCCGGAAGGCAAACTGTATACTGGGCTGCATCAAAAGAATTGTGACCAGCAGATCGAGGGAGGTGATTCTGCCCCTCTACTCTGCCATGGTAAGACCCCTCCTGGAGTACTGTGTCCAGCTCTGGAGCCATCAGCACAGGAAAGACATGGAACTGTTCAAACGAGTCCAGAGAAGGGCCACGATAATAATCAAAGGCCTAGAACACCTGTCCTATGAAGAAAGGCTGAGAGAGTTGGGGTTGTTCAGCCTGGAGAACAGAAGTCTCCAAAGAGACCTCATTGCTGCTTTTCAATACATAAAGGGAGCCTATAAGGAGAGTGGGAATAGGCTTTTTAGCAGACCCTGTTGTGATAGGACAAGGGGTAATGGTAGATTACTGATGGAGGGTAGAAACTGGTGGAGGGTAGATTTAGGTTAGATACAAAGAAGAATTTTTTCATCATGAGAGTGGTAAAACACTGGAACAGGTTGCCCAGAGAGCTGGTGGATTCCCCATCCCTGGAGATGTTCAAGGCCAGGTTAGATGGGGTCCTGAGCAACCTGGTCTAGTGGGGAATGTTCCTGCCCATGTCACAGGAGTTAGACTAGATGACCTTCAATGACCTTCCAACCCAAGTGATTCTGTGACTTCAGGAGAGTAGCATGGCGGAGAGGGACCTGGGGGTCCTGGTTGATGGCAAACTGAATATGAGCCAGCAGTGTGCCCTGGCAGCCAGGAGGGCCAACCATGTCCTGGGATGCATTAAGCATGACGTTGCCAGCCAGTCAAGGGAGTTGATTGCCTCGCTCTACTCTGCACTGGTGCGACCTCACCTTGAGTACTGTTTTGGGCACCTCAATATAAAAAAGACATCAGGCTACTGGAGAGTGTCCAAAGGAGGCCACAAGGATGGTGAAGGATCTGGAGCAGATGTCTTATGAGGAGCAGCTGAGGTCACTTGGTTTGTTCAGCATGGAGAAGGGGAGGCTGAGGGGTGACCTCATTGTGGTCTACGGCTTCCTCTTGAGGGGTAGAGAAGGGACAGGTACCGATCTCTTCACTCCTGTGACCGATGACAGAACTAGGGGAAACAGCAGGAAGCTGAATCGGGAGGTTTGGGTTAGATATCAGGAAAAGGATTTTCACCCAGAGGGTGGTTGAACAGGAACAGGCTCCCCAGGGCAGTGGTCATAGTACTAAGCCTGACTGAGTTCAAGAAGTGTTTGGATGATGCTCTCAGGCACATGGTGTGACTCTTGGAGTGCCCTACAGAGAGACAGGAGTTGGACTTGATAATCCTGATAGGTCCGTTCCAACTCAGCACATATGATTCTATAATTTTACCCTGAATTTGCACATTGTGTGTCTGATAATCAGGAAAGTATAATAATGAGATGAGTGCTGGGACAGTATTACTGATCTTTGTTGCAATAACTCATTTATTCAACTCACAAGTAGTAAAAAAGGAAATAGGGTTATGAAAAATTAATAAGCTTTTTGGCAATCTTATTTCTCTAGTTTTAGTGCTTTTGTTGCTTATATTCTTCCATATTCTCTCTTTCATCCAAAATATGAAATGGAAAATCTTGAGTACTTACAAGCTGATAAGCAGATCTGTTTTCATCAGATATTTACCACATTAATCTAGTAAAGAGTTCCTAGTCTGTGTTTTTCAAATAATTTAAGGCAAGTAAGTCCCTGGATGTGAGGCTCAGCCAAGACTATTACTTCTTGGCAAAAAGTACCATTAATAATTATCTAAGTACATTTTCACAAGAAAGAAATAATTTCTTATATTTCACACGGCAGTGGAGTCAGGGAATACACTGAGATTTTTCTTTTAGCCGTAGAGAACTATATTCCATGTACTTATGGTAGTCCTAACACTTACTCAGTATCTCAGAGTGGGTGCCTGTTAGTAAAACTGTTTTGATTCATTTGCTAGTCTCTAATATATGTGCGACATCTACCACACGGACACACACATGCACAAACAAAAGTCAAGATCCTTCTGTTAACCTATTTCAAATACCATGACTTTCATGCTAGCCCATTAAATCATTTGCAAATTATATATCATACTGAAAGGAAGACATGTTAATGCAAATTACAGAAATCCACAGTCAAAGTGATGGGATCTTAAGTTGCTAGCATTAAAACATGTTCTTTTCGTTGTGTACTCTACCACACATTTTGTGTGAATTAGCTAAGAGTAGTCTTAAAACACGATTTGTATCTACACTAATAAATAGCTTCTATTTAGTATAACAAGTAATGAGATAAAATATTCTTAAATAATACTACGAGAACCATCTTTTTCTTATTTAATAGTTCAGTAGATATTAATCTTCTGAGAGCATACCACAAAAACCAGATTTTTTTTGTGTTTAACAAATGAAACATTGAGTAGTACTAGTGTGTGGAAGGGCTGCATGCTATGCTTCTATCAGAGTATAAACCATCATATGAATGAATAATAGTTTTGTATGCTGTGAATAATAACATACTGTGTGTAAAGCAGATCAGTATTTTATTAAGAAGGTTGATAAATGGAAAGAAAAACAATACTTGATCTGGAAAATCATAGAGTGACATTAATTCTCTTTTGATATGTGAGAAAGTTTGCATACTCAGTATTTTACAGGATATACAAATTTAATCCCTTGTAGAAGGGTAATAAAATTTATTCTAATAACATATACCAACATACAACACATCACTTTAAACTGTTTTGTTTTTTTTTTCTGATATTATATTATTCAAAACGTATTATCTTCATTTTCTAGCACCCTGTGGAAGCCGGTCAACAGGCTCTGAAGGAACTGTATTATCACCAAACTACCCCAAGAATTATAGTGTTGGTCACAATTGTCTTTACTCTATCACTGTTCCTAAGGAATTTGGTAAGTGGATCTGGTCTCATTCATACCTTCTTGTTGCTTGGAGACTTTCAACAATATTGGATTATTTGTATGATTGCTTTTATATTAAACATAATGTGAAAAAGCTGTTTAAAACTGATACATGTTTATACTTTTCATCATTTTTAGTACACTATTTTCTCAAATGTTTATTTTTACTATTATCTCTTGAAATTACTGTTGTTCATATATTTTTGTCTCACTGTAACAACCAACATGGAACTTAGAATATTGATGTGATGCTAGCCAAATATATTAGTTATACCACCTAAGGTTTCTTTTCACTCAAAATCATGTGTCAAGACTCTAGAAAGTTTAGTGTAGCTCCGATAAGTCCACGTAAGCAGGGGTAGTAACATTTCTCTTAAATTTATGGTAATATTGCTCTCATAATCTTTGGTTTCTCTGCATCATGAGACAATGGTATAGTCTCTCCTGAGGAAGGAAATTAGAGCAGCATGTATCTGTCTGGTTTTTGTAGACTCCCAGATCCTCCACCAAAACTTCACTCCCATCCTAACACTTTTTCTGATGACTAGATGAATCTTTTAAAGATTTAAAGGGTTGCTGTGTATCCATCTGCCATACTTATGATGACTGAACTCCTTAATATCCAATTAATTTGTTCTTATGTGTAGCATAGAGGTGCACAGGCTGCTACGAAATAAGCAGGTTTTTTTAAAATATTGTCTTCTAAGCCATGGGAATCTCTATGTATTCCTCTAGAACATTCAGAAAAAAATAAACACGTTTGCGCAATTCTTGATTTATTTCTAGCTATGCACACATGGCTAGAAGCATATGCTTTTGACCTAGCTAATTTGGTTTAGATAAACTGGAAACATTACATCTTCTCATTTCCATCAAATCTAATACTTCTTAGTTTATGACACAATGTCAACAAGTAAAGAGTCAAAATTACTACAATAAAGGATTTAAAATGTTAATGATCTGTACTTCATATCTTTGATATTATGGATGATAATGTAATTTTGTGATTTCTGCAAGACAGAATTCCCAAAACAAGACATGGAAATAGGGAAAAATCCCACTGTTATGCATATTTACTTGGAATAATTTGACAAATACTCATTTTTCTTTACACATGAAGCATGTTAACAATATTAAAGAATTCTCTTTGACCCTTATACAACAACAAAAAAAATGCTGATTCGAAAAAGGAAAATAATGGTTTAGATATGATTAACCCTGCCATACAAGAATTCAGTGACATATTGGAGATATGATTATGATAAAGTGTCTGAGCTCTTGAGCTCTTTGACTGTCCTTCTTTGAGACAGAGTTTTACTCTTTTTCTTGTGTTTAAACAGCATTATTTTTTACAATTACACCAGGTACCTGTAGAATATATAATGAAAGTCTTTAATCCACTTTTATAAATACAGAAAACATCAGTGCTTGTGTGATGAAAGGTAAAAAACATACCTGGCAGAAACAATTCAAAAATGAGAATGATAGAACACATCAAATAGTCCAAAACAAGTGTTTCCATTTTAGCTGCTGTTTTTTAATGATACTCCTTCAGTAATAGGGAACAGAATTCCTTGCACTTAAATTTTAAAATATGAATCTTTGTTTGAATTATAGTGTGGTGTTTTGGGTTTTTTTGTAAGTTGTTAATGCTTTTTTTCTGACTCATGCTCTTTCTCTAATCTATTATTACTAAAATTATTCCAATAACAGCCATTAAGAAAGTAAAATAGATTTTGACAATTGATTTAACCTAATCTTTCTACACTCAAGATAAATATGTCTCAATCTGAAATTTTAAAGACTTTTGTAATAAATCTGTTTTATCTAATAGCTCTAGTGTCTGTCTCATCACAATATATGCAAGTACAGTTGGAGTGAAGGATAGCCATAGTTTTTTAATGCTGAGTTCTTTAAGATCACTTTTAGGAAATTATTATCTGTAACTCTATTATTTTTGGGCCTGATAGAAGACATTGTAATAAGAAAAGAGTCTTCATTTTCAGTGCTTGATATGGATTGTGTAGGGATCACTCATTAACAAGATGGTTCCCGAAAAATGCTGTTTTTTGTGGATAAAGACACTAGTTTTCATCCTGAATTCACTTGCTAGTGCGCATCATGGCATGCAACTATGTCAGAGATTATTCACAACAACAAAGAGTCAAAACAAGCTTTTTGGAGAATGAAGTACTCCAGCAAAGCTGCTGACATAAGATAATTTAAATTTCCTAAAGAAAACAACAGAATTCTTCTCCCATAATTTTCCCTATGACTCCAACTTTCAATATGAAATATAGCATTAAAATGTTTGATGAATGCAACATCTTCAGGAACTATTTTGGCATCCAATACAGCATATGAGATCTTATGATAGAGCACACGTTGGGTTTTTTTTTAAAAAAAACAAAAACCAAATCAATGTAGAAAAAACCCCACAAACAATGGAATAACATATTCATTATGTAGAAGTGAACTCATTGTCCTGGATTAGTTTTTGACAGAGTGAAAAGAAAAGCTATTTCACATGCAGCTTTTCAGGTTCTCAAGCCCAAAATTCTGTGGAAAAATCATTGCAATGTGGACGTTTTTTCCCTGTGTTCCATTATTCTGTCATGCAGAATCACAGTTGCAATATTTCATACCATGACAGGTTTAAGCTAGAAGATAAATGATTCACAAAGGCACACAGTATGCCACAGACAAAATCTCTTGTAAACATGGAAGACTCATCTTCTTTGACACTCTCCCACTGATAATTTAAAATGGTAGAATGATCGTTAACTGTTCAGCAGTGAAATCCAGCACCAGTTACAATTAAAATGCAGAAGTTTAAGATTTTATTTTTGTTTTCCTGGTGCACATGAATTCAGTTGTATGCCCTGCTCTACATAACAGTGTCATCTGTACTTCTATTTAAGGTAATATTTTTAACAGCAAAATAAATTTTATGTCAATTTGCCTCAGAAAATGGCTTTCCTTCTGTTATAGAAAAAAGGTAGATTGAGCATACACAGTGAGGTATGTGAGAATTGATTATGAGCTATGTTATCAGAAAATTAAGTATCAATTCACAGTGGCCATTAAAAATATGAAATTTAAATCAGACCTTTTTTTTTCCTACAAAGATGGTAAAAAACCTGTATATAATTAGGAAAAAGTCTTGTTTCCAAGAAGACTGTACACTTGCTTTACATTTACAGCCAGATTTAATAAAAATGTTTTTAAAAAAATGACAAGCACTTTATTCATAAGCATGACATTCTGGAACAAGAATTTTGGCAATGAGAGTAGACCCAGTTTGTTTACTATAAGCAGGTAAGTTAAAATCCATTATTCTCTTCCATTCCCAAATAACTGGCTTGCATTCACAGACACCTTTCTATCATGCAGTTATACCACATTCAGCTTTTCCTTGTGTTTCTTCTTGAATTTCTGTGTTATGAGGTAGGCCTGCATTATTGTAAATAAACAACAGAAAGAAGAAACAAATAGAGACAAACATCAGGGTTTTGGGATTATTATTGTTATTGTTATTCTTAGTAGTATTAGTATTGTTAGTATTATTAGTATTATTTAGGTCCTTCAAAATAATTTTTTTGCAAATACTGGAAGGTGAACATAGTTCTATTCTGCCAATGAAGAGACACACTCAGAAAATAATATTGTCAACATATTTTCTGTTAGACAGCTCACTGCACCTAGGATTGGTAGATAGCTTAAAAGATGTGTCACACAAGTTATTTCAGTACTAATTGATTTGATTTGATTTCAAACTCAGTTTACATTTAGAAAGAAGCAATGATAGGCAAGGACAGATCATAAGTATCAGAATAACCTCATGTCAAGAGGGAATAAGAACTAAATGATATTTATGATAATATTTAGCTGTGTTAAACATTTGCTTTTAGTAACTGGAATCCATCATCCATGCTGTGTACATCTTACTTTCATTTCAGAAATATGGCAGACATGTATGGACTGACATTTTTAAAATGTGGAGGATTTAACTCTCCATCTTTAATTAAAAAGGTTGGAAATGTCTGTCTAAATATCTAACTTTAGTGCTTTTAACCATGAACTAAGCAGTTATTGAATTATTCAAGAAATTGCTGAATGGGAAGATGATAAAAATGTTACTATAGGCAGGAATCTGTTTCCTACCCTCTCTTCATAGTCAGTGGCACTGCATTGTCCAAACAATGATTATTTGTCAGCAAAATGGAGGGGAAATACAAAGACTGCTCCAAATACTTGTATGCCCAACTGTATAAAAGCTCAAGATACTAATTTAAGGAGAAAGGGAAAATGATTCACCTTGTACCGTGTATTTTATAAAAAGTAAGTCAGCCCACCTTTAGTGACCATTAAAGTGACCATTAATTATTTGTACTTCTTGATTTTTATTCCCCCCCTACCCCCCCCCGGTAATAAAACTATATTTTTAAGACAAACTCCTCTATTTTTTGCATATGTGTTTACAAGAATTTGGCATAAAGACAGAAAAGCTGACTGTATCACGAGACACTTCGTATAAAATCTAAAAGTATTTTTAAAAGACAAATTACTTAATCCAGAAATTTAATGAAATTCGATTTAGTTGAGCATGATAACTAGTTAGATTAGGAGTAAAGTACTTCAGTTTTCTAATTTATTTTCTCAGTTTTCTGATTTATAGAGTGAACATCATGGAATACTGAGGATGTACAAATATTTATTATTAATAATAGAAGAAGTATTTACTGTGTGAGTAAAACAAAATAGATGATATAAAGTTCACAGTGCTCCTTTTTTTCTTGGCATTCTTTCAACTCTGTTGCCCTGTTGTTGTTTCTCTTTTTAACGCCACTACTTTAATGCAAGATTTTCAAAGGATCTTGTACGAGCATCTGAAAATATTAGAATGATGTCTAATAAATTCTTAAAACCGAGCTTCAAGAACTCAGCATTAAAAAGTGTATGGAAGTCCTTTTCTGCATTCTCTAGTCAGCCAACTAAGCTTCACTAAAAAGTACATAAATAGCAGTGTTATCTGTAGCAGAATTTAGAAACTCTGGCCAAAACTGAGACATCGTTGTGCTAAGGGTACCAGACATAGAAGTGATTTTCATTCCAGAGACAATATGCCCAACTAAGGTAATATGCAATCAGACATACAGTTGGCAAAATGCAGTTGGCAAAGTGTTCTTTCTTCTTCTTGTTTTTTTTTTTTTTTTAAATGATGTAGTACCAGTATGGGAAGGAAACATTTGCAACATAGGTATAAATACTGTTTTATGTTAGTTTATCTCATTACCAGAGTATTATTATGATTTGAAAATTCTCTGAGTGGACTGGTGGGTACTTGCCTTTTCATTTGACTCCTTTTCAAGTTAATTTTGAGAGTTAATGAAGAAGACTGAAAGGGGATAAGAATGGAGTCAGGCTGCCTAGAGCCAGAAAAATATGTAGGTTGTGTACCTTGTGCTAAAAGCAAATAATACACCCTTCCACCATAAAGGAAATTGAATATTTTCAATATGCATTCAGTGTGCGTTGAATATGAATTTATTTTCCACTGTTATTTTGATTAAATATAAAAATTAAAATATTTGTTTGAAATGTACGATGTATTTTTAAGGCATAGTTCCTTTCTTCATTAAAGAAAGATTATATACCTATATAATAACTACCACAAAAACTGGTAGAATCTGGCTCATTGTGTGCATTTTAGCAAGAAAATAATGCATAGGTGATGAGACAGAAAGTTAAGAAATCTTAGAAGTCTATCTTCTGCACAATATATGCACATAAAAAGGTTAATGGAAAAAAAATATCTCCATCCAGAAGTGTAAGACCTTGATTTTTTGAGTCAGCTGCAGAGACATAATTTGTGTTTTAATCTATATAATCCAATTGGGGATGCTCTAAATTTGTGAATGTATCTTGCCTTAAAGAGGTGCCCTTAAACTTCGCTGATTTATGTGTGTATATGTTTTAATCTTGCATGCAAAACAAACTAGGTGTGTATACATGTAATTGAACCCTTTGTTGGGCTACATTTCATCTTGGTTTTGTTAGGTACCTAACTATGGAAGTTAGGTATCTAGTCTAAGACATTCAGATGTGTGCTCTAATCAACGGAGATACACAATCCTATGGTGTGATTCATCTCATCTAAAATATCTATCTGCAAATTTTGATAGGAGATAAATTCTTTGTATCATAAAAGAAAGACCACAGCCTCATTTTGTCATATTTGTTCTGGCTGCTACCACAGGTTGAGTGAATTAGAGAACATTGCTGTTAGTGTAATCTACATCCATTCAGTAGTCACATTGCACACACATAGTTTCATAATTTTATCTTCTGAGTGCATGGTAAGGCTGGCAATTTCACATGTCTCAGTTAGCAGCCATTTAAGGGCTTGAGGTTGGATGATTCAAATTCAAGATTTAATTAGTGATTCCCCATCCTTAAATCTTTTTAATCTAACACTGGAGGTGAACAAAATTGGTGTCTTATTATTAAGCTTATATTAGACAATAACATTCCTGCTTAAATGTCACTAGATACTCAGTAATTAAGAAGAATTTTGGGTCATGGACTTCATTATGTTAGGTATTCTACAGGAACAGGAAGCCATGGCTTATAGTTGTCTACACAACAAATACATGATAGATTTATGTTGCCATCTGGAAAAAGGAAATACAAGACAAGACTAGTTATATGCTGTAAATATTATTATTGTGGGTTTGTTTTAAGAAGTATTAAGTATTTAATTTCCAGAATATATAATAAATGTACCTTTAAGTGCTACTTTTCAGAGTTTTGTATAAAATCAGTTATAATGCAAGAATTTTAGTTACATATGCAAATTAAGAAATTATTTTCCCATTGATGTAAAAATTTCATTCTTTGAAATATATTTTGCAAATTTCAACAAGGTTGTGCCAAAGATTTCTATTTTTCATTATATTTCAAACACAGAAAAATAATACTAATTGCTTAATTCAAATATGAATAGACTAGTAGCAATATATTGTGTATTATAGATACCTGGTAGATAGTGAATATATTTTTAATCATACTGTTAAGTATACATAAACTACTGTGCTGCCTGCTCTACATAAAATAGTTTGAGATTGCAGTTTAAGATTTTTTTGGGGAGAATAGAGGTAAACATTAGTTGTATAACTATTAACTTCTGGTTTACTTTTGTAATTCAAGGCCGAATTTGTGTTGTTCAGATGCTGACTATATAATTTAAAGAAGTGCAAGAAGGTTATTTCATATCACTTTCCACTTATCTATGAATGTCCTAGGTTTATGAGAGGGAGGACTGGCAGGTTTTATATATGCAAACTCACAGCTGGGGAATATTTCAATGTTTAATGTGCTTGTCAAGTGAGCAAATGCCAATAAAAAAGTAACCATAGGATGACTTTTAAATGAGAACAAACTATTCAATGGTTTTTTGAAATAAAATTTTAAGAGGTTTACTATTTTACTTGCTTAATATGATTTGAAGTCACTTTTTCAATGCTGCTTTTAGATTTTTTCAAGAAAAATTATTATGTTTGGCTCAAATATTAATAAGGTTTTTGAATATAATAACGACAAATTCAATATAGACCGCTAAATAGCTTAAGCTATTGAGTTTGACTATAAAGATACAGCAACAGTATAGCTGTCTTTTTTAATAGCCTAATAAAGTGGAATGATAAACTATATAAACTATAATGCAAATGAATTGATAAAGGATTTCTGAAGACTTTTCTCTCTTTTTCTAAGCAGTGTGACTCTATCTGCTCCAAATATTTAATTGTCAAACCTTGTTCACAGAAGAAGTTATTATTAAAATAGCTAAAATTAGTCTGGGTTCCTGAATCTGAATGACAGAGGATAGACTACATTACATTTGTCACTTATACGCTTCCAATACATGTTACTATCCTGAGGAGGAGATTGAGTGGTGGCGGATTTTCTAATAAATTCTGCTTTTTTCTTAGGTTCACTTCTTGGAAAATGATTGAAGTACTTTAGCAGCACAATACCATCAGCATTGATTAGGTCCTTTTAACATAAAGTTATATTAATAATGAAGGTGACATTTTTACCCTTACCCTCTGTATGAGTGAGAAAACTGCTTTCTTACTCTTTAAACTTTGCCAGTGTGGGGTGGATTAGGTGATTTAAAATTGCTTACATCTGACCAGCAGAGATTCAGGAGCATCATGAGCCCCTGCCAACAAACATCTGCACTAGATGGGAGTCTTCCTCATTCCTCCTGTTAGAATAGGCCACAGTCCATATCACAATTCACCTAGATGCATATTAAGCTAGGCAGAGAGCACATAAACTCTCTCTGGAGAGCCTGACTCTTCAAGTATTAGCTAGGCTGTGGAAATTTATAGTTCTGCTCTTCATTCTTAGGAATTACAGATAACAAAATAATCAAGTGAAAGTGGTTACATCAGACTTTCCTGATGAAAAGCTAAGGTGGCTTGTGAACTGGTTGAAAGGAAGAAGTCAGAGAGCTGTGGTCAGTGGGATGAAATCTAGTTGGAGGGCTGTGACTAGTGGAGTCCCTTGGGGGTCAGTACTAGGACCTGTATTATTCAATATTTTCATCAATGACCTGTATGAGAGAACAGAGTGTACCCTCAGCAAGTTTGCTGATGACACAAAGCTGGGAGGGGTGGCTGACACACCAGAGGGTTGTGCTGCCATTCAGCGAGACCTGGACAGGCTCTGGAGAGTTAGGCGAGGAGAAACTTAATGAAATACAACAAGGGCAAGTGTGGAGTCTTGCACCTGGAAAAGAACAACCCCATGTATCAGTATAGGTTGGGGTCTGACCTGCTGGAGAGCAGAGAAGGGGAAAGGGACCTGGGGGGTTCTGGTGGACAGGAGGATGACCATGAGCCAGCAATGTGCCCTTGTGGCCATGAAAGCCCACGGCATCCTGCGGTGTATTAGAAGGGGGGTGGTTAGTAGGTCGAGAGGTGTGCTCCTCCTCCTCTATTCTGCCTTGGTGAGGCCACATATGGAGTATTGTGTTCAGTTCTGGGCCTCACAGTTCAAGAAGGACAGGGAACTGCTTGAAAGAGTCCAGCGCAGAGCCACNACAGGCTCTTCTCAGTGATTTCCAGTGATAGAACAAGGGGGAACGGGTGTAAGTTGAAACATTGGAGGTTCTGGGTGAACATCAGGAAAAACTTTTTCACTGTGAGAGTGACAGAGCACTGGAACAGGCTGCCCAGAGAGGTTGTAGAGTCTCCTTCTTTGGAGACATTTAAAACCTGACTGGATGCATTCCTGTGTGACTTCCTCTAGGTTGTCCTGCCCTGGCAGGGGAATTGGACTAGATGATCTTTTGAGGTCCCTTCCAATGCCTAACATTCCATGATTCTGTGATTTTGACTTCTGGAAGTTCAGATTACTCCTTTTGTGAACTTTGTTTTTTGTTTGTTTTGTTCTTTTTTTTTAGAGGGGTGCATATAACTGAAATATTTAATGTATTTGCAACCTAACCTGTTGCATAATATCAGTGAGATTTTCAATCTGATTTGTCTGGTGTTTTCATTTCTTGTCATACTGTCCAAAACCAGATCCGAGAAGTCTTAGCTCATGCTAAGATTTCACAGAATCACAGAATCACAGAATCCTAGGGGTTGGAAGGGACCTCAAAAGATCATCTAGTCCAACCCCCCTGCCAGAGCAGGGTCACCTAGAATACATCACACAGGAACGCATCCAGGCGGGTTTTGAATTTCTCCAGTGGAGGAGACCCTAAGATTTAGCATCTTTATGTTGTATCCAAGGAGAATAAATTTTCTTTTCATCTCATGTGTGAAGGAGATGTCTAAATTTTAGCATTTAATTATTTTGGTGGCAGTTTAAAAGGTCAGACTCTGATCTGAAAGAAGAATTACACTAGAAAATACAGACCAAAGGAGTGATGTGCTGGTAATACTGAACCTCAGAAATGTAAGTCACCTAGTTTTGTTCATGGGTGAAGCTTTTAGTGTTGTTAATTCAAAACATTCATATATGGACTGAAATATGTGATAAAATTCTCAGCTGAAAAGAAAGAGATGGTATACTAATATGTTGCTGTAAATGAGGATCATTTCTACTAACCACTCGGGATTATAAGGCATACTACTTTGATAACTGCAGAGCAACTAACATGAATTAATTTTTTAAACTGTTAATTAATTAACAGTTATTAATTTCTACTTATAAACTTTTTAATACTATTACAATGAAAGATTATAACATTTTTAAAATTATGAAAATATTGTAATTTCTATAAGAATATAAAAAACTCAATAATAACTTTCTCATCATATTTAGTGTGCATTCTCTATCACTTCTCTGCTGATGTTCTGTTAAAAATAAAATGACAAGTTTAAAGTGACACGATTGTCTTTCTCCACAAAGAAAACAGTTTCTCATTTAGCTCTTGAAACACTTCACTTTGAAACATTCCCTAAGTTTTGATTTTACATTTCAGTTACAAGCTCAGCTATCAAATGGCGGACATACTTTCTTTTTTTTTTCTTTTATAGTTTTTCTTTATCACAGAATCACAGAATTCTAGGGTTGGAAGGGACCTCGAAGGATCATCTAGTCCAACCTTTATCCTATCATACTCCCAACCATTAGGCCATTAGGCCATGGCCTCAAGTGCCTCATCAACCCGTTTTTTGAGCACCCCAGGGACGGTGACTCCACCATCTCCCTGGGCAGCCTATTCCAGTGCCTAACCACCCTCTCTGTAAAGAACTTCTTCCTAATATCCAACCTAAACTTCCCCTGACATGACTTGAGGCCATTTCCTCTCGTCCTATTATTAGCAATTAGGGAGAAGAAACCAACACCAGCCTCACTACAACCTCCCTTTAGGTAGTTGTAGAGGGCAATAAGGTCTCCTTTCAGTCTCCTCTTCTCCAGGCTNGCTCATGTTCAGCCAACTGTCAACCGACACCCCCAGGTCCTTTTCCGCCAGGCTGCTTTCCAGCCACTCTTCCCCAAGCCTGGACTGTTGCATGGGGTTGTTGTGGCCAAAGTGCAGGACCCGGCACTTACCCTTGTTAAACCTCATGCAATTGGCCTCAGCCCATCGCTCCAGCCTGTCCAAATCCCGCTGCAGAGCCTCCCTACCCTCAGGCAGATCGACATTCCCACGCAATTTTGTGTCATCTGCAAATTTACTGAGGGTGCATTCGATCCCCTCATCCAGGTCATCGATAAAGATGTTAATATGAAAGAATTTTTCCCTGTTTCATAATCTTAATTTCTTATTTTCCACTAGGAATTGTTTTGGTTTCGCCTACTAATGAAAAGAAAAAATATCCAAGTATTAATTTAATCCACACCATTCAGTAAACTGGAGTGATAGTTTGTTTCAGATGAATGAACTTATTAAACATCTGATCTAAACAATAACATTCACTAGTAAGATAATAAAAGATAATTATTATACTCATAAAGCTGTTGTACTTTTAATTAGTAGCTCTAAATCAGCTGAGAGGTGATTGAAGAACTGAACAGCTTTTTCAAAGTGACTTTTCCATTTAAATCTAGAACCCTTATTACTTAATTAATAAGATGGCTTGAATTAAACCTGGTATGTTAATGAGATTTTATTCTTAATTGTACCTTAAATAACATTAGATTGTTGTCATTAATGTTGTTGTTGTTGTTATTCCAGGGTTAAAATTGTTTATTCCTTGTATTATGTGTATTACTTAAGAGATTACTATCCCGGTGATCCCTGCACAAGCATTAGAGAGAGGCTTAACCATAAATCTGTAGGGAGACCAGCCTTTAAATTTAGGCACCTTGTTTAAGTACTCTATTAGCCAATTTCATGTTCCCCTACTACATTTCTTTTGCTATAATTTTCTTACACTGAAAAATCAGTTCTCACCAGAACTACAGTGAAGAGGTTTGTAGAGTGTAACTCTAAAGATCATGGAATAGTTTGTGTTGAATTGCACCTTGTTCATTTAGTCCAATCCCCCTGCCAAGGGCAGAGATACATTTCATTAGATCAGGTTGCCCAAAGACCCATCAAAGTTGACCTTGAATGCCTCCAGTGATTGGAAATCTGCCACTTTTATGGGCAGCCTGTTCCAGTGTCTCACCACCATCACCATAATAAAATTTCTTCTTTACATCCAGTCTACATCTACTCTCTTTTAGTTTGAAACTGTTGCCTGTGTAAATTATATTTACATATAAAACATTACAAAAATTGAAAAAAAAATTCTTTTGAAAAATTGATTTTGATTTCTGTTTCAACAACAAAACATCTGATGTAAATAGAAAATCAAGTCCAGAGTTAACAATTGTTAGAAAAATTTTCTCTATTTCAGAGGAGCTATATAGCTGTAACTGGGAATTTTGTCCAAGATTCAATTTTAAAACCCAGGGAAGTCAAAAGAAGTATCATAGAATCATAGAAGGGTTTGAGTTGGAAGGGACCTTAAACACTGTTTAGTTCCAAACCCCCTATCATAGACAGGGACACCTCCCACTAGATCAGATCTGGTTGTTTCTCTTTATAGGTGTTCCAGTACCTACAAATATCTAGCTACTTCCACCTTTTTACTTTTATATTCTTTAAGCCATTTTCCCCTCCACGGCTAGAAATTGTATAAAAATTAGGATGTAAATGTTCTGTAGGTAGTAGGGCCAGAATTAATCCAAACAATTCTTTTTCTTTTCACTGTTTACTTATTTTGAAAGTGCAGACACTGTGAATGTGCTGCATAGACCTTTGAACTTAAGTGCAAAAATTACATTCTTGAATTAAGTTGTTCTACTATCATGATGTTAAAAAATAATTTTTTTGTTATTCATTATATGTGTTCCAAAAAGTGTAGCATTGAATCAGTTGTTCATTTATTTCACAAAGGTAAAAATGCACTGAATGCTAATGTTCTTAAGAAAAATGAAACATTCTAAGGTAAGTAAAACTTAGAGGCTCATCAACAAAATGAATGAATTAATGAATTAAACACAATATATAGCAATATGCTTAGAATCATGAAGAAGGATACTGCACTGAGAATTTAGATGTGTGTTGGGTGGGGGACAGCAGAGGAGTATATTGGAAGTATATTCAGCAGCAGGACAATGGTTTTGTTCCTTCATTACTAGAGTCATTTAAAGTCTATATGTACGGCTTGTGTACCTTCATTGCCTCTTTTTTATACATAGAATTACATTTTTATTAATTTATTGCTGTAATGGTATAAAAAAAAACAAACGAGTACAGTTAATTAAGTGATCATAAGAAACAATAAATATAAAATTTTATTTAAATATTTTTTAAAAATGTATTAATGTATATTTTGTTCTTTTTTTGTTGTTGTTGTCTCTTGTTTGTGTGTTTCGTTTTCCCTCTGTCCTCATTTTATTTGGCCATTGGTGTTTCTTGCTTTTTCTCCTTCCTGTTTTGTCAGTGGTTTTTGGCCAGTTTGTATTTTTTCAGACATCACTCCATGATGTAGTTGAAGTATATGATGGCCCAAGTCTGCAGTCATCTTTGTTATCCTCTCTCTCTGGATCTCATTCAGGTATCCCTTAGAAGTGTCATTAAACTGTTACGTATTTTTTATGAACTTAGAAAGATAGTGTAGTCAGAAAAAAAAAATAATTGTGTATGTTCTTAGATACAATGCAGGCAAATATATGAAATCAGGATTTTGAACTAAAATTCTAGTTACTCAAAACTCTTTGCATTAAAGATTACAAGGAAGTAAAATTGAATCTATTTCCTTTATAGTTTTTTTCTTTTGATATTTAGCTATTACAGTGAGTGTTTTGGGCTTCCTACTCTGTGCCTTTGTGACTTTTATCTAGTGGGCAATCTGAAATGGGTATTATATATTTAAAAGCATGTGTTTGTAGCAAAGTAAAATGGTATAGTTTATGTGCATGTTGACTCAATTATGTGCTTGAAACAAATATTTCTAATAACTGAGATGAGTTTTAGTTCCCCTTTTCTAGAACAGTATAATGCGGCCAACATAAAATATCGAAATCACATATATCTTGTGAAGTTTACTGAAGAGAACTGGGTTTTGGAAGGGCTATTTCTAGCTGCAAAGATGTTGACAGGTATTTTGAATGTATCTTTAGTAAAAAAGTGGTTGTGATAGCTTTGTATTTGCTTTGTTTGAGTAGGTGAATCCCTTCCATTGAGCTCAGGTAACCAGATCACAATAAGATTTACTTCAGTTGGACCAATAACAGCTAAGGGATTTCATTTTGTTTATCAAGGTAAGATAACCTGGAAAAATGTGTACATTTACTGTTTTCATCAAAAATTGTAAGTCATCAGAGAGGAACAGACTGAGAATGTAGAGGAAAGTAATAGCCTGGTAACAGTATAACAAGTTTCATTATTTCTTCATGTTTTTAAAAATCTTTAGGACCATTATTTTATCTCTATTTTAAAGCTTAAATCAAATATTTAAGAAGTATATGAGAGCTTCCAAATTTGAGAGCAGTTATACAAAGCTGTTGTTTCTGTTTGCTAATTTGGCAGACTAATGTTAGATCCATTTGGTTGCTCAAAATAGTTTATCTCTCAATTTAAATATGAATAACTGTGTTATTACCTGTGAGTGAATCAGTGATCTTGCTGTTACTAAGATAGTTTTCTTGGTTTACATTATTTGCCCTTTTTATGAGTCAAACACAGAAATGGTTATACATCAATACTTGCAGCAGCAATTCCTTCTTTCATTAAATTTAAATCCTGATTTGACAGTCACAGAATCACAGAATCACAGAATCTAAGGGATGGAAGGGACCTCGAAAGATCATCTAGTCCACCCCCCCTGCCAGAGCAGGGTCATCTAGAGTACAGCACACAGGAACGCATCCAGGCGGGTTTTGAATGTCTCCAGTGAAGGAGACTCCACAACCTCTCTGGGCAGCCTGTTCCAGTGCTCTGAATACACATTTAGAAATCCAGTCAGAATACACATTTAGAAATCCACAGGAATAAATGTAAATATCTATCTGACACAGAAATGTTATTTTGAAACAATGTATTAGCTGAATATTTCATAATATTAATTCCTTTCAGTGCCATTTTAGAAAGATTTCGGTGTGGATTTTATTAATTTCTTTTAATCTTGGCAAAGATCTCAGTGTATGCTCTTTTAAATAGTAACTCAGTCATCAAAAGTATACAATCCCTATTGTGATGATTCATTTGGGGATTATGAAAATATTCTTAACTGGAAAATAGCCAAAAGTTACTTCTTATAATTTGGAATTTTTGGGATTCAAAAATCTGTATTCCTCTACCATATCTAAAAATAAGAATCCACAATTGTTTGTATGTTTGCAGCTGTTCCAAGAACAAGTGCGACACAGTGTAGTTCTGTGCCTGAACCAAGATTTGGAAAAAGGATTGGAAATGAATTTGCAGTTGGGTCATTGGTTCTTTTTGAGTGCAATCCAGGCTATATTCTCCATGGGTCAACAGCAATTAGATGTGATACAGTACCAAATGCATTGGCACAGTGGAATGATTCACTACCTACATGTGTTGGTGAGTTCTTAAAGTTTTTTGATAGAAATAATTATTGCCTAAATTTTAAACCATTTTCTCCAGCTGAATGTGTTCCTTCGTCATCTGTACAGTATTTTATTCTTGCTTACTTTTATTCACTTTCTTCTTCATTCAAGGTTAAGATTTTATTCCCCATTCTATTCTAACCTTGCTGTGACATTTCACGAGTTTCATGAACATACTCTGCAGCTATAAATTATATGTTAGCTTCTTTTACATTAACATCAGTGACAGTTCTTGGCTGCCTCTTAATCGGAAATATAAATTTGTGCCTGACTACTTGGAAGACTAAGATGCTCTCATCTTGCAGATCTCAAACGAGATACTGCAAGCTATTAAAAAGAACACTAGTATATTAAAGGTTTAGAAATAGTTGTGCTAATATTTAATTTCTTACCAGAAAAAAACCCATAATTTTTCAGATCAGAAAATACACTTTGTCTGGTTCTACTCGTACAAAATTAAACTCTCAAAATTAAATTCTTGAATTAATGTACATCCATTGGCATTTATAAAGCTTGCTTACACCAACTGGAAATCTGGTGATTGTGCTGAAAAGCCCCACAGTAAAGAGATAAAATACTAATGGTACTTTTTTCCGTAGTTTTACTTCAAGAGCAAAGATGACACATTCACGTATTTAGTTTTATTAGAGTTTGGCCTGGGATTCTATATGGAAAAGAATTGGTTGGTTATAAATTAATTAAAATTTATTAACATTTGCACAGATATTTTTGCAATGCCATCAAACTTTTCCATATGTAACATATATTGCAGTACTGACTGCATTGTACATTAATTTTGTGCAAATTGAATACACTGCAATCTATTAATTATGAAGATTAAGACATCTGAAGAACTCTGTTACCAATAAAAAATGTAAATATATGTATGAATTAAGTTACTTTACTTTTCTTGACAGAGAACAGATTCTGTTATAAAAATGATCCTAGCCCAGTGTAAAAACCACATTATGATATTGACTCCAGCACTAAGAAGTACATAAGCAGAGTTTTAGATGAGCAGATGAATGTAAGATAGAGAACATTATTGATTATGATCAATTTCATTAGATTGTTTTGAATCTTCGGTGCTAATCAGCTGACAGTGCAGGGTAGAGTCTGAGTGGTTTTCAGTAAACTAAAATATTTTCTCCAAAACACTAAAATCTTGATAGATAACAAGACTAAATACCACTGGGTAATATTAATAAAATATGATTAACCAGCTGTGATAGACAAATAACATTTATTTAGACTGTTCATAGAATCATAGAATCATTAAAGTTGGAAGAGACCTTCAAGATCATTCAGTCCAACTGCCTGCCTACAACAACACTAAACCATATTACCCAGCACCACATCCAGATGCCTCTTGAACACCTCCAGGGACAGTGACTCTACCACCTCCCTGGGCAACCTATTCCAATACTTAATCACACTTACAGTGAAAAATTTTTTCCTAATATCCAATCTGAATCTCCGCGGCTGCAATTTAAAACCATTTCCTCTTTCCTCTTGTCCTTTCACTATGGGCATGGCAGAAGAGACCGACCCCCGCCTCACTACAATCTTCTTTCAGGTAGTTGTAGAGAGCAATGAGGTACCCCCTGAGCCTCCTCTTCTCCAGACTGAACAACCCCAGTTCCCTCAGTCATTCCCCATAAGACATATTTTCTAGTCCCTTCACCAGCTTTGTTGCCCTTCTCTGGACACCCTCCAGCACCTCGATGTCTGTTTTGAAGTGAGGGGCCCAAAACTGAACACAGCACTCGAGGTGTGGCCTCACCAGTGCTGAGTACAGTGGGACAATCACTGCCCTATTCCTGCTGGCCACACTGTTCTTGATGCAGGTCAAGATGCCATTGGTGTTCTTGGCCACCTGGGCACACTGCTGGCTCATATCCATCTGGCTGTCAACCAGCACCCCCAAGTACCCTTCTGTTGAGCAGCTTTCCAGCCACTCTCCTCTGAGCCTGTATCAGTGCCTGGTGTTGTTGTGACCCAAGTGCAGCACCCAACACTTGGCCTTATTGAACCTCATCCTATTGGCCTCTGCCCATTGATCCAGCCTGTCCAGATCTCTCTGCAGAGCCTTCCTTCCCTCAAGCAGATCAGCACTTCCACCCAACTTAGTGTCATCTACAAACTTACTGAGGGTACATGCAATCCCCTCAACTAGGTCATCAATAAAGATATTAAACAGAACTGGCCCCAACACCAAGCCCTGGAGAACACCATTAGTGACTGGTCGCCAACTGGATTTAGTTCCATTCACCACAACTCTCTGGGCTCCTCCTTCCAGCCAGTTTTTCACCCAGCAAAGAGTACAGCCATCCAAGCCATGGGCAGCCAGTTTTCTTAGGAGAATGCTGTGGGTGACAGTGTCAAACGCTTTACTGAAGTCTAGATAGACCACATCCACAGCCTTTCCTTTGTCTATTAAGCGGGTCACTTTGTCATAGAACAAGATCAGGTTGGTCAAGCAAGACCTTCCTTTCATAAACCCATGTTGCCTGGGTCTGATCCCCTGATTGTCCTGCTCTTGCAATGTGATGGCACTCTGGATGATCTGTTCCATGACCTTGTCTGGTACCAAGGTCAAGCTGACAGGCCTGTAATTCCCTGCATGGTCCTTCAAATCCTTCTTGTAGATGGGTGTTATGATTGCCAGTTTCCAGTCAGTTGGAACTTCTCCAGTTAACCAGGACTGCTGGTAAATGTTGGAGGCATAGGAATAGAACTACAATTTATATATCAGTAAGAAGCTGAAATATATAGCTATACTGCATTTATTCTGAGTGATTACAGTTTAATCAGTAAAGTTGTACTATTTAGTACAACTAAATAGTATATGTTAATACAACTAATAGTACTATTTAGTACTATTTTAGTATTCCCTTTGTTGTTCAGATTCAACAACAACTCAACAGAGTGTGGAAATAATTATTTTGGCCATTGATCAAAATACGTTATTGATATTTTAATACATGATTTAGTCTGTGGAAGAGAAAGCTATCAGTCTCTAGGTGTGTTGAACTGATAAAGGGTTAGAGGCCACCTTTATGTGAAAATCACCGTGCCAATACAGGTGATAAAATATATATGAGGTGCAAATTGCATTGAACTAAATCAGTTTAATAATTGAAGTGGTAGACGTGACCACACTAAATTTCCTTAACTCTAGTGAATGCTTCAATATTTCCTTACAAATAGTAGAAATCAATCATTCCATCTGTTCATCCTTTTATGAGTAATAATTTAAACACTTTAAGTGACACTGACCTGTAGTTTATCCATGTTGTTCCCAACAGATTCTATCAGTTGTATGCCACACAAAGTGTAGTTATGGTATTCATTATTAAGATAAGTTTCATTCCTCCACCTATTTTCTAAATCTTTATATTTGTATCTAATGCAATCCATTCAGAACTTAGTAGTGTTGCATAGAAGTGATATATTAGTTTCTAATGGTTTTGATAAACCCACTCATCAGTCTTTTCCCTCAACTTCTTAAATACCAGAAGAATAGCTGTATCTAGATTAAGCTGTAATATTCTTTGTCCCTGTTAGAGCATCTAATGATCTAGACAAGATACATTGATGTTGAACATTCGGAAGATAAACTTGATGGTACTGCATGCCTCTGCCCTATTTCATGCATAATATTTTTATTAATCCATGGATGTGGATATGATGAATGCAGTCTTGCAAGCATTACTAAAGTGACAGATCCATAGTCTGTAATGGGGTAACTCACATAAGCAGGAAGAACAGTCAGGGAATTGAGACTGGTGTATTAATTATTCAGAGAATAACAAAGTAGCCGTATTTATGACACATTTTTATCTTTTAAACTAATACAATACATAACTGTTCAAATTTCATTCTTAACCCCTAAAAATAATGTTTTGGTTTTTTTTTTTCTGTAAGTTATTTGTAGACAATGGAATGGATTTCACTTTGTTAAAGGTCAAATAAACAAAGGGAATATGAGCATAATTCTGTCAGGTAGAAAACTGATATAATTCTAATTTTCTTTTATTCTTTTTCAGTCATTTAAAAGAAGATTTTTCAGATAAAAGATTTTATTTTCCTGAGGCAAATGTAATTTATTTCATGTAGCCTAAATTTACAAGCGTTTTCAGCCATGATATGCTTAATATTGTGTAGGATTTTATAATTTTTCTTACTTATGAAGCATCATACTTATATTCTTATATTGTGCATTTCCTTTCAGTGCCTTGTGGTGGAATTTTAACAAAGCGCAAAGGGACCATTTTGTCTCCTGGTTACCCTGAGCCTTATGACAACAATCTGAATTGTGTGTGGAAGATCACAGTACCAGAAGGAGCTGGGATTCAGGTAACTATATTTGCTATTTTCTTGTTATCATCACGTTTAAAATTGTTTTTCCTGGTGCAACAGTATGAAAAAATCATTTGTTCATGCATTTTTCTGTCTCACTAATGATTCTTACTATTTTGTACATCTTTTTATTCACACATTTGTTAAAAGTTATAAGATTTTTTTTTAAAAAAAACAAACTTAAAAGACACACTGGTAGAATTTTATTTAGAAAAAATCACCAATAATTTCTGTTATTTCAATAGGTCAGTGACTCCTTGTAAGCCAGAGGAAACAGAAAAGTTTTTCTGTGATTTTTTTTTCCTCTAAAATCTCCTACATAAATCTCCTCTAACAGAGTGAAATTAAGTGTATTGCTTCCTTGTAGAAGTTATATATGTTTTCCTAGAAACTTTACTTTGTAGTTCCAGGAGTTTGTTGTGATATAAAGACACTTCAGTATGTTTCAACATGAGATGGGAAATGGTCCTTTAAAGTATTACCAGAATTCTAGTTTACTAAAATTTAGATCAAGAAGTTTATGGAACACATAGCAGAAAAATATCCATCAGCTAAGTAATATATATCTTAGTCTTTAGGGTTCACTAAAGAAACTGATGGAAATCTAGTTATTGGAAAGGCAGTTGAGTCTAATAAGTTAGGATTTTTAAGCATCATCTGATCAAATTCCTAGCAAAATGCACATCAAAATACCATGGTAGCAAGATTTCTATGTCTGCACTTGGTTCAAAACATAGTCACTGTAGAAAATTAATAAATAAAAAGTTCAGTTTCTATAGGTAAAGATTTAATAATGAAATTCAGGAAAACCGTTGTGGACGGCTTATTAAAACGTTTTAATAAATTACATCACAGAACTTATAAGGTATTCTACTGTGCCAAGAAAAGTTTTTAAAATAGTATAAGTTTATACCTTGCTACTTTATAAGCATTCAGAAATATCTATTTTTTTTGTTTTAAATAACTAAAAATACTTAAGAAAAATGTTAACTCTTTATGGAAGAGCAGGGAAATAATCACAAATGTACCCTAAGTCCATATGTGATAACATTTATGAGATCAGTTTTCAAAGCCAATGTCCTTTAATTATAGTATTTAATAATCTAAATTAGTTTTGAGAATGATTTTGAGGAACACTACTTGATTTAAACAGTTGACTAAGTTAGGATCCTTTGTTCTGTGTATTTCTTATACAATAAGTAATGCAAGTTAAACACTAGAAGGATAGATAGTTCAGAGGTTTTAAATTACGCAGCAATTTGCATCCTGACTTAGGCAGTCACTGTTGCTTTTTGGAAGTGTTTATCAGACTGCATTAGGTGATTAAATTGCTAACTGTAATTTCAAGTGTCTAATGTGCATGATACTCTTTTGCTCCAGAGTCATAATAATATTTTTCCCAAGTTTTATTTCTGATCTAGTGATCACCATCTTTCTTTTCTATCATCAGTTACTGAATAAATTACTCATTTATACTCATATAAATGTAAAGACCACAGGGCAGTTTCATGGGCATGCTTGTATGGTTGTAATTAGATCTGTAGAACATTTAATATTTTCACTGAAGCAGGACAGTAATGAAGTGTGATATTCACCTTTGATCCGTTGAATCCTGTCTGATTTTCAAGGTTAGGTCTGAGGAAGATAAAGTCTCTGATATATTGAACTGAATACAGCTGATACTGGATCAGTAAGACAGAGTACACATCAGAAATCACCATATCAGTTTTACTGCATTATTTTTCACAACTCAGTTTTGTATCTACAGATAACATCAATAACAACATCAGAATTGCTTTAGTTTTGTTTTTTTCACTCCACAGGAAAGAAAAAAACTGAACATACATATATAAAAATGTAATTATTAGTCTGAAAAAAGCTACTTGAGGTAACATTTGAAAACTTGGGTGACTGTTTCTGTTCAACATGAGAATGCATGCAAATGCAAATATTCAAGATACTGTGATAGCTATTGCTTTTATGTTTATGTAACTGCATAAAATATCTGGATATTTTTCCTGAATAATATTTCTTCCCTCAAAGTAAGACATTTTCCTAGCTTTAAAATAGATGAAAATAATATATCACCAATGCACATTCCTCTCTGAATTGTGCAGATGGAATTTTAAACTATTTATGTATAACAGCTATTGATGTGTATAAGTATGTTGTTAAATTTGTTGAAACAGTGTGATCAGATCTAAATGCTGAGCTGTCTTATACCAAATCTAGAGCAGATATTTAAAACTATATTTAGGTATGAAGAGTGTGCACTAAAAGCTTGCCTTCAGGCACCTAACTTAAATACCTTATATAAGGAAATTAATCTACCACGGTTCCTTATAGCATTAGTGCAGAAAGGCACCTTGAGTCAGTAATTCAAAACATCTAATATAGATTCTGGCTCTGAATCAATGCCTGAAGATATGCCTGTTTATTGACTACATGGAGAGTTTAGGGCCATTAGCATCAGTTGCACTAGAATAGATGTTTTAAATTAGGTGTTTTTATGATGAATATAAAAGCTGTAGTCAGCAGCAATCTAGCCCTGAAAACACATTAAAAAACATTAGATAGTTTGAAATTTATTCTGAAGGCTTCCTAGGTGCCTGTATTTCCAATTCTGAATGTCTTCAGAAATATTCCCTGCAGAGACAACACCTATGTTTTACTTAAATCCCCTGTGAATGGAAAAATAAACAGACAAGTCTTAAGGTTTCTTAGAGACCACATTCAGCGGCCTCCTGAAATTTTCTAAAATGGTAACAATCAGGGTATCTGCATTGCTTCACTTAAAAAAAAATAATAATTTTTGACTGTATCCGACCAATTCCTACAAAACTAAGAGTGATTAAGACCCCCTTACAAGAAATAGGTAGCCAAAGTGAACATTCCTTTAACCTAGAAGAAGGTCCAAGTCATTACCTAGTTGTACTGGAACAGGTGCTTATGTCTTTTGTTGAAGCTAATCCATTTCAGAGAAAAATAAAAGTAAGAATAAGTGAGGCAGAAGAACAGTAAAAGAAACATAATTCCCTTAGTGTCTAAGTTACTGCTTTTTGAGAGTGGTCGAGGTTTCACCAGAGCTTCTGTTGTTTTTTAAATGTTTTTTTATTAAACAGTTATTCATTAAAACAAAAAAACACAAGACCGTCTCCTCTCCCAAACAGGACCAGGAACCTGGCATTACTCTACTTTGTGCGGAGTGTTTTCTCTATAGGAGAACTGTCTTGGTTTAGCAAACGGCCAGGGCAAACCACAACGCAGACAGAGTTTTGTTTCTATTACTCCCCCCCGGAAAATAGAAGGGGAGCAAGGAAGAAGGACTCAATGGTTGGAAATTAAAACTATAACAAATTTAATGGCACAGGGAAAGGGATTAACAGGTGGGGAAAAAGGGGAAAAAATATATATACAAATATATACAACCCAAACTCCGATGACTGGCGATACAGGCTACTGAAAGGTCCTTCACTGCAAAGCCGATGGGGATAAAAGAGTCCAAACCCCCAACACCCGATGTAGTCGGGTGCCGCAGAGCACATGGCGAGCTGGTAACAAAAGGCTGGGCCTTCTCCGGGCTGGCTCCACGTGGCAACCAGGGAGGCAAGGGAGCGCAGGAGCAGAGAGAGAGCGGAAGAGGAAGAGAGAGGAAGGGGAAGAGCAGAAGAGCAAGAGCCTCCTGTCCTCCTGGCTTTATAGAGTTTGGCAGGAAATGGGAGGGAATACTGATACCTGATACCTGATACCCCAGACCCCTTTTCACAACAGGGTCCTAAACTCCACCCCTCCCTCACTGGGTCCTTGCAGCAAAAGCTGTAAGAATTTTGCCTGGCCCCCTTCAAACTATAACAAGAACAGATATATTCTCCCTCTTGCAGTCTGTCTGCTTGCCGCTTTGCATCTCTTTATGAGTGGAAGGATGTTGTCACCTCTGGAAGGAATGAAGTGAATGTTCTACCTTTTGCCTGTAGCATGCTAGGGATTGCTTCTCTTCAGATGATAAGTCAGTGATGAAGGTAACCAAGCAGAGGAGGTTGCTCTTACCTGGAGGCAGATTGAACATAGCAAGACAGATGAAGCAGTGTGCATCTGTGGTACTGTTTTGAGCCCTGGATAAACTAGAGAGAATCACAAAGAAACTGCAGTAATTTAGGATACCATGTTTTATCTTCCCCTCAGTGTCCTCCCAACAAGGGGGTCTATACCCAGATGATTTTCATGGCTGCGTGACTCTTGTCAGAGGTAGTATGTGGCTTTCATTAAGGGTCAAAGGATTGAGAAGTCTGAATTGACAATTAAATACAAAATATGTTGCAGTGCAATTTTATTAATTTAATTATGATTTTCCATTCTCTTTAATAATGAGAGCAAGACTCAAATTTTCATGATTGAAATCAGCAGAGGGTACAATTTACAGTTGTCTTTTTACTTGAATACAGAGGGGAAGATTATGCTCTCTACCTCACATTTTTCTTCATAGGTGCAAGTGGTGAGTTTTGCCACAGAACACAACTGGGATTCCTTAGACTTCTACGATGGTGCTGACAACAATGCTCCAAGGCTTGGAAGTTATTCAGGTGACTGAGAAGATATTACAATAAATTACAATAATAGATTCAACTCTTTATTGTTAACACACAACTCTTTCTAGTTGTTTTGTGTCTCTCAGTGTGTTTTGTTTTCTCCTATAACCAACAACAATCCATTTGTCTTAATCAGTCATCACTTAGTGGATTTTCATAAAACTGAGTACTTGAAAACATGACAAACGCAACAACATTCAGAGGCTCCTGAATGAGATATCTATTCATCTCATTTTTTTGCCCATTCTTCTAGCAAGGTACAGAGGTACATACCTCTGAAAGAGATACTTCTTGAAATCATACGTGGTGAAAGGATGCATTCTTTATTCTTATTCTATAAAATGAGAAAGTTCTGATTGCCTTACTTGTTTTCTTTTCCTTTATTGTACTTCATTAATGGGTACAGAATGAGATCACAGATAAAAAGGTTGTCTTGTCTTCTGCTGAAACACAAGTAGATAATCCATCACATTTCTAAGAATAGCCCTACAAAATACATTCAGAGCTACTTGAAACATTAGGCTGTTACACTTAAAATTTTTCCCATTACAAGATTTGCTCTTGCTTTTGTGAAAAACAGTGAATTTTTCTCCTTTTGTGGAAAAATGCATGTAAAATTTGGGTGTACAGTTAGTTTATTGGCTAAAGAATCGTGTGGATGGCCAAACTGTTACAAGAGTTACAGTGAATGGAGTTAAATACAGTTGGAGGCCAGTTAGAAGTGGTGTTCCCCAGGGCTCAGTACAGGGGCCAGTTCTTTTTAATTATATTTAATGTAATTTAATTTAATTTAATTAATAAATCAATGATCTGGATGAGAGGATTGAGTGCATCCTCAGGAAGTTTGCATGACACCAAGTTGGATGGGAGTGTTGATCTGCTTGAAGGTAGGAAGGATCTGCAGAGGGATCTGGAAAGGACGGATGGATGGATGGATGGATGGATGGATGGATGGATGGAGTACAGTTGTGTGAGATTCAACAAGGCTATGTGTCAGGTCCTGCACTTCAGTCACAACAACCCCATGCAATGCTACAGGCTCAGGGAAGAGTGGCTGAAAAGCTGCCTGATAGAAAAGGATCTGGGGGAGTTTGTCAACAGTTGGCTGAATATGAGCCAGCAGTGTGCCCATGTGGTCAAGAAGACAAACAGCATTCTGGCTTGTATCAGCAGTAGTGTGACCAGCAGGACTAGGGAAGTGATTGTCCCTCTGTACTTGGCAGTGATGAGGCTGCACCTGGAATGCTGTGTTCAGTTTTGGGTCCCTCACTGTAAGAAGGACGTTGAGGTGCTGCAGTATGTCCAAAAAAGGGCCCAAGGGCCCAAAAGGGCAATGAAGCTGTTGAAAGGTCTAGAGCACAAGTCCTGCAAGAAGCAGCTGAGAGAACTGAGGTTGTTTAACCTGGACAAAAGGAGGCTGAGAGTGGACCTTAATGCTCTCTACAACTCCCTTAAAGGAGGTTGTAGTGAGGTGAGTGTTGGTCAAATAACAAGTGATAGGACAAGAGGAAATGGCCTCAAGTTGTGCCATCGGCAGTTTAGATTGGATATTAGGAAAAAATTCTTCACTGAAAGGGTTGTCAAGCATTGGAATAGGCTGTCTATGGAACCAGTTGAGTCACTATCCCTGGAGCTATTTAAAAGACATGTAGATATGCTGCTTAGGGATGTGCTTTAGTGGTAGACTAGGCAGTGTTAGGTTAATGGTTGGACTCGATGATCTTAAATGTCCTTTCAAACTGAAATGATTCTATGATAATATAACTTTGTATTAGACCCTGCTTCTTGGAATGCCTGCATTTCATGTCTCTGATATTTATGCACACATTTATGTATTTATTTAGCTCAGTTTCTGTGTATTTCAATAATATTTTGATTTCTCTTTTCAGGAATAACCATCCCTCCACTTCTCAACAGCACATCAAATAATCTGTACCTAAATTTTCAGTCTGATATCAGTGTTTCAGCTGCTGGATTTCATCTTGAGTATACAGGTAATGCAGAAACGTTCAGCTAAGACTGATTGCTGGTTCCAGACATCAGGTGTACCTGAACTATATGAAAGAGGAATATTCAATTCTATTGCACATAGTGAGCTACATACCATCACTTCAAAGTCGGTAAAATCCTCATTTAATTCCAAGAGAGCAAGATCAGGCCTGAAACCTGTGCTGTAAGGACTGTGAAGTTTAGTTTGTCTCGCTTTCACCTCTAATTTGTTTTCGTTCTCCTAAAAGTTTTTCTGAACATAGGGCAGCCAGGGGTAAGTGCAGATACACTTGTGACAATCCTAAACCAAGATATGTTTATATCATTGTTGCAGGCCAAACCAGCATATGATTTAGTATATTTCAATTTAACTTCTTTGCCAATCAACAACTAATTACTGATTCTGGTATTAAAACAAAAATAATAACAAACGTAGCATTAGGGAAAACTCCCTTATATCCCTCCAGACACCTCACTACACACACACTTTTTTGTTCTCCAGTGCCCTTGCCACATGCTACACTCTGTCCCTTTGGTGAGGCAGTGCATCAGATTGGGTCAGTGTCCCATGTTTCCTGTAGTCCTTTTAGGGTCTCACCTCTCAGTGCCTGCTCGAGTGGACACTGACTCCAGCCCCTGCTCAGTCAGCTGCTTTGGCTGCAGCCTCTGCTTGGTCATGCTGTTCTCTCTGTCCTCCTCCAGTGAAGTCTCCTCACTCTTCCTGCTCTGGCCTTGTTCATTTTCTTGGTGCTTACCACCCTTTCTTAAATATATTTTCATCTGAGTTGTTCAGAGGTACCACATACTCCTCTGGTGGGTGCAGCTGTGTCCTGTGGTGGGTCCATTAGATCTGGCTGGATCTGGCTGCAACCGGCTATCTCTGGCACAACTCTTGGTCTCTTCCCATAGATGTCAATCCTGTAGCCCTACATCCCACCACCACCCACCAAAATCTGCAAATTAAGTGCTAAATGATATGTACTATATAGTATGTATTTTATATATATGTTTAGGACATGAAAACTAATCACTCTCGGCAGAAATGGGAGAATGAATAAACTAAAAAATAGCAGTTGTGCTTTGTAACTAACTGACAAGTGCTCACAGGTTCGTGTGAACACAGAAGTATTTAAAATGTTCTTATTATTGCTGAGTACCTCACCAGTGGAAAGAGCTATAAACATACATTTTGTCTGAATGTGATTGTCTTAGCTGACTGATAGGAATTCTGGCAATCACTAGCAATTTGTTACAGAATTATTTTTTTCTTCCCAGATCTGCAGTTCCCTCTGTTCATATTGTTCTGGTGTATGATCTGCATAATTGTGTCACAGTTATTTCTTGTCAGTTTAACAGTACTCAAATCCCATGCTCTGGTTGTCTGATTAGCCAGTTGGAGAACGTGGCCTTTCAGAATTGCTACCTGATCACTTGTCTATAACTAAACATTAATTATAGGTTAGAATTATCCTGCCATTTCCTTGAAATGCAGATACTTTCTCAAATGCCTACAACTTCAGAGGGGAAGAAACTGCAGAAATTTATGAAAACAAAGTAAATGAGACTGAATCCAGTGAAAGTGAAAATGCATCTGTGTATTCTTGTGTTTCCAAATAACTGAAATGTTCAGTGTACTGCTGGTATACAACTTTCACCTGTAAATAAATAAAGAATTCACAGTGTATCATTTCAAGTATTGGTCCATGCCAAGAACAACAGCTCTATGCACGTATGGATTTATACAAGGATGCATGTATGAATGTGCACATATATAACAAGTTTTCTGTGTGAGTATGTATACCCAAAGTATATGTTGGAAATTTGTGATTCAAGAAAGAATACTGATGTCCCTCAGTAGATATCCAATTAAATAGTAGCTCAGTGAAATACTCTATTTTACAAGATTAATGATTAACTTTTCATGTGCAGGTGATAGATATGTGATTAAAACATCATATAGATTTTGGGATGGAGTGAGGAAATGACAAAACCTGTAATCCTTATTGGAAACAAATGTAAACTTTAAGGGCAAAAATATTGCAGCAAGTAAAGAAGTGCAGTTGGAGAGTAAACTATGGTGACTTCTGAATTAAGATTTTCTGTGATATGTGTTATATTTTATAAAGATATGTTCTAAAATAAACAGAAATTATTGTGCATGTGTGGGAATTACTGAAATAAAATTTATGTTATTCAAAGTACAGGATAGGATTAAGTGACCATAATCACTCTATAAAGTGGAATACAAAATCTACAAATTGTTAATAAGAAAAAAAAAATAAACATTGTCAAGATTAACTTAAGGCTTAAAATAGAGGTACATTGTACCTAAATTTCTGTACTTTAAGTTGTAAAATAATGAAAAGTTTATATAGAAAAAATGTGGGAAAATGTAAAACATTAGGTATTCCTATTTGTTTGCCACTCTCTGGCTCCCTCTACAAAACTAAAGCATGGTTTCAGAGCATGAATCTGGATTCCTGTCGTGTAAAATTAAATAGGAGCATGTACTTCAACATCTCAGCTAATGCCTCAGCCACTAATGGACAATCAGCCTACAGAATCAGAGAATCATAGAATGGTTTGGGTTGCAAGGGATCTTAAAGATCATTTACTTCCAACCCTCCTGCATAGGACCAGACTAACTAAAACTAACAGTAATAAACCCCTTCAGTTTAGCACTTAGTGTGGATCTTGAGTTCCAGGCACCAGCTGTTTCAGTTCACCTTGGAAGGCAATCTCTAACTAAAGTTTTGCTAATTAGGTGATTGATTATGCTGTATAAATAGTAGTAATATTATTTGAGACTGCTTGAGTTTGTTAGATTGCCTCATACATAATTTCTATAATAAAATTAAAATCAGTAAAAATATGACAATCTAATTTTCATTCTAAAATATAATCCCTAGAAATCTGTATATTTAAACTATAATTCTAACATCACGAATACTAAACAATTTCCATAAAATTAAAGTAATAAATTTTAAAAATAAAAAGTGTTATTATTTTGAGACTTGTGTAGTCCCAGAGTGCATTCTTCAAAATTTCATTGGTAGTTTTTTTATAGTTAGAGTCATAGGAGCTGTTGGAGAAGGGCAAGACAACATCAAATATCTTTTTTTTTCTTTATATACAATTCTTCTTATCTAAAAATTAGAAGATACTGATAGTGTTTTTAATGAATGCCTATGTTAAAATCTTTTTTTTCTAATACCAGTGCTCATGAAAGTTTAAAAATCTGATACATTATACTGAGATAATGGTATAATGTGGTTCAAAGAACTAATCATGCACCACGAATGAGTCAATAATTAACGGAGTGTAGATTATGAATGCATTTATGATTTCACCTGAATAACTATCATGATACTTTAAAGACACAAGTTCTCTGAACTAACCCTCAGCTAGAAAGGTGTCAAACCCTGTTATGTTTCAGTTTGTTGAAAGACATTGTAGACATTCAAACAGTATTTTTTTCCAAGTGTTTTTTTATTAATTGAAGTGAAAGCACAGTAAGATGAATACCTGTGATCTGGTTTGAGCTGCTAAGATTCCTACTCTGAGAAAGACATTTAAATGAACTCATTTCACTTTACATGGCCTGAGTATTCACATAGTAAGATTTTGTGTTTCAGCTGAAGGTTCAGTAATTGGAAACTGAAAACTATTCACTCTTTCCTTTACTGTTCAAAATAGATTATAAGCACTTATCTGTGTAAGCCAAATACTGTTCTTTTTCATTTGTACTTTATAGATGATCACTGTCTGGATCTCTGAAATGTATAAAGTCGATCTAAGCCCATGAGCCATTTTCCAAATAGATTCTATGATGTTCTATTTGTTTGCAATTTAAGAAGGTAAAACAAGGATTTAGGAGATAAAAAAAATCTGTTGCATAGAAATAGGTTGCAAAATACATAATTTTGTATGTGGCAAATATAGGATCATGATGGGATCAGTAAGTATGTGACCAATATATACAAAAGTATTATTGTCATAGAGAAAGAAACATTACATTCTCTTCTGTGACCTTGAAGAGGAAAGCCTTGAAAAAAATACTAGCTTTTTCAAAGTAGCAACATTCCTTTTCACACAAAATCAGGCAAATCAGTATTGAATATTATAGAGAAGATATTGCTGCTAAATTCTGTAAGTTCCTTACAGAATGGCTGCTCAAGGCCTGGATAAGTGTATTCTTTACTGGGTAAAAAGTTGGCTGGATGGCTGAGCCCAAAGAGTAGTGGTGAATGTTGTCACATCTAGTTGGTGACCAGTCACTAGGGGTGTCCCTCAAGGCTAGGTATTAGAGCCAGTGTTGTTTAATATCTTTACCGATGATCTGGATGAGGGGATTGAGTGCACTGTCAATAAACTTGCAGACTGGGAGGGAATATTGTTCTGCTTGAGAGTAGGAAGAATCTGAAGAGGGATCTGGAAAGGCTGGATTGATGGGCTGTGGCCAATTGCATGAGGTTTAACAAGGCAAAATACTGGGTCCTGCACATGGGCTGCAATAACCCCATGCAATGCTACAGGTTTGGGCAAGAGTGGCTGGAAAGCTGCCTGACAAAAAAGGATCTGGGGGTGCTGATTGATGGCTGGCTGAACATGGGCCAACAGTGTGCCCAGGTAGCCAAGAAGGCCAATGGCATTCTAGCCTGTATCAGAAATAGTGTGGCCAGCAGGACTAGGGAAATAATAATCCCCCTGTACTCGGCACTGGGGAGGCCACATCTCGAATACTGTGTTCAGTTCTGGGCCCCTCACTACAGAGAGAGATTGATTTGCTGGAGCATGTCCAGAGAAGGGCAATGAAGCTGATGAAGGGCCTAAAGCACATGTTTTATGAGGAACAGTTGAGGGAACTGGAGTTGTTCATTCTGAAGAAGAGAAGGCTCAGGGGGACTTAGTTGCTCTCTACAACTACCTGAAAGGAGGATTGAGCAAGGAGGTGACTGATCTCCCAAGTAGCAAGTGATAAGACAAGAGATAACAGCATCAATCTGTGCCATAGGAGGTTTAGACCGGATGTTAGGAAAAATTTCACTGAAAGAGTTGTCAGTCACCGGAATGGGCTTCCCAGGGAAGGGCTGGAGTCACCATCCCTGGAGGTGGTCAAAAAGCATTTGGATTTGGCCCTTACTGACATGGTTTAGTGATCGATTTGACCATCCTGCAGTAACAGTTGGACTTGGTGATCTTGAAGGTCTTTTCTAACCTAGTTGAATTTGTGATTCTGTGATTCCTTAATATCAAAATATAATTTTTTTAAAAAAAATCACAAATAATGACTAAAAGTAGTGAGTACAACTGCTCAGTTTGTGAATCTGTGTCAGTTATTTCTGATTCCCATTAACAGATATCTGCAGTGAAAAATATGTTGTTCTAATTGCTGCTCTCGGCAAAGAATATAAGAACAGCAAAAGCATTAAGGATTTTTTTTTTTTACAATTTAGGATTGAATTATGTTTTGTAGCAGGAAGTTTATATTTTGTGGTCCTGAGTTTTATTTGTATAAACAGACTGTAGATTTCAATTATTTTAGTTCAAATAGTATTTTCTTTTAACATAGTTTTATATAAAATTTTATATGCCTAATATATTTTTAAGAACAGGAATTGAATACTAGATTTTCAGTTTAATATCTACTTTCTAAATGCCAGACATTCAATATTATTGTAATGTTATTGTAAAATTATGGTAGCAAAATCTTATTGATGCACAAAACATGCCTTATATAGAAAAAATAATATGTATGCTTTATAAATTCCTTAGAATTTGTGTTCACTTTCAGCTTTCATATAGTATAAAAATAAGTCATTACAAGAGTCTTCAGCACTTCAACAAGTCATTTTGCTTCACGAGACTCTTCCATGAAGTGATCAGTTACATTAGTAACTTTTTAAATATGCAGAGGTTGATAATATATTTAAGTAGTGCCATTGTTGAATTCCACCAAATTTCCCTATTACCCTATGTACTGAAGTTTAGTTGCTTACCAGTCCTGGCTTCACAACTAGTTAGGGTGTAATTCTTACAATAAGCGAACTGAGCTGCTTGTACTTAATGTTACGCATATGTGTATATTCCTGGATCTTCCTGGATATATGCAAGGAAAAATTTATCTGTTTTGATGACCATGAAAAAAGCATACAGTCCCTTGGCAAACTAGCTTCTATTGCAATAAAAGAGGTACTTAGATACTTCATCAAAAATAGCAGATTAGGTGAAATTTGATGTAAATATTTACTCTGTGTGTGTACATGAATGGAAGAGTAGAGTCAGACCTCTGACTCTAGTTTGAGTGCAGGTAAGCACTTAGACTTTGCACTGGTTTTCGTATGTTTTGCACTTGGTGTGGTATTGGCCAGCATCCCCTGGGACAGATGCTGGGAGGGAAAAGTGGAGGTGCTCCCAGTTGGAATTAGGTAGGCTATAAACAGTAGTGAGACTAGAGGTGGAAATGAATGAGTCTGAGCCAGAAGACAATGGAGTTGAGACTGCAGATTATTGGGAAGTGTTGCAATCCTGATTGTTTCTTACCTTTTCCTTTACTCAGGAAAGATTTTTGTCTCCTTATACAGCAATTGTTCCAAAATTACATGACACTTGAATATCCACAGACAAACTGCTGGTATCCAAGAGCTTCCTAAAATGTAATAATACAACATGTCTATGTCCCGTGTACACAGAAGTTCTGTGTGAATATAAAACCAGATTTTATGTTCCTTAGAATGTCTAAACTTCTCAATTTTTCACAGCTATAGGTTTGGATTCATGTCCTGAACCACAGACCCCAAGCAATGGGATCAAAATTGGAGACAGATACATGGTTGGAGATGTGGTGTCTTTCCAGTGTGATCAGGGTTATTCTCTTCAGGTGAGTCAAGTTTCCAGTTTCAGATGGTGTGTTTTAGTTCTTTACCATGGTTCTATTTGAATCTGTCAATATAAAATGGACACCAAAGTCTTCAGGAGTTGTGAACATGTGATGACCTTGCAGGACTGGTAGGCTTTTCTGCCAAATTTTAAATTAACAACTATCCAAATATTCCATCTGAAGTGTGTGGCTCTGTGGTTTCTTTGCATTAGTGATTATAGGTTGTTACCTACTATTGATGGCATCTTCAGTATTCATACCTGAGCTATGCAGTGTTGGTAAATTAATTTAAATCACTTGATGAACAGTTATGAGTAGTTCTCTATGTAGAGGAGGAAAAAGAAAGTGAACAGGGGGAATAAGAACTAACAAAGGGAAAGGAAATAATTGTTTTTCTCAGTAAGTCAGAGAGTGTCAATTATTTTCTTTCAGTAGTTTCTTGGGGGTTTTAATACAAAATATCCATATTTTCAAATATGGGTGTATTTTTGCTGTGCAAGTTTGTTATACAGGGGCAATAAAGTAATAGTAAACTGTGACTAATTTTCCTCTGAGTTGCTTATCAGATGTAATCAGTAGGAATCTGTCTGCCTACAGGAAAGATCTTGAAAATATTTTCAAAAATTTGTACAGTTACACTGATCAACCAAATCAAAAACTGAGTATTTTTTCCACTTGAGTCATTCCCTGAAAGGACTAAGTTTCTAACTGATAAGTTACTATTTTCAGCAACTATGTTTTTTCTCATTTGTGGCTCTGCAGACTCTACAGTTTCTAGTTCTTTGAGAGCATAAAAAGAAAAGTCTTACGGGAGAAAATGTTTTGTATAAAAAGCTGTAGTTTATGTATTATTATAGAAAGTAAATAAACTTGTCTACTTCTAGATCTCAACTGCTATTTGGTTTTGGGGCTGTGATCCCAGTTTTCCCTTCAAGGCAGAGTTCCTAGTCACATCTGCACTTCTAACATTTCAAAAATAACTGAAAAGTTCTGTGAATGCAGCTCTGAAAATTACTATTGAAGTTTACTTCTTATATTGCGTGATTTTATCTGGTCATTCTTGGGAAGAAGCTAACAATTAATTTTTTCTTCTTTGCTTTAATTTCATACATAAATACAAATATATGAACAGACAAGGCACCATAAATGACTGAAATAAAGAAAATATGAAGAACATTGGAGCAGACTGTGAAAACACTCATGTAAAACTTCTTCGCTCCATATTGTTTCTCTGACTTATACAGTATGACTTTGCCACTTCTCTTTATTTTTTTTTTCTTCTAACAATAAGCAGACACTCCTACTTGCACTATGGAGAAGGTGTTAATTTTTCTTCTAGAAGACAAAAAGAATGGATTGCATATTGATGAATGAGCTATTCACAGTTCCTCAGGATGCTTTAGAGATGCTTGGTTCCCTCAAATGCTACAGACTCTGAATTGATAAGGAGATTTGACATGAAAAACTAATATTTCTATTCATATGAAGGTTGAACAGACAGGCTAAGAGCTACTGAACATTTTTTACTAGATCATCTTAAAGTGTATACGATATGGTTTTGCAAGATATCCCAAGTAGAGTTTTCTCTTCATTTTTCTTATTTTTCTTTGCTGTCTCTGGAAGACAACTACATGAGGCTGACGAACAACACAGGTCACTCTAGTGGTTCTGTAACAGATTGCCTTGAAATTGTAACACCTCATTTGTTGTAAAGGGATACATGTAAAGAAATTCCTTAAATATCTCAGCTTTTGGGAACTTATGTCAACTGATTTGGGGTTCAGGGTATGGACTGCATTTAGGATAGGTATTATGATTTAAGATGCAAAGTCAGTACTGTATGAAGTATATAGTTTATATCTTTTTATCATGTTCCACAAATGATGTAAATCAGTACTATGTGAATGTTGCTTCAATTAGACCTTTAGTTTCTAGACCCTTGATTTATACTGAGGCTGGTACTGCAGAGTTCAGCTGGACACTGTTATACTGTTAGAAATAATAACAAGGGCATAGACAATTCTCTAGTGGGTTAACAGTCATACAGTTAAGATTACAGTCTTTCTTATATTGAAGGTATGATACAATTCACAGTGTAAAATATAGATGTTATACCTTATTATTTTATATATTTTAGTGTTTAAAAGTATTAATTATTTTTGTTGAGATACGAATGATGTGCCATATATTGTATATTTTTTATTATATGAATTAACAAATACTGTGCCATTTTAGGGACATTCACATATCACTTGTATGCCTGGACCAGTAAGAAGATGGAATTATCCAATTCCAATATGTTTAGGTATGTTCATCATACATAAACTTTCTTAAATATTCCAGAAGGAGAAAGCCAGAGAACTCAAATATAAGAGATACATATAGGGGAAAGAATATGAGTACTGGAAGAACTTAATTAGAAGTTAAAATGATCAAATTAAATATTTCAAAGTATACTTCACACTAATTTTGGCGAAGTTTTTCTGAAATGTCCAATCAGAAAAAGAGTGAAATATGTTCGAGTCAGAATCTTATCTGCAATTCACTATCAGTGGTGAGACCTCTGGAGACACTTGCAAACATAGTTAATTTATATAAGAATCATTTCCACAGAGGAGTCATGACTATTACAGAAAATATTGAAATAAAAAAGTATTATATTTTCATCTCTATTAAGTGCAACATAAGACATGTTTGCCCAATTTAAAAAGATACATAATTTTTCAAATTAAAGTATATACATGACCATATTAATATTATTGGAATAACCACTGGAATCCAGTCAGAAGCCCAAATGGAACATCGGAAGTGCATTTAAATATGTTGTCTTTAGATGCTCAATAAATGTGAAGGATGTAAAACTCTATTTGCTTTCCAATCCACTGAATAGAAATGCCTTTTGGTTTGGGTTCCCTAACAGTAAAAGTTACCTATATTTGTAATCTCGAATGTGTGAAAACTAGGATGCTGCAGATCTCATTAAAGATTTTATACTTTGCTTTTCTTCAAGACAGATTATTTATCCTCTTGAGCTGCCTCACATAATCCTGTTCTTAATCCTGTGAGGTGTTAAAGACCTTCTATAAGGTACTGAGAACCCTCAGCTTAGAATTTATAAATATTCAACAAGATACTGATATTTATAAGAATTTTTTCAGGATTTAGTCTTCAGTTTCTATCGTTATGCACTAACATATATCTGGGAAGTCTGATACGATAGTTGCACTGATCTGTGGTAAATTCTGAAGACAAAGATGGTGTGCTGAAATTTTAGGGGTTTTTATTTTCCATTTTTTCCCTTTTTTGCAAGTAATGATTTTTAATTTTGTTTCAAAGCATATAACAACTGTTAATTGGACAAAACTGTTAAAAATATTTTATTTATCATAATTAACAACTTCAAATGGAATACTGAAGTTACTTTATTCACTAATGTCATGCCTGAAAAAAAGGTAAAATTAATTTCAAATATGGATTTAGTTCAATTTCAGGAAATATGTGTATGTGTACATTTTCTAAATCTTTTTATTTTATCCCATTTTTAGAACATCAGGATACAAATGCAGTTTTTAAAAGGCCTCTTGAAATTCTTTTAGTATAGAATCTTTTAAAGATACATTATATTATTCAGGTGCTCTTTTACAAATTAATGTGGAATTGTGTCAATGTTGCTATGAGCTAGTGTGTGCCACTTGCCTGTTCACACGAGTAATTCACATGGAGTAAACATCTATTGTCTCTTTAGGTGCATGTGTCCCCCAAATTGAAACCTAGTCAATTTGGAGTAGATATATATGTTTAAATGCACCTACTTGCAAATTACTTTGTTACAGTGGTAAAGGAGTGTTTGTGTATGTTTTGAAATATAAACCTAGTTATTATTATATTATTAATGTTGTAAGGATCTTCAATGTTCTGGATTAATTTTTAATTAATTCTACTTCTGTGAAAAATGCCTTTGCTTTTTTTTTGCAGCACAATGTGGTGGTGGCATGTCAGACTTCAGCGGAGTGATCCTCAGCCCTGGGTTTCCTGGCAACTATCCTAGCAGTTTGGATTGCACATGGACGATAAAGCTGCCTATTGGTTTTGGTATGTGTTCTTTCGTGGATGGAATTTGTTGGGATTTTTATGGATTTAAAACACTGAACATAGATTTTGAAATATTGTGAATATTTATCCTGGAAAAAAAATAATTATAATTCATTTTAAAAAGTTATCAAAGCCTTAAAAGAAAGATGCAGAATACTACAGGATTCTTGGTTTTTAATTTAACATATACTACAATTTTCTGATAAAGACAAAGTAATTTAATTAGAATTAAGCACAATTTTCTAACGCAAGAGGCTTGATTTGTCTTTGTGAGGTCATAAAGCCAACAAAAATAAACAGCTATCATGAATATTTTAAACCAAGTCAGTTAAAAGTTAAAACTACATCTGAGTTCATTAATTTAACATTTTAACTTCTTTGCATATCCTAGGTGAATTGCAGCAGCATAGAAATGTTCTTGGAAGGGACATTTAGAAACATCCACTCAAAGCTGTTGAGCTACCCACTCAAAGTAAAATTGTCAGTAACATTAGATCAAGTCCACTATGACTGGCAGATCATTCTCAGCAGGGCTACTACTCAGCTAATCAGTTCCCAGCCTGTACCAACAAATAAGGATGTTTTACTCCAGCTGAAGAACTTTGCAATTCTTGTGCAAAGAAGGGTTTGTATATTCAGCCCTCAAGTTTTTCAGTGTCTTTCTGGACAGAAGTTGTACTATTTGGTGTATCATCCATGACCCCTCCACAAATTTGTTGAGGATGTGTTCTCATTTTCAAGATCTCTCATGAAGGTGTTGAATAGTGTAAGTTTCCATATCAACCCATAGGATATTATACTTGTTACTGGCTACCAACTGGATGTTGAATGATGGATTATTTTTCTGGCAACCTTGAAGCTCCATTAGTTTTTAACCTAATTCCTTTCCATTCATCAAGTTCATGTCCAGCATCCAGATGAGAATGCTATAGAAGATGGAATCAAAAGTCATAGCAGAGTGAGAGTATATTATATCCCTTTGTCAGTATAATCACAGAAGGAAATAATGGTTGATCAACTGTGATTTTCTTTTAGTAAATACATGTTGACTGCCCCTGAGTCCCTTTTTATCTTTTATGTGTTTAGAAATTTCTTCGAATTAGACAAGTTCCATAATCTTTCCGTGGTCTGCAGTGAACCTGCAGTTGACATTGCCTGGGTCCTCTTTCTTGCCTTAAAGGTGCATATATCTTCAGACTTCTTTCTGGTCACCAGAATTTCTCTTATTTACCATGATTTTGCATAGTTACTACCAGCATTTCAGTTACACTGGATAACGTCTCGAGCGACTTTGGGTGGATCCTATATACCTGTAATTGCAAAATCTTTTTTCTAAGCAGAACAATAGTTGTTCCGTCTAATTTTTTATACTTGTGGCACTTTTGTATATGCACTTGGATTTTTTTCTTTATATGCTAGTTGAATGACATGCTGTTTTTTTCAGACATGCCTTACTCTTATTTTATACTCATCATCTTCTTTACTTGATGACACAGAATTTCTGGATCTTCCACGGTAACTGAATGTAACACCCCAAATAGTTTTCCCTTCTGCATCTATTCAGATTCTTTCCTCTTTTTAAAATCACTTCTGTGATTTTTTTTTATTATAAGTCCTGTGAGCCTGATTCACTTATCATTTAAATGAAAGCGAATTGTTGTGCATGTTTGTTTAAACTGAATAATATTAAACTTGACTTAACAGAATCGATCTGTAGGAAATACATTATGTCAGAATAGAGATTTCCATACAGAACCTAATTGTTATGTTTGCATTTTGTACAAAAGTCACAATATTCAAGTCAATAATTGATTTTTGTTTTAGCATTTTATATCTGTCTTTACCTGAATTTTGGACAGCTTGATGTGACAGCTTCTGATGTTTCATCATGAGTTATAATGATGTCTAGAATCTTCAGATCCCTGCTAGATTTCCAGTTCATGTATAAGAAAACAAAATACTCCTGTTCTAGAAGAAAACTAAAATTGCACAGATTGAAATATGCTTGACATTGCATGGGAATCTTCTATAAGTTTTCACTTGTTTAAGTGTTTCTAACAGGATTTTTTCCTGATTAGATGTTGCAGATCATAAGCTTTTCCACTTTTTGTTAGCTAATGGTGTAATCTAAACAAATAACACTATGTTGATTTCAATCAACTTACAAGGTTACTTTACATGATTTGTTGTTATTCTTTCTGAGATTTATGATTTTATATATATATATATAAATATATAAATATATTAAATACTTGTTCAAAAGGGGTGTCCAAACTGCAAAAAGTCATTGAAAAAAACAGTCTAGCAAGCAGAAGTGTGAAATGAACAGATGCAGGTGCTACAGGCTGAGCAAAGGATTAATACTTTGAAGATCGATATGGTTCAGGAATTTGTGGTGAATCACAATAAATTACATTAAGCAGAATGGTGGGCAAAAAAAAATATTAGAACTGCTTTTGTATTGAACAAGGTGGGTGAAAGAGAAAAAAATTGACAATGAGATAGCATGAGTTGGCAGTTATTAATCATAGCTTAAACTTAGGACAAGTATTTGTGTCACAGTATTACATAAAAGACCAAGCCTACAAATACCATAAGTAGAGAAAGAGCAAAGTCTGTATGTAACTGGATCCTCTGTGTAGGAAATATTTGGAAGGCTGGCAAAGTCAAAGAATGACACTTATATGCAGAAGTTTCCCTACCACATATAGGCAATCTTCAGATAATGAGAGACAGAAATGATCAAGGTAACAGTAAAGTAAATATGAACCAACATTTTTTCCTGTAGTATATAAAATGGTACTTGGTTCAGAAAAACATTCATAAACTTTACATGGTATCTGGGGAGAAAACTCTAAAAGGCTATGACAAATACTATTTAGCTATTACAGTTTAGGAGTTATAAAATTATTTATGACTTTTCAATAATTAATCTGACATTGTATCTTTTCCTTTCAATTTTATATGAAATCATGTTGGTTGTCTTTGCCAGAAACACCAGTGGGACTCAATCATCTCATTAATTAAAGTACTCCATTATCATTCCATAGAAACACTAACTCCAGACAAAATTCAAATTCTACTTTGTTGTAACTTATGTAGAAATATGTATAAATAGGAAAATCTTTAACGAGTCCTGTAACAACTCAGATGCTGAGCACTTCCTTCTTGTCCTGCCACATAATCTGTGTAATACATCACCTGGTTAGGAGAGAGAACTTGCTGATGGATAGTAAGCTATCTTCCTGTTATTTACTGAATCAATCAGAAATTTCTGTCAGCAAGATCATCATATGGCACAGTGTATATATGAGAATTAAATAATTGAACTACGTGTTTAGTGGGAGAGGTACTAATAAATGATGGTTAGATAATTTACATTTTTTGTGACTCAAAAAATATGTTAAGTGATGTAAGGAGTGCAGCCACTTCCTCAACCACTGCAGCCCTGGACTCTCCTGCCCAGCCACTGAACCTGGTGCTCAAGGACACAAGGTCTCTGCTCAGGCTGAGGGACATGGCTGCCACTTTCCCATTTGCAGATTCAAACAGTAACGAAACTGAACACAGAAACACACACAGAGGACATCAACATGGCTGATCACACAGACTGACACAGAGAAGAGCCTGCCTTCAACAGCACCTACATACAGGACTCACATAAAACACAAGAACAAGAAGCCAAGTTCCCTACTCAAACCCTTCTGCAATGAGCAGGGACACCTTCAACTAGATCAGCTTGCTCAGAGCCCCTGTAGGACTCTCTCTAGACCCAGAGACCTATGGTCTGTCATTTGCTCCAGTTACTGACACCACAGGCTTCAAGGTGCCCACACCCCTGGTTGGACTCCAGCAGCTGACACTAATTTTAACCTACCCACAGACATACAGAGGTGTCAACCCGTAACTTGCACTGAGACCTCCATGCTCACACCAGTAGCTAGCACCATAGTCCAGGGGCTCTCACACCCCTGGTCTGACTCCAGCAGCTGGAACAAAATTTCACTCACAGATACGGATCTCAGTAGTAGCTGGCACGTTAGTCCTTGCAACACACATACACAGGGGTTAGAGAGTGAGATTTCACTCTCTAGATAGAGTTAGTTAAGAAAAAATTTAATAAGAAGATATGAGTTGATAGGACAGACTGGTGTTCAGGTGCAGGGTGCAGCCAGACAAACATACTGACCCACTCCATTCTACATGTAACCAACCCCTTATATGCCCTTGTCTGCCAACCCCCATCTTTGTTTCTCCCCTTTCCCCTTTCCCCTGTGGGTCCCCTCAGGTGTTTGTATAGGTCTATCAGTTCCTGTACACCTCCCAGTATGAAGTCCCCCCTGGTTTACAGTCATATCAGTTGCAAAAATCCAGGTTGGTCTTCCTGGAATTTGTGCCTGTAGTTTCTTGACAGCCCATCCAATTAGTGTGACTGGCCAGGTGTGTTTCTTGTCATTGGCTACATACTTGCTTTGTCAGGTTTATGTCTTTGTATATTTGGTTTCTGGTTTCCCCCTTTTCTGTTGGTTTCCAAATTGATAAAGTCCCTGATCAGGTAACCTTGCTGGAATAAAATTCTCACAGTCTCGCCTGACCTCATCAGTTAATGTGATTGACCAGATTTGGTTCTAATCACTGCCTTCCTCAGGCTTGTGTCCCTATATGTTCTTGTTTATGGATTCCTCTTTCTCTTACTTCATTGAAAAATGTCCTTGACCAGATACCCTTAAAGGAGCAGACACTCTCCTTCCACGTACCTTTACTATGTGTATATATTGCATATTTTTTGCTGTGTCTCATTATTTTATATATATATTAACATATAAGCTGAGAGAGATCAGTTTATGTGTAACTGAAATGCAGCTATCTCTGGGGTAGAATTCTGTCACTGTTTTTTTCCAGGTGTGGCACACAAAACATATTTTCTATTAATAGAACTGGAGACTACTTTATACAATTGAAAACTAGAAAGATTTAGCTAGATTGAATGTATTCAGTGTTCAGAACTGAAATTTTCCCTAAAATCAAAGACAACAGACTTTGCTACCTACAGTTGGCATACCTACAGTTCAGTGCTTTAGATCACATTAGTATTTCAGTGTTAGCATTTCTTACTTTGCCAGCCTCTCAGAATAAGTAGTGCATGAAGGGAAAGAATGCTTCAAACTGAAATCCATTGACTGAATCTGGGAGCGTAACACAGCCATTTCTACTGGTTACATTATTTTCTGATATTATCAGTGTAAAATGTGCGTATTTTATTTTCCTCCTGGTATGGATAGTGGTGACTTTTATTTACTGACAATGCTTTTCAGGTGTCCATTTGCAATTTGTGAATTTCTCAACGGAGACCATACATGATTACTTAGAAGTCAGAAGTGGATCTACAGAAACTAGCACTGTTATTGGTAGACTAAGTGGCCCCCAGCCACCCTCCTCTCTGTTCAGCACAACTCATGAAACCAGCTTATACTTCCATAGTGATTACTCACAGAATAAACAAGGATTTCATATTGTATATCAAGGTGAGATTTTGTCATTCTTATGTGACAACAAGGTGGCTGTTGAAGCTTATTTCTTTTTTTGACATTCCTAAAAGGTAAACATGAAATAAAAGATTTTATGTGTTTCAAACCAAAGTGTTATGCATGAAGATCAATCAGAAGAACACAGAAAATTAAGATTAAAAAGAAACAATAATTGCATATTCTCTTTAAAAAGCAGTTCAAGTGGGTAAAGCAAAGGATGATTTAAAGACTTTTTACTTTAAAGCAGTCTCCTATTGCTTTTTCAATAGTAATAAGTCCAAATTGACTCAATCTCTATGTAACATTCTGGAACTGAGCCGCTGTAAAAAGTGTTAAAAAAAAAGTAAATTGCCTGGTAAGTTTTTATGCATTTCTTATTTCAAATATGATACAGTTTGTAGGAGTAAAGGAACTGTAAAATCTACTGCTAAGAAGGCAGTAAGACTTAAGAGTTTATATTATTACTGCTATTAATAGTAACAGTAATTATGGAGATGCTGTTGTTTGTCAAAAATTAAAAAAAAATATTGTCTGTGTTTTTAACCACATGAGAGAACTGATAACTGTTTCTTTCAAATATGAACAACCTGTGATTTTATGATTTTCCAGATTTTGCATAGCATATTGGTTCTTAGTTCTGTAATAAGAAATCAGTGTTTCAAATCTTTTCAAAAGATCATCAAGATGTGTGAGAGAAGCTTATTTTCAAATCCTACTTGTTTGCTATAAAATCTTTTATATTGATAGTATATTTTAGAGCCTTTTTATAGACAGGTTTGTTTCTCCTCTTCCTTTAACATAAGAATGTAAAAGAAGAAAGCCCCTATTGGATCAGAAAAAAACTCCATCTAGCTCAGTATGGTATTTCCAAGTGGAAAAAGAAATGCTGCTTATCAGCACAGAAGCCTAGGCAGTTTCTTTTGTACTCTTCTAGCATCCACAGTTGTTGTCAGACTCTTAATTCTAATTTGATAGCATTTTCGCATTTAGCCCTTTCACTGTCATGATTTTTGTGAACTTCAGTCATATTGCCCCCAATTTCTTTCCCAAGAAATCATGTTAACCCTGTGCTCAATAATGTTATTCACTATTATAGGATGTATCCTACTACCACTTACAGAAGTCACACTCACTGATCTGTAATTTCAAGGATTCCCTCTAAAGGTAGATATGATTTACATTGGGAAATCACCACTTCTCTAGATCAGATCTTGAAATTATATGTATTTTGGTTCAGCAGCAATTCTGGGTGAAAGCTACCTGCTCCTGGCCCTCTGACTTACCTATTAGTTTAATACCTTTGTATTTACTTCAAATTGATCTAGTGCCTTAGACCTGTATAATACAAGCACCATATTTATATGGAGAACTCTACACCATCTTCAGCACTGAAGACAGATAGAAAGAATTTACAGAGTTTTTCTTTCTATCACATCCTAATTCATAAGAGTCCCTTTTTTTCTTATTTGTCATGAAGTGTCCTACCCATTCCCTATCTGCCTTCTTGCTTCAGATGCTGTCAAATAATTTTTTTATGATCAGATGAGACAACTTCCTCAAGACATATTTCAAATTCTTTTTGCTCTCTTTGTTTTCTATTTAAATTTGACCTGCTATGTTTTATGAATTTTTGGACAGGTAGACTTCCATTGTTTAAATGCCAACCTTTTCCCTCTTGTAGTTTCTTTAACTTTCCTACTGAGTCACACAGATATTTTTCTGAACTGCTTTAGTGTTTTTTATTCTGAATTGTATAATGTGTTTTACTTGATCTTTTAAAGTAGTCTCAATTAGCAGATTCTAATCTGCATTACCTCATTTTTGTATAATTCCTTTCAAAGAAATTAAATATCCTTGTGCTGGGGTTATTTGACATGCTTCCTCCCAGTACAATAAAATCACATTATGACTGTTTTCATGGAGCAGCTCTACCTTGAATACTTCTCAAAATAAGTCTTGAGTATCAAGATGGTTTAAGTCTAAAATAACATCTTTTCCTGTGGGTTCTCAACCTGCTTTTTTTATGGAACAATTATTTCTTGCTTTCAAAATTTTATTTCTTCAAGTCACCCTGTTGAGTTGGATATTTGGGTACTGCATTACTACTACCTGTCATATTTTTGCAGCTTCTCTAATTTTAATTAACATTTTCTATTCACTATCATAGAATCATAGAATGGTTTGGGTTGGAAGGGACCTTAAAGATCATCTACTTCTAACCCCCCCAGCCATGAGCAGGGACACTTCCTACTAGGTCAGCTTGCTCAAAGCCCCATCCAACCTGCCCAGGGAGGGGGCGTCCACAACTTCTCTGGGCAACTTGTTCCAGTGTCTCACCAAAATCACAGGAAATAATTGCTTACTAGTACCTAATCTAAACCTAACCTCTTTCAGTTTGAAACTCTTTCCCCTTGTCCTATCACTACATGCACTTGTATAAAAATCCCTGTCCAGCTTTCCTGCAGGCCCCCTTCAGGTCCTGGAAAGCTGCTTGAAGGTCTCCCTGGAGCCTTCTTTTCTCCAGACTGAACAACTTCATCTCTCCCAGCCTGTCTTTATAAAAGAGGTGCTCCAGCCTTCTGATCATCTTCATGGCCATCCTCTGTACTTGTTCCAACAGCTCAATGTCCTTCTGATGCTGGGGACTTCAGAACTGGACACAGTACTCCACGTGGGGTCTCACGAGGGGGACAATCACCTCCCTGGACCTGCTGGTCATGCTTCTTTTGATGCAGCCCAGGATACCATTGGCTTTTTGAGCTACAAGCACAGATTGACAATTCATTGATTTTATCATCAGCCAACACCCACACACCCTTCTCCTCAGGGCTGTTATCAATCCATTCTCCACTCAGCCTGTATCTGTGCATGGGATTGTCCTGACTCAAGTGCAGGACCTTGCACTTGGCCTTGTTGAAATTCATGCATTTTGCATGGGCCAACCTCTCAAGCCTGTTAAAGTCCCTCTGACCAACCTTTCAGTAAAAAAATTCTTCCTAATATTGAGCTTGAACTTCCCCTGGGGCAACTTGAGGCCATTCCCTTTTGTCCTATCACTCATCACTTGGTGATGTAGGATAGACAGTGGCTTAGAAACTTCATCTGCCAGTTCCTTCAGGACCCATGGTTGTATCTCATCAGGTCCCATGGACTTGTGCACCATCAGTCTTGAACTTGATCTACCCCTACTGGTTCCTCATTTTCCCAGTCCTTGCCTTTGCCTTCTGTGACTTGGGCAGTGTGGCTTGAGCACTTGCTAGAGAAGACTGAGGCAAAAAAATATATATAACTTTCCTGTATATAAGATATATATATATGCACACACTCACACACACACACACACACACACACATATATACATAATTTTCCTATATACTATAATTTTCCCATTTAGACATTTGTCATACACTTGTATTTCTGGAGTTTAAATTTCCGCCTTTGAGTATTCTGTAGTTCTCCTTTTTTTCTGGTAATATTTTTCCTTTATGGCACTTAATGCAAATTCTAAACAACAGTGCTGCTCTCCCACCTGGAAGTCTCTGCCCTCTCAGACTTGGACATGTGGTCGCCTGGCAACACTGCTGTATCCTGTTACTCTAAAACATGCCTTTCACCTCAGGGGTCTTATTTGGTTCAAACATTCTAGCTCCTATCTCCTGTGTTTTAGGCTCCTACATGGACGGGAAAGGGCTTCTTAGTTTGACCCTTGTTCTATTCCTTAAAACTGTATGCATCACTCAACATGAAACTTTGCTTTTTCCATTTATTGTAATTCTGCTGTTGGTCATTGTCCTGCATTTTTTTTTAGAGGTGTTAACCTCCTCCTTGTCATGGCATCACGTCAGTCTTCATCAGCTTGTTATTTTTTTCCCATGCTTCTAATTTAGATATTCTTCTACAGACTTCTTAATTTTAATTGTCAGCAGCTTGTATCCATTTTGATTTGTGTGTACTTAAGGTGCACTTGGAAGCAATTTGTAGTCTTAAAAATCCAGTCAGTGGCCTACCTTTTTGAAGAAACACAGTCTAAATTGCTTTCTACTCTCCTTTTCTAGTGCAGTACTCCTGTACTTACTAAAATTAAACAATAAAATTAAGAGACTAGTCTCATTTTTGCCTTAATGGACTCTGCTCTGAAAAGTTGTAGGGTAGGATATAGGGTAAGGGTGTAAGAAATTTGTTTACACACACATTATAGAAGTGTAAAGAACATAAGATAATTTAAACTTTGGATGTAGTATTGTGTTTTCCTTATGAGGTTTGGAATTAGAATATATTCTAATATATTTCCAGAATTGCTGTAGGAATGTTTCACTGTGCTTCTCCTGGTGTGGAGTAACAATTTTGATTGTCACTGTGATGGAACTTAAGACATATGGGATGTCCATGATTTTTTTTATTTTATTCTAGTGAAAAGCTTTTAATTTTGTGGTAATACAAATTTGTATTTTACTTATTTTTCCACTACTATTATTTATTTATTTCAGCATACCAGCTACAAAGCTGTCCTGACCCTCGACCATTTCGTAATGGTTTTGTTATTGGGAATGACTTTACTGTGGGACAAACTGTTTCATTTGAGTGTTTTCCTGGCTACACATTAATTGGGAATTCAGCTCTGACTTGTCTTCATGGCATCAGCCGTAACTGGAATCATCCTCTCCCTAGATGTGAAGGTATGTTCTGGGTGACTTATGAACCCTTCATTATTTGTAAGTCTTCCTAATGATTGTTAACTGAAATAATTTCAGCTTTTCAATTTATAGAGACCTATATTTTTATACTGTGGTGTTTTCAGAGGAAGTATTCAATTTTACATATGAAAAAATTTATAGAGAAGCTGAAATGTTTCATAGAAATACTGAAAATTTATCTGAGATAATAAGTTTATTTTTGGAAGGTTGGGATTAAGGTCTGGAGAGTGGAGATCTCTGCAGTTTTTTAATCTAGGTGGTGCTACAGAGTAAAAACTTTGCACCAAATCAAGAAAAAAAAAGATTAAAAAATTGAATTTCCCAACTCTGGCCACTTATGTTCTGTCTTACCAGTTAGAAAGAAATGTCAAAAGTGGCATAAAGTGAAGTTGTCCTCCATTAGATGCTGTGTGAACTCCTTTTTACATATATTTTTTGTGAATAGGATTTTTTTAAAAAAATATATTTTTTAACCTTCTACAGTTTTTTACACTGGTATGCTTGCATCAGGTAAACAGATTCAAGGAACTGTAGTTTGCACATAGTTGAAATTTTAAGGACACAGAATGAATGTATATAATGATTCTGTGGAGGTATTTATCTTATACCTACCTATGCTGGAAGGAACCTGTACAGCAGACCAAAGAAGGTCAGTCATCTGATGACATAAGACTGAAATAGACAAGGATGGATGTTTTGGTAACACAGAAATCTCTTTGGGAAATATCTGTGCATCACAAAATCTGTCTGTGGAACTGAGAACTGAGGTTTTTTTCCATATGAAATAATTACTTTCTTCTGGAACCTCCAGGTTTGTCACAGTTGTGGCAATATTCAGACAGCAGTGTTAGGTTCCTGGAAAAACATAGACACCGTGAAGATAATTCATATTCAAAACTGTCATCACCAAATCCTACACTCCTGAGAGCACAAGATCCAAACACATTTATCAAATAAGTTATTGACTGTAAAGTTCTCTATATGCCTAAACATAGGTTTCAACAAAGATAAGATCTGTACCAGGTGTAGAGTGCCCTATTTCATACACCATGAAGACCCTCTATGGTTTGAGGACTGGAGTTAAATGCCTAACTTCTGTCAATACTGAATCATAAAAGCTCAGCATTAAGAATGGAATCCTCAATACCAAGCAAGTTGAAGAGGAATGCCTAAAAAAAAAAAAAAAAAAAGAGAGAGAGAAAAAATAAAAAGAAAATTATAAGCCATCTTATTTTCTGGATTTTTCTATTGTATTCTGAATCATCTACCTAAACTTAGGTACTTAAATGTAAAGCCTTATTATTCAAAATTTCTTCTGGAGTCAGTGAGCAATAGGCATTTCTGGAGAATGTGGTAGCTGAATTAAGATGTATCTGATAATCAGTTAAGAAGGAGAAGCCTTATCATATAAAAGAGAAATGACAACTTTACTGTTTTTTGCAAAGGGAAGAAGATAATTCATCACTATTAAGTTTCAACCCCCATTTTCTGGATCCTATGGGAATAGAATCATAAAATCACAAAAACATAGAATCATTAAGGTTGGAAGAGACCTTCAAGACCATTCAGTCTAACTGCCTACCTACATCACCACTAAACCATATCACCCA
>VZRW01014074.1:55457-76075 GCA_013398125.1 Aegotheles bennettii
CATCCATTTCTGCCAGCCAGCTTTCCAGCCACTCTACCCTGAGCCTGTATCAGTGCCTGGTGTTGTTGTGACCCAAGTGCAGCACCCAACATTTGAACCTCATCCTATTGGCCTCTGCCCATTGATCCAGCCTGTCCAGATCTCTCTGCAGAGCCTTCCTTCCCTCAAGCAGATCAGCACTTCCACCCAACTTAGTGTCATCTGCAAACTTACTGAGGGTACACGCAATCTCCTCATCTAGGTCATCAATAAAGATATTAAACAGAACTGGCCCCAACACCAAGCCCTGGGGAACACCACTAGTGACTGGTCGCCAACTGGATTTACTTCCATTAACCACAACTCTCTGTTCTTTTCTCCTTGCATCCTCATGTACCTAAAATCCCTCTAACCTGTGCCCAGCACCATTGAACACTCTCTCACCCTTCTTAACTCATCTCTCTCATTTTCATCCTCTTGGAATCTGTTTCCAAGATATCTCATTGCGACAGTCATCATCCCTTGTCTTCACTCTTGTAAGACTCTGCTGTAAAATCAATTCTGTCTGCACTGCTCAAAAACCCTTGAGACTTTGAAGCTAAAAGGTGAAGAAAAGTAGTATGCCAGCTGTTTGAGTCTGAATGGATGATGAGTGACCATGAAAGTCTCAGCACCAAAGTATATATATAAACCTTAATAAATGCTTTGCCTAAATACAAACAATGCATAATTCCTACATGTCAAACCTGTATTTCCAACAACCTCTGGTTAGATGTTCTTAAGCATATTTTAAGAAATCTAGGTTGCTATTCCATGCCTGTTTGAGTTGGAGTGGGGAGGAATGTATGCAAAATAAAGCAAATTATACCAGTTTGGGCTTTCCTCTCTTTTCCAGAACTAGACTTCTATGACAGAATTTCTCTTCTGTAATGACACAGTGGTATCATGTTCAACATGCATCTGAAACCTCTGTGGAGAAAATAATATAGTTTGGACTAATAGTTTTGCTGAAATGCATAGTTACAAAAGTCCAAAAGCTGTATAGACACTGTATGTTTTCTAAAATTAGTGCACATCGACAAGAATTGCAGAAAAGACTTTTACTTTGTCTACCAGCATTTATCTGAGGAAATGCAGAATTGTTGTTCATACCGTTCACAGAATCACAGAATCCTAGGGGTTGGAAGGGACCTCAAAAGATCACCTAGTCCAACCCCCCTGCCAGAGCAGGGTCACCTAGAGTACATCACACAGGAACGCATCCAGGCGGGTTTTGAATGTCTCCAGCGAAGGAGACTCCACAACCTCCCTGGGCAGCCTGTTCCAGTGCTCTGTCACTCTCACAGTGAAAAAGTTCTTCCTGATATTCACATGGAACCTCCTATGTTCCAGTTTGCAACCATTGCCCCTTGTCCTATCATCAGTCATTACTGAAAAAAGCTTGGCTCCATCATCCTGACACTCACCCTTTACATATTTGTAAACATGGATGAGGTCACCCCTCAGTCTCCTTTTCTCCAAGCTAAAGAGACCCAGCTCCCTCAGCCTTTCCTCATAAGGGAGATGTTCCACTCCCTTAATCATCTTAGTGGCTCTGCGCTGGACTCTCTCAAGCAGTTCCCTGTCCTTCTTGAACTGTGGGGCCCAGAACTGGACACAATCCTCCAGATGTGGCCTCACTAGGGCAGAACAGAGGGGGAGGAGAACCTCTCTCGACCTACTAACCACCCCCCTTCTAATGCACCCCAGGATGCCATTTGCCTTCTTGGCCACAAGGGCACATTGCTGGCTCATGGTCATCCTCCTGTCCACCAGGACCCCCAGGTCCCTTTCTCCTACACTGCTCTCCAGAGCTTAAAATATTTTCATTTTCAAATTGTCCTCTAATATTCCCCCATCCATCTTCCATCAACTAAGCCTGTCTCTTCCCTCACCTGATAATTTTGGTTGGCTACCTTCTTGTGACAATAAATGAAAGAAATTAAAGTGTTTCATTGCTGATTTGTAGTTGGCATTTACACGAAGCAGCAACAAAGTAGTTTTCAGTTGTGCAGGGAATAGTTTAACCCAATGTCTACTTTAGTTCCAGTTCTGATAGTATTTATGACGTTGGATTTACTTTATTTTTCTTTTAGATTTGACTAGTAATGTCAAAACAGACTTGTGACTCTGCAAAAAGCTCAGTAAAATCTGTTTTCTATACGCAGCAATGGTTTTGCATATCTAGTTATAGTTTAACAAATGTGTTTAAAAGTATGGCTTGCATCTAATATTTTTTTTAAAAACAAATCTCTTTTTTGTAGCCCTCTGTGGAGGAAATATAACTGCAATGAATGGCACCATATACTCTCCAGGATACCCTGATGAGTATCCAAACTTTCAAGACTGTTTCTGGCTTGTAAGAGTACCACATGGGAATGGAATCTACATCAATTTCACAGTTCTCCAAACAGAGCCAATATATGATTTCATAACTGTCTGGTAAGAAAACACTTTTGGCGCTTATTTAATCTTCATGTGACACTATGCAATGAAGTATGAATTAAAAAGTACATTTGTGATTTCTCCCTTGACACTGGTTCTGTTTAGCGGAAATGAGTGATCTGCGCTAATCCATGTTTTCCAATGTACCGTTCTCTCTAGATAGCAGTGGATGTAAAGTTTGATAGTCCTTGTCTAAAGAATTCAAAAACAATAACAGTGTGCTTCAGTTTCTTGATGAAAAAAAAGTGTTCAGAAGTATGCTATGACTCCTTATTAACAATGAAGAGAAGTAATACTTAAGAGTGGAAATAAGCAGTTGGAGCTGTGTGTATTTTAATGTTTTAGAGTGCTAATACAAGAAACTACAGCAGCACTTTATTTATTTATTCCAAGCTGGTTTCTTTCAAACTGTTAAGAGTACATTAAAGGACAAGTTCTATTTGTATTAGGCTATGACAAAAAGAGTTGAGCTAATGGTAGCTGTAAACAAATTATATTTTCTATATATCTGAATACATGTCTATCATGAATCTTTTCAGATAATGAAGCCCCTGTTTTTCTTAGTTGCGAAGTTATAAGGCAGGAGGTTGTAACCAAGTGTAACAGTTCCTACAGTGTCACAGATGCACTCATAAGAGAGAAGTAGCAACATATTTATTGATATAAAACAGTGATTTAACAAAGTTTGATAGTAAATGTGACAGTGATTTCACGAGATTTGATGTCAAGGTACACTTGGTTATTTGCGGGATGAAGGACAGGTCAGACCAAAATTGTCGGGGAGACCCTCCCATTGAATCATGAAGTTCAGAAAGGATCCCCTTACCTTCTAAATTCCTTCTCAGAGAGGAGTCCAGATGCGGCTGGATGCAATTCCAGTCGCAGACTTTGTCAATGGTTTACATCTATGACATACAAAGTATAAGGAAAACCTTCTGCTGAGTCACAGTGTTCAGAATGGATCCCCTTGCTTTCTAAACTCCTCATAAAGGAGTCTAGGAGCAGCTGGATCCAATTTTAGTCCCAGACTTGGTCAATGGTTTATGTCTAAAGGATTATATATGTGCAATCAATCCTTTATATCTCTTAGCTAAGATTTTCAAAGTCTAGCAAGCTATTAGTCTCTTACCAAGAATCTGTTGTGGCAAGGAATCTGTCAAGTTTGAGGAGTAACCTTGAGAGGTGTCCCTATTCAAGGAGTGGTCCTGGCATGCAGACTACTGGTGTGCAGGAGAGCTCAAAGGCCTCTTGGGTTAGTCACTATTTATGGGGTTAAGATGATTGACTCACAGTCATACTTGCATACTGACCACAATTGCCATTGTCTTCCAAGTTTAGCTTGAATTGCACATTGGTTGGCACTGTGGTTAGGTGGGCACAGTGCTCACCTTAGTCCTTGGTTATTGTGTTGTTTTCTGTTCCCCTGAATCTACTTTGGGCAGGATGCAGCCATCATGGACAGATCACAGAATCACAGAATCACAGAATTCTAGGGTTGGAAGGGACCTCCATACATTACCACTGGTGCAGGTGGGGGTGAGGAGGGAGGAACACGCCATCACATATAGCGATCTTGAAACTGTTACCAGTGAGTCTCCTAGACATTTCAACAGCGGCTAAAACCTTTTGAAAGCTTGCCTAAAACAAAAATCCACTGATTATTTAACCTGCATATTGAAAATCCACAGGTTGAGAAAGTAGTCTTTTAGACTGAATAGTGCAAAATAATGAGAGGTAATTTGAACTACTAATTATTCATTTTATGTTTCTGGTGCACAGAAATCTAATTTGTATTCATGTAAATTCATGTAAAACTCAGGATTTCATTTCTACTTTCCGAAATATTAAACATTTCTCTACATTTGTGTGATCATTTCTATAGGGCCTGGGTTTTTTTCATCTTGTGTTCTACAAACTGTCTTGTCCTGCATCCCAGATGCTTAATTGTTTTGCCTTGAAGTCGAAGCAAAATTTGACCTAAGTAGGTATCCAGGCTACTGCCTTGATAAAACTTAGAGAATTTTGAATCCCTTTAAGTCTTCACCACTTATTTTGTTTATCAGATTTAGTCTGAACTTCAGAATCCTTCCTGAGTTAAATTATATTTCTGTGTGCATATAGACTTCTTTTTCCTATTGCATCCCACAGAAGTAGAATGCTACTGTCATTTGGTTCTTCCTTTCTACCAAGTGATTACATGTGCTTTCAATTGTACTCCTGTCTGTGTTACAAACTTAATAAAAGTAATTGTATATACCATGTCAAAGGTAAAACCTCAGTTTTATTTCATTATGTGTTCTTTTCTGATTTTTTTAAGATGTTTTGTATCCTATTTAGATTAACAACACTTTTAGGAGAATGTGCTGAAATTAAAGCATCTATTATGCTATTAATGTATATATCATGTGTGTTGTTACTTAGGTATGTTTTATAAACCTGTATAAACTCTATTATATACACAATGACTGTATGATCAAATAGCTTATGTCACTTCCATGATATTATTTATTTACAGAACTGATCAGAAATTTTGATAGCTGCTTCCAACGAAAAAAATACATTCTATTCATAATTCAAATGTTTCTTCAAATCATACTATTGCCCTGATAAAACAGAAGGAGAAGGGGCAAAGTGTGAGATTTTGGACAAATGTGTTACTACAATGTAAAAAAAAAAAATATTCATAATTTTATTTTTACTTTATTCTCAGTTAAAAGATCTTATGCTGATAACAAATAGAAAATTTTACGTTTTAATGTACATCAATTCTAATTTGGAAAGGAGCAAGTATGAATGTACATAAAATGCATGGCACATCTCTCTCAGCAAGAAATTGATTCATAAAACTCTAAATTAGATATAAAAACAAACTTTAAATAAATTCTTATATGTCCATATGTACTATAAATTATAAATGATAGCATTATAATATTTAATGGGGGGAAGCTAGGTTAAAAAAATCTGACATTAGAGAATTTCTAAAAAGTAACATCTTTAAAATAATCTTTATAAATAAAATCTGCATTTGTAAATGCCCACATGCAGATTTCAAGTGGAATATTGTATTCAGTAGAGTATAAGCATTGCTTTTTGTTGCTAATGGAGTCTTTCAAAAATTAAATAATACTCATCTGTTCATTTTCCTAGAAATGACCAAATTCAGAAGAATGGGGGAGATGAGTGGTATTAGGTTTATATGTTTTCTGATAGCCACATATGAAAGCATTGATAAGCAAATGTGAGCAGATGTAGTGACAGGAAGAGGAACTACAATCACAAATTCAATCACTTTGCACTTGCTGCAAATTTTATTTAAACATAAGAATATTACTTCCAAAAGGTGGTTGAATGAAGCATCTTGCTTTCTAATTAATCTTTATGGTCCTCTAAGCTCCTACCTGCTATACTCCAATCCACATCTAGAATTTTAAAAGTCTTTCAACCCTTAATGTCTGTTTTGTCTGATTTTAGATGTCTCATATCTTTTAGAGTAATCTAGAGAAATTTTACTACATTATATGAAAATTTGGAGAAATGAAATTATTTGTTCAGCCAAAAATATATTTTTGTATCTGTTTTTATTAGGGATGGACCAGACCAAACTTCTCCTCAAATTGGACAATTTAGTGGCAACACCGCATTAGAATCAGTCTATAGCACTTCCAATCAGATTCTGATCAAGTTCCACAGTGACTTTACTACCAGTGGCTTCTTTGTACTTAGTTACCATGGTAAGTGTGATAAATTCACTGTCTGTACGGATTACTGCAGGGAGAAAACTCATGAAAAAAAAATTTTAATTACTCTTTCTAAGAAGACTTACTACTATTAATATGACTGACCACCACTAGGGTATATGAAAAGAAATATATGAAAGACTAACATGAATGATGAAAACAAGATTATTTCTTGACCAGATGTTATGTTCACTAGTAGTCAAGCAAAAAAAGAATGCACTGTGAAGAGACATGAGCAAAGAAGGTAGCATCAAGACCTTGCAGTTCAAGGTGCTTCTTGCTGCTTAAAATGCTTCTAAAATTCTAAAATTCCTTTGTAAACTAAACATTTTTGGAATAATTAAATTTCTTGTAGATATTTGAATGTTTTTAAGAAAGTACTGTTGTTCTAAAGATTTCAATGATGGTGAATTATACTGTGTGGCTAACATTAAACTGCCCTTGAATTAAATATGGAATGAATGAAAATGCACCAAATTCTACCTCTTTCTGTAGTCATTCAAATTTCCTGTGGCCAAGTGTTCTCTTGCATTCCTATCATTGCAAGGAACAGATTCAGAAGCAAGGGTGTTTTTAAGTGCTGTGTTAATGCCTGTTGGACTGGCTATTCCAGGAAACATGGGTGGACTACAGTCTGTTTTCTGGATCCTGATCAGATTTTGGGACTAGGAAGTTTTCTTTTTTGACAAGGTAAATACAGACAGACAAAACTAGGGACATTAAAGGAATTTTAAACAAAACAAAGCAAACCAAAAAAGACCTAAATCCTACAATACGAAAAATAGCAACAATAGCACCGAGTTGCTTGTGGAGTATAGACTTCAGTAGGACTAGTCAGAGGGGAGTCAGAATTTTCGTTCCAAATCTGGGCATCTAAATTGCATGTAGCATTTTGTGAAGGACAAACCGACCTTTTGTGTTAATCAATATATGAATTTGTATATATTGATATATATTAATATATTGTAAAAATGCTCATACCTAGTAATAAAAAGTCTCTAAAGCACTTAATCTCTTTGTACTTGTTTCTTTTGTTATTGTGGAAATCATCATTCCACAAGTGTGGGCTCTATTGGGTAATAAAGTTAGAAACTGAGCAACACAAAGGATTATTAATTAAGAAATTTAAGACACTTTTTGGATTTATGTTATCAAGATAAATAAATAAATCTCTCAGTATCCTTGATTCTGTGACCCTTTATATCAGTTACATACAATTTATAGCAATAAAGACAAGGCAGTGAGAGGAGTCAAATTTATTTAAAATAGACGATTTGAGGATTAAAAAAAAATGATAAAAATGAATGATACCCCTAAATAAGAGACATTTGAGATAAATTATATGAGTTGTTTATTGAATCATTTTTTAATTATGTTGGTGATTATTTTTTTTTTATTGTATTTATTTATTTAAACTGCAAATAGAACAGGTGTTCCATGCTTGCTTAGTGTGTTTTATCTTAAATTACTTTATCCTAAAGCAGGATGTTGGCTTTCTGATTCATTGATTTAACTGGCTCTTCATTATACAATAGAAGAAAAGGAGTGGAATATGAAGATGTCAAATATGAGTGACTCAGTAGGAACAACAGATCTTACCTGGCTAAAATAGAAATGTTGTGATTGACAAAAGTTTGACCAATTAGATTACTGAAGGATCTAAGCACAGGAAGTAACAAAGACATGTATAACTGAAGCTGAATTGTCATTTGCCATAAATAGACGATGTTTACTTGCTAATGAGAGATGTTATAAAACAATGCTCTATGAAAATGTAACAACATTGAAAACCAGCCATACCTGACTCATTGATCAGCTTGAGTGTACACCTTAAAATGCAGACTACACTGTCAGTGTAAATACTTCAGTGTGACAGGTTTTGGCCAGATTTTTCTCCTAATTGCATTCAGATTGAAGGGTCTTTCATCTGTGTCCAAACACAGACCCATCTTTATAAGTTCTCTGTAAAAAATAAAGCTAGGTAGCTTCTGCATCCTCTTCCTACTTGTTTGTTTTTTGGGTTTTTTTTTTTAACACTTATTTCACTAAATTATTTTGCCTGGCTGTTGCATACATGTCTTAAAACTCAGAAAATTATTTCATGTGAAACTTCAAATGAGAAACTGAAAGTAGAATTATTCTTTAACTCTATCTGCAGGCGAGATGTGCTCCACAACTATTCATTTACTGGGAAATTCTGTATTCAAAATTATTCTTTCCATCAGTTATGCTGCCTCTGGGTAGAAAATTTTGTATTCTAAATCTTGTCTTTATTACAAAATTTCAGAATTGGAAGAGTTCAGCAGCAAAAATGTATTGTTTAAAAAAAAGAAAGAAAAAACAAGACAGCAATTGCACAATACAAAAAAAATCTGCTTTTCAGATGAAATCACTTAACTGAGAAAATTGGCAACCACTTCTAAGCTTCTTAAGTTCTTTATGAAGACACTTTTTTCACTGAAATTAAATAACTAATTAAGAACATAGATGCAACTTTCAATTTTTCATTAATTATGAAATTCATATGTTTTCTTCCTTTAGATTATCTTGAAAGTTTCAAAGTGAGTTAATAGAATATTATTTTTATCCTGTTAATGCAGATGTCAACTCTGTTATGGTTGCATGGCTATGTTAACTGTCTAAGTATGTGCTTTTCTTCCTTAGCCTATCAGCTCCGGGTCTGCCAGCCTCCAACAAATATACCAAATGCTGAAGTTCTAACTGAGGACGATGAATTTGAAATAGGTAATATAAGAGAAAATAAAAGCAGTATTTGTTTCAAAAAATAAAGGACTGATGTGCACAGAAATTTCTTGCTTTAAAGGATGCAAATCATGCCTGTAATATGTTAGATTTATATTTGAAAATAAAATTTTTAAGAAGTCATTTCCCTGTACTTCCTAAATCCCATCTTATGTTTCAGAGATCACTTATAAGTAACAGTGTAACTTCTTCCTATTTATTTTTCAAATAAATTTTTCATAATGTATAATATAAAACATTGTCTTATACTGAAATAAACAAAATCCACACAAAAAAAAAAAATGTAGAAAATTCTGTACCAGAATTAAGGTTCTGTGACCTGAAATGTAAAATCAATTTTTTTAAAAAATCAGGAGGATCTGGGAACAGGACAACATTCTTTCCTTCTAAGACATGTCAATAATATTACTTAACCACTTATCATTCAAAGAAATATGATTTGCATGATCATATGTCAGAAATCTGACCAGCTAGTTTTGCTCACATTATGGGAAAGAAAAATAATTTTATTTTTAATATATACCAGTAGTTGGTTGGCTATATTGGTAACAAAGAGAAAATACTTTTTACTTTTATTAGTAAATAGAACTATATGAATTTTTAATTTCTTAATTACAAAATGTCAATTTTGTTATACCCATCATGCCAAATTTAGATATCATCAACTAAAATCAGTTTATTTCATTTCTCCCTCTCCTCAGGATTGCATGGGTTACTGACTTGACCTTATATCTTTATTTAGTTTCATAATTTATTTAGTTTCAGACAAATTATCCAACTAATAATGTGGTGGAAAACAGTGATAGATGCAACATCATGTGCAACACAATGCTCATTTACCACATTTCCAAGACTAATTAAAGTTGTTTATGCCAGAGGTCATTTAGCCCATTATATATTATCAAGAAACCCCATTAATCAATAATGTTTTCAAAGCTTAAAGTCCCAGTTAATTGCTGTTTAATATTTCTTTTGTTTGTTTGTGTTTTGTCTTGGTTTGTTTCTCCAAACAGGAGACATAATAAGATACCAGTGTCAACCAGGTTTTACATTAGTTGGTAACGAGATTCTGACATGTCGACTAGGTGAAAGGCTTCAGATGGATGGAGCACCACCTACCTGTCAAGGTTTTTTCTTCTTTTTGTTTTCCTCCTGCCAGACCAGCTCAATAGTGATTCCTTAAATACCCTCCACTATCTCTGTACATAATTATTCTGACTGAGTCCTATTGAGCAACAAAATGTCAGCCTGAAGTGTGTCTTTTATTTTCTAGACCAGAGGCATCATGTCTGAATAGTGCTTACATTGTTTGTAGGTACATCAGCATTCTTGGAGCTTGATGGAGAATCTCAAGATTTAGGTGCTGCTTTTGACAGATTGTGGGAAGGATTGATTACTCTTTATTTAGAATCTGACAACTAAATATCACAGTGTCTTCAAGTTTTGCTTTCAGTGCAAGATTTTACTTGGAATTATTGCAGACAGTAATAGTAATCTGAGGGGGGGGGGGAAGTATAAAATTCACTTTTTGAACAATGTAACAATTTAGTACTCAAGCATATCCTACAAGAATATATTATCTTCTAGAGAATGAAATAAAAATGTCATGAATTTATAATTTCAGAGGGTTTCAGAGCTTATTTTCAAGATAAACATTATTTCAGATTTTTTTTTTCTACTAAGTGTTTCTAAAATGTTGTCAGTTTTTCTGTATTTATGGAAAAGTAATGTAGATCTTTTATACTTGGGAAAATCCTGCAAGTCATATTAAACAGAAATAGTGGGCTTTAGATTTTTTCTACCAGTCTTTCTGTTTCACAGTGCTCTGTCCAGCCAATGAAATGCGCCTGGATTCAACTGGAGTAATACTGAGCCCTGGATATCCTGACAGCTACCCAAATCTCCAGATGTGTGCATGGACCATTACTGTGGAAAAGGGTTATAATATCAGCATGTTCTTCGAATTCTTCCAGACAGAAAATGATTTTGATATACTTGAGGTGTTTGATGGTAACTATAGGATGCACAACTTTGGATGATATGTTTTCCCTATATATCTATTTTTACATTGCATCTCTGTAATCAATATTGTTTATGCATACCATAATTTGTCAGTATAAAAAATTGTAAATAAGCAATTATTTTGATTTATTGTGCTATAAACTGTTGGATTACTGTGGTTCAAAATTGTACCGCTTTAGTTATGTTTAGTAATAATTTTGTTTCTGAACAAATATGTACCCTTTAGTGTATAACATGTAATGTCAACTTCAATTTTTAATTCAGATTAATTTACCATTTGCTTCAAAAATATTTTCTATGTATGTTAATTGTATGCATGTAATTTGTTGTATGTTATTTTAAACTTTGTAACTCCTTTTTTTTTTTTCTCCACCCTTGTATCAAGGACCTAATAGTCACAGCCCATTGCTCATTTCTCTCAGTGGGGACTATTCATCTTCTCTGAATATAACCAGCAATGGTCATGAAGTATTTCTTCGGTGGTCAGCAGATCATGGCACCAATAAAAAAGGTTTCAGGATAAGATATATAGGTATGTAAATCAGACTTTCTTTCATGTGTATAAAATTTTAAGGTGGAATATATTTATTTATGTGAAAAGGGTAATAGAAACTGTATTTTGTAACATTAATTGCCCAGATTGAAATGAAAACCAGTCTGTTTTATATATGAACCTGATGATACTGATCTTGTGAGGTAAAAAGCCCCACACACCTTAAGTAACATATATATATGAAACATATGTGGTCTGTAGAGATTTAAGCAAATGTTTCACATGACTTTAAAATGGCATAAACCAATACTAAAGATAAAAAAAGCCGCTTCCCCCCTCTCCCTCATATCATTTATTTGCACTCATGTGTCTCTGTTCTTCATATTGGATCTTTATGTAGTTCATCATGAACACTACTGAGGAAGAGGTGACACACTGACAGAGGAAGAGGTGGCAAGAAGGCAGGAATGAGCAGCTATAAGGGGAAAAAAATTGAGACCCTGAAGGACTGAATTCTTTAAGGTTCAACAGAAGCAGCAAACTGTATTAGAAGAGATCAATTAGAATGTCAAAAAACCCAACATTGTGTGTTATTAATTCAAATACACATATATATTGAATAGTGCATGAAGATGATACTTAACAAAGATTTATTTTTACATAATTGATTTTATAGAATAAATGATATAATATCCATTTTTACATGATCGTAATGTTCATTAATCAAACTAAAATTGATCTGTTGCACTTTACAACAATTATACAAATATGTATATTTGATTTTTTTTTTATCCTGACCAAAGACATGAAATACACAGAATGAAAAGTACTAGGGATACTATGTGTAGATACTAGAGAAGTTATTGGCATAAAACAATTTCACTTTAAGAAGTGGAGAAAGTAATAGAGAATAAACATAAAATTCTTCTTCCTGCTGCATTTTTTTGTTTTTCTTCACTTAATTTTTGCCTACTTCACTATTGTGAAATAACAACCATCTGTAAAAAAGTATCAGTGTCATCTTTCCTTTTAGAAGAGGACAGTTTTCTCAGACATACAAAGTTTATTGCATAGCTAGATAAAATTCACTGTTGGCTAAACACAAAATATGGGTACCTATTTTCATTGTCTATATAATGCTTCTTAGATCTTTTAAAAGAGAAAGAAGAGAAAGTTCTCCTTTCCTACTGGCTGCAAGAGAACTATTGAGAGGTACACAGGACAGTGTAATCTGTTTCACTCAAAAAATACCGGTGTATTTTCTTATATGCTAAACAAGTAGAGGGGTCTGTATCTCCGGTTCTTCCAAGAGTATAAGGCTGGAGTAATTTAGTGTAAGGAAGAAAATACATGTTCATAGTATGTGCTCTGAAAGATATGACAGTGCTGCTCATTCTGCTGCTTTCTTTGATAAAGAGTAAACAGCCACATGACTCCATCCTGATCAGAGGAAGCCTTTAGCTGAGAAAACCATGGGACATAGAAAGGCTTAAAGAGAAATTGAAGCAGCACTATTTGCCTGAGAAAATAGGTACCAATAATTACCAACATTTCTTCAAAGCAAGAAGGAAGCACTTGGAAACAAACTTCCAACTTATTTTTTTTGGAGACGAAGTTAAATTCTTAAACAAACAACATTTGTCTTAAACTGGCTACCAGGTCGTAAGTCCCCTCTGATCCACTCCTTTGACAAGGTTGCGTAAACCAAGAGACTTTGTACTCATAGACTTAATGAACAAGGGAGTCAAAAGAAATACAAGCATAATGACAGTATAGTAAATAAGCAATCTTTAATGTCAGAGAGATTTAAAATACATAAATCCATGCAGATTATAACTTTTTGTGTTCTAAATAAATCATAAAAAAAATAAATAAATAGCAGATTCAGTGTTTTTGCCATGGATTTATGGTGGCACTTATGAGCATAATTAAAAATTTATTTTAGATTTGCTAGGTCACTTCAGTTCATTGTGTGACACAACCTGAAAGAAATAACAGATTTAGGTGGAAAAGGAAAGGATTAGGTGGAAAGAAAAGATTATGTCAAAAGTGTGGCATACCTTTGATTTTTCCTTCTTAAAAATACAGTAGTATTTTGTAACCCATCATTATGTTTTCCCATCTTCTTTTTTAACCAAGTAAGCTACAGAATTCTAGTTCGTGATGAAATGTATTGCACTGGTTTATGAATGCATGATCAGGATACAAAATACAAAATTAGTGATGTTTTCTCAGCTTGTTATCAGATGTCCATTGATTCAATAAGAATTTTTCAAGACTTGTGGATTCTAAATGCATCTTTTATTTATTCAATATTTATGTTTAAAGCTCTCTACTGTAGTACTCCAGAGTCCCCTCCACATGGTTTCATTGTCAGTCAGACAGGCGGACAGCTCAACAGTATGGTTCGCTGGGCTTGTGATAGAGGTTTTCGGCTCATTGGGAAAAGTACTGCTGTATGCAGGAAGTCTCCATATGGTTATTACTCATGGGATGTTCCAGTCCCAGCTTGTCAAGGTAAATTCTTTCATTATAAAATAATATACCCTAACAAACTTTATTTTTTCTTTTCTAATATAAGCCATCAGTTTTCTGACTTAAAATGTATAGTAAGTAATTATTTAATGGTCATGCCTTTGTACCAAAAATTTTTCTATGTAGTAAAACTTACAAAAACAAATATACTTTTAAGAGACAGTATTTCAACAGAATTTGATGACTGTCAGATACTAAAAATAATCTACGTCATTGTGAGAGGAAAAAACCCACAAATTTAAAATATGAAATTTTTCCAAAGTTTCATTTAAAAGTATATATTTAATAAGTTAATTTATCATGATCCAAGAACTGTATAAAAACCAGAAAGACCTGAAACTTGATACATTTCCAAGAACACGAAGGTAAACCATAAAAGCATTGTCTATGATGCCATTCTAATCTTTCACAATTTAAATTGAAATTTAAAAGAGAATTAATTGGATTAACTCTATGTTTAGTTTCTTCTGCCTTATAAAAGTAAAACATTTTTCTTAGTAAGGAAAAAAAATGGTTATTTAATACACATCACAATCATATTCTAATTCTTTTTTTCCTGGAAAGAATGTTATTGTTCTGATAATTTGGCTATGTCACTCTTCAGTGAATTGTTATTGTTTTTCATGGGAATTTGCAGATGTGCTTATTCATAATGTGTATACTTTTTTCCCTGTTGACCAGTGGATATGAATGCTGTAGGAATGTTACATGTTAATTTCCCATGGTTTTTTTTCTTTTTGACAAGATGTCTTTAAACTGTATGCTTGTAAAGGAAAACTGCCTAAACTTTGTCAAAGGTGAAACAATCTCAGTTTCAAAGCTTTCCTGATAAATTTCTATTAGTATATAAAAAGTGTGCCTGTATTTTTAAAAACTGAAAGTCCTCAAAAAAAAAAAGTACAGGCAGTGCATTTGTTACATCTTACATTAGCTTTTTCTCCTCATCAGCTAAGGACAGCAGTTATTTGTGAAACTTGGTTAGGCTCTCAATTAGATGTATCAAAGAATCTGAAATTAAAAAATCCAAAGCAAACAACTTACCAAATTCAAATAACAGATGATTATTCTAAACATACTGAGTAGAATTCACTAATGCAAATAGTTGCAATACTCAGATAATACTTTAAGATAAGTTCTTAGTAATCTCATGGTGTCTGATCAAGTACAAAGACTCTTGGTACCAGCTGTTAGCATATTGAAAATTATTTAATGTATGTATTTATTAAGTAGCAGTTAATTATAGTTTAATGAGAGCTAGCTTTGATATGTCATCTGAACTTTATTCAACTCTTCCAGCAAGTCCTTGTGCATGGAATGTGGTTTGTGGCTATGATATGTAGCTGCAACTCACAACTGCAAACTCTTCAGATTCATCCTAAAGACATGTTATTACTGCAAAAACCATCAGGAATAAGATTCTTCCATACATCAGTCATACATATAAGTTTACCATTGTTTTGCTGAGGTGAAAATTATCACCCTTACCTGGGTGATACAGATTTATGATACGACCTCTTATATTGAAAGATTAAGAACACCGTCATTAAATATCCCTCATGTTCTTTCACAGAGGATATTTACAAGACACAAGATCTTCAGCATTCCCCGTACTACTGAGCAATACAACTTCACCACGTAGTAGTTCTAAGTCTTTTAAGTATGGGCTGGTGGTTTTTAGAACTTCACGATATAGAGGATGAGTATTGTTTTAACAACTATTGTAATTGTCAGTCAGAATTTACCAACTCTTTTTCCAGGTGATATCAGATGAGAGTATCACAACCTTTTCTTCTACTTCACATTCTTTTTCATTTATAGCATAATTAGCAAAGCCATGTTCATAGAATCATAGAATCATTATGGTTGGAAGGGACCTCCAGGGTCATCAAGTCCAACCTTTATCCCATCATATTCCTGGCCATTAGGCCATTAGACCATGGCCTCAAGTGCCTCATCAACCCATTTTTTGAACACCCCCAATCAGTGTTCATCAGTTCTTTCATACATCTGAAAGTAGGATTGCTACAGATGACCATTTAGCACAGCGAAGAAATATATTAGGAATTTTTTTACATAGCGGTGCAAGGAAAAAAAATATATATTTATAATTTCTTTAAAAACAATACATCTCATTTTAATGTATTTGTTTTCTGTAGCCTAAATGAAGATTACCAATCAAATTACAGTAGTAGTTACTGTTATCATCCTATTGGAAATGAGAAATCTAAGGCCTTAAAATTTATGGATTCTTTAACAATACCTCTACAATCAACACAGCTAATGGTTTGTGGTGATTTGGGGTTTTTTAACATTATTAAGTCCATTTCTTGGCAGACATGTTTTACTACCTGTAGGATATTTCATGACTGTATTTAAACTAATGCTTTCTCTTTACATTTTTCATTTTGTATGTGTACCATTATTACAACTTCTGAATCCTCTCCTGTAACTAATGAATGCCAGTAGCCTTTTACACTACAGCTTTTTTTTTTCCAAGTTCATGAGTACTGTTAGAGCAATTTTTAATGTTCTAATTCTCATATCTATATGAATAGAAGTCTTAATCTCTGAACCTCTAAATAGATAATACCAACCAGTCTTCAAATCACTTGCACTAGAGGATGGGCATAACCTGAAAAATCTAGATGCACATTTTAACCTTGGATGAAAGCTTCTTTTCATTATTTATAGAACTAAACATATTTCAGTAGAACACACTCAATGCAATAGTAAGGAATCAAAAAGAAATGCCTCAAGCCAGACTTGAGCAATTACCTGAAAACTGTTTCAAAGTTAATACAAAAGCATCCTTCCTCTGTCATGAAAATAAGTAAAAGGAAACTGCTTCAGAGCCTAATATTGTATTAGTATAATTATAACAATAATACAAATTAATTAAAAACTTTTACTGTTCTAACTTTTAAATATTAATTATTCTGTTTATATTTAAAGTGTTTTAAAACTTTATTTTTTCTCCAAGTTATTTTTAACATTTTGAGGTTTTATCCCAGCATAACCTGATACTTGGTTTTTCTCTTGCAAATAAACATTGTCTCAGACAGGACTCATCAGAAATCAGTGTTCATATTTCATATCATACATGAATAACAGGCAGATGCTTTTACGGGAATTCTAGGTAGAGATGTTAAGAAAGTAAAGTTTAAAACATAATACTGTAACCAGAAAATTCTCTAGCTCAGTAATCTAAATTGTTCATAACAGCAGACATAATTGTTGACTAGCTGGTGATTGTTATGCAAATTATACTAAAGCTTTTTTAAAAAAAATAAAGAAAAAGAAAAAAATAAAAAGAAAGAAAATAGCAAGAATACCTGGTTAGGTATGATATCTGATGAGTTATGATTTTGTGAAAAATTAGACTAAATTACATTTATACTGGTCTAGAACAAATATCTAATATGTAAAACATAATACTTTCTACCTTAACTTCTTTTTTTTAATATGGTTTATAGGTTTGAGATAGTCATATTAATATACATTAGAAAAATTAACATAGCTATGTATAAGATAAATAAGTCATGTATTTATTCAAAATAGGTTTATGTTCATTTCCAAATGCATGGCTGTATTGGGACAAGTGTGAAAACTCAATAATGCCAAAGAAACAGTTGGCATCCTTTAAAGTGATTTGTAAGGCAATATATAGAACATTTTGTTTTCATAAAATTTCTTAATGCTTCACAAGTTGAATTTCCAAGTAGTTTACTACAGATGAGTATGTCACTAAATATTTTCAGTAGTCTTGCCTAGTTTTGAAATGCTCCTGGTAAATGTTAGTAGCTCTAGACTGATGTCTGCATTGATACTATTTTTTTTCTCATATCTCAGAGATGTAAAAGGTAGCTACATCTGCTAAGTGTTGTTCTTAAGTGAGGTAGAGCAAATCCAAGGATTGGAGGCCCTTTATAGGGAGAATAGTCACAATTCTGTATGAGAAATTGTCATCACAGAAACTTCTGGCAGTGCCTCAATATTTAATGAAGGATGTTTAAGAACACAATAATTTCTGAAATTTCAGATAAGTCTTTAGAATGTGTTGATGGTCTTTGAGAACTAATAAAGCTAAGGACTTTTAAGGGCTGTATCCGTATATCTTTGGTATTGGAACTGTGTTCTGAATACATTTTAATGTTTCAGTTCTGATTACACTTATGATGTTGATTTGCAATACTGTCCAAGCTGACATATAATGACCAAACATTTCTGTGATAGACCTTTTTTTTGGGCACTTTAGATGTTCCATATTTGTCATTTTTTTCCTGTCAAGTTGTCAGATGGCAATAATTTCTCTTTATCTTTTCACATTTTTTCCCTTAACTAAAAGCTACTTTTCTGTACAAGTTTTTCCATATGTAAAATTCAGCTCATAACTGCTATAAACTAAAAATGTCATTAGTGATTCCTTGGGAGCTCTGTTGTTTATATAAAAGGCTATTATCAAGCATTTGATGTTGACGAAACTTGTTTCTTAAGAAATTTAAGGTTAAGGGAAAGATATATTTTTCTTGTGACACAAGATTGATTCTGTTAACATCAATAATCTGACTCAAAATTGATCAAGTCACAAATGGAGGTTTGAATACTGAAGGAATAATTAATCTCAATGGTAGATATAAAATATATCAGGTTGTATCTGATATATATTTTACTCATTGATAAAAGAGGCAGGATTTACAGTATGTGAACAATAGTGCTGTAACATTTGTTTGTACTCAGGAAGATAAGCAACAGTTGTTAACATGTTACAAGTGTTTTGGGGGTGGATATTAGTTTTTATACCCTGCTGAATCATCTGGGTATAAAATGCTGGCCCTGATGTAACTGGAAGTGGATTTGGTTCTGGCAACTCCTCAAAAGCCCTGAGAAGAAGGACTTGAGGGTGTTGGTTGGTGAAAAACTGAACATGAGTTGGCAATGTGTGCTTGCAGCCCAGAAAGCCAACAGTATCTTGGGGTGCATTAAAAGAAGTGTGACCATCAGGTCGAGGGAGGTGGTTCTCCCTATCTATTCTGCACTTGTGAGACCCCATCTGGAGTACTGTGTCCAGTTCTGAAGTCCTGAACATAAGAAGGACATGGAGCTGTTGGAGTCAGTCCAGAGGAGGGCCACAAAGATGATCAGAGGGCTGGAACTGCAGTATGAAGACAGACTGAGAGCTGGGGTTGTTCAGCCTGGAGAAGGGAAAACTCCCAAGGAGAAATAATAGTGACCTTTCAGTACCTGAAGCGGGCCTACAGGAAAGCTGGGAAGGGACAATTTACAAGGGCATGTAGTGATAGGACATGAGGAAATGGTTTCAAACTGAAAAGGCTAGATTTAGATTGGATATTAGGAAAAAATTCTTTCCTGTGTGGATGATGAAACAATGGCACAGGTTGCCCAGAGAAGTTGTGGATACCCCTGTTGCAAGAATAGGGTGAGGAAAAGAGGGAGTAAAGAGAGTAAAGAGGTAAAAAGGTAAGAGGGGTCTTTGAGGTGTCTGGGGAAGGCCCTCCTGTTGAGTCATGAGGTTCAGACTGGATCCCTTTGCTTTCTAAACTCCTCTTCATAGAGGACTCTAGGTGTGGCTGGATCCAATCCTAATCCCAAACTTGGTCAGCGGTTTATAAATAAAGGATTATGTGTGTGGGTAACCGCCTATCAGCTCGTCTGTTTCAGGGTCTCACAAAAGACTTGCACTGAAACAGATTCACAAAGTTGGAAAGAAAAGGGAATTTATTACAGCGACAGATACAACAAATTCAAAATTGCTTGTGATAACTACACTTACTGCAAAAGCACTAGTAGCAATGGTAATGATAATATAACAACCCAGGGATACTTCCACCCAGAGGGTGAAAGGTGTGGCACTTATCCAGAGAGGTGTCCCTGCCTGGGTGGGATGAAGAGAGCCTATTGACTAGTCCATAGATTTTTTTGATTCTTCTGTCTTGAGGTTCTACTATCCGTACATAGGCTCTTCTCTCCCCATCTTTCATCCCCAAAACTAGGAGGTTCCCACTCTCAAGTGACATGTAATATGATTTGGGTAGAGAGAAGAGTGCTATAGTCATGCATGTATAGCATATATGCTATAATCTTGATTAGCATATGCAGGGGTGTCAACTTCGATATGTATTTCACAGGTAATGAGGATAAAGATTCAGATTGGACATTAGGAAAAAAATTTCTCTGTAAGGGTGATTACCTACTGGAATAGGTTGCCCAGGGAGGTGGTAGAATCACCGTCCCTGGAGGTGTTCAAGAGGCATCTGGATGTGGCGCTGTGTGGTATTGTTTAGGGGTGATGTAGGTAGGCAGTTGGACTGGATGATCTTGAAAGTCTCTTCCAGCCTTAATGAGTCTATGATTCTATAAGGTAACCTTTGGGCAACATAGCCCCTTGGAGGAACAAAGAACTCTTATCAATTAATGATGCTTTCTTGTTATCTTGCTGACCAGAGCAAGGGTCCTTGCCTCCACAAAGCCCCTTGCCTGGGCAGTGTCCAGTGCCAAACGAAGGTCTAATCACTCCTCCCCCCCCCCCTCCCAGTTTCCTGGGTGGCACAAGATTAGGCAAGATTGTCCATTAAGAGTTCTTTGAG
>VZRW01014074.1:76099-159180 GCA_013398125.1 Aegotheles bennettii
CAGCAGTGTTCAAGGCCAAGTTGGACAGGGCTTTGAGCAACTTGGTCTAGTGGAAGGCATTGGTGCCAATGGCAGGGTTTTGGAACTAGATGATTCTTAAGGTCCTTTACAACCCAAACAATTCTATGATTCTATGTTTCTGTGTCCTCATATCCTCTTGAGGATGGAATTCAAATACTATCTTGGGATCTTCACTGTCTCCTAATCACTGTTTTTATTTCTCCTAAACATGTGTTTGGCTCTGGTTGCCAGTAGATACTGTGATAGTCATAAGATATATGTTAAGGTTACCCAGATAAGTTGATGAGCAAATTAATAACAGTTTTCTGTGATCTTTTCACTATGGTGTGTCCTTTTAAAAAAAAAATTTACGTGTTTTTTTTTATGGAAATTCAAGCATATTATAACATTGATCCTATCACCTCTGTTCTACCAGTTGTGATCACATTGGTGCTTTACCTGTGTCTCAGCTGTGATTATTAGCTTTGGTACAATGCTACACTTGTTATATTGCTTATGAAGCACATCTGTCTCATGTTGGATCATCTCACAGTAGGGGCAAAAATAGATAAGTTTTTTATTAAGCAATTATACATTGTCAGAAATTATTAACTTTTCATATCTCTGTATAGGCAGGATAGGTGGTCTCTTAGTCTTAGGGTTCAAGATTACACTTCAAATTAAAGTACTTAAGAGTTAAATATTTAGTTTAGATTAGAGAAATATTTAGAGCCACATCTTTTCTTGGTACTTTCTTTCTGGTGAATAATTAAAAAAGAAAAAGTGGCTTACATTTTCATTTGCCAATTTTCAATATTTTCAAAAGAGTATTTTCTTTCTGCTTTGCAGGATGAAAAATAGAATATTTAAAGTTAATTTTACTGCTTTGCCAGAGGTCACACGGTACATCTGATGGAAGAAACCTGAAGTACAAACTAGATTCCTAATGTCTCAGATTGGTGCTTTACTCATTCAACCACACTGATCATGTTTTCCAGATTTTCTCTATTGTCTCTTCTTTGATTATCTTATGCATGTTGAATAGATAACTGCAGAGTTAATGAACCATGGTTCTTATTTTCAACTTCCTCCATCAAAAGACAAAAGCTTTCTCAGATTTAATTCCCTAAAATTTTAAGGGAATTTATTTGTAGGTTTAAAACACACAATGAGTTAAAAAGTAATTTTTATGAAGTTAAGACTGTTGACGTTACAGTGGATAAACCCCTTGAGATGAGTGGAAGCTTATAGTGAAGAAGATATAAAATAACTATGTCTTTCTCTTTACTCAGCAATATCTTGTGGAATTCCTAAAGCTCCATTAAATGGAGGGATATTAACTACAGATTACTTAGTTGGCACACGAGTTACTTATTTTTGCAATGATGGATATAGACTATCAGCCAAAGAACTTACTACTGCAGTATGCCAGCCAGATGGTACCTGGAGCAATCACAATAAAACACCTCGCTGTGTAGGTAAGTAACATGTAGAAACTCTCCAGTGAGCAGTAACCTGGTTGTACATTTTGTTTATTTATCCAAGGTGCAAATCTTCACATTACTTAAAAATTCAGCTTCAGGTTTCTTTATGAATAAATGCTTGTATTAAATTATTGTGAAATACATATAATGTGTGACATATAATTCTGTGACAGCAGAATTACACTAGAGATCATAGAATACACTTAAACTGATAATTAATTTGCAGCTAAATCTAAGTTAATAGTTTCAGAGGTTTATACAAAATCCAACTCTTCAGTGAGAGATGCACTGTTCATATACTGTTATCAAACTCTATTTACTATCCAGAATAGCCAAGTCTCTGGTAGTCTGGATATTCATCCCATCATTATAATTGTACACTATCTAAACTTGGGGGAACATCACTGAAGAGAAAATGCATGTTCAGTCCCAAAGAGAAGTGGATACCATCAAAGTTATAAATTGAATGTGAAAACTATATGATCGTACGACTGATACAGAAATGTCAGAGTATCTGATACACATTAAGATTTGGATTATCTCACCCAGTGAATTTCGAGAAGGAAAGAAAACATACCCTAGAATAATTTTCAAGGATTTTCCCTTTTAATTTTTGTTTCCTTGCACTTGTAAATTACATTCTCTCACACCTTTTCCTCTATTTAAAGAACCAGTCTGAATGGAGAGAAAGAAAGTAGTATCCAGCAAAGATTTTCCTCTGTGCCTCTTAATAATGCAAAAAAATTATTATGCTTGTTAATCTTTTTCAATTAGATTAAGGTTGTAGAAAGTTTTTGTTTTGATTGTAGAGAAAGAACACATAGAATTAAGACATGAGATAAATATATGCAGCTGCTGAAAAATCATCATGGATATGGATTATTATTTTATCTGTCACTAATTTGTAGCCTCTCCAAATCACTCTTTAACGTCTCACAGAATTTACCTGGGTAGAAAAATAACTCCTATATTGAAATGTACCTAGCATATTAGTAAAGATCCTGATATAAAGTACCACAGGATTTCCATGACTATCAATCTGCAGTGAATTCAACTATGGTATAGATTCTATCTACACCAATTACGTAGCTCTGCATACACAGTTACTGCTCTGTCTGGGCAATTGGTCATTATTTATTAAATGAGAGAACTCACACATGCTAACCACAGGCAATTTCAAGTACAGTCTTACTCTTCAAATGTTATGTCACTGTGTTTAAAATATATTTCTGAATTAATGATAGTACAGATTTTCCTTATTTGCCTGTACTAAGCCACAAATAATTATTTGTTTTTGTCATTCTGGAAGTTGTTACATGTCCAAGCATCAATTCTTTTACACTGGAACATGGAAGATGGAGAATAGTGAATGGTTCACATTATGAGTATAAAACAAAAGTAGTTTTCAGCTGTGATCCAGGGTATTATGGTTTGGGACCAGCATCTATCGAGTGTCTTGCTAACGGCACCTGGAGTTGGAGAAATGAGCGGCCATATTGCCAAAGTGAGTACACGTGACATCTGCATCTGCTGTCCAGATTTCAGATAAAAATATTTTATATGGCTGAATTATAAATTAGCTACTTAAATATTGAAATCAATTAATTAGAAAAAATATTTTCTGGCTGGAATTCCTGGGTATCCCAAAAGATATTATTTACAAATACAATTCCCTAGGTTTAGTGAAAAGGAAATATCTGTAAGCACACTTTTGGATTTTAAAGGTCCTTAAATCTATAAAGACAGAAATAAGTAATAGGGTACACTTTCATATACATTTTTTCTAGGTCAAGAATGCTGCATAGTCTAGAAAAATGTAAAAACATTGTATCCTGTCTGCACACTTGATAAGTAAAATAATTTCTCATTTCATCTGGTTACCATATATTGTGCAAGTCTGCTTCATTCCTACCATTAGCTGTTATCCTGATAATTTACAGTAGCTACTTTTCAAAAAAAATAAATAATGAATATTCAGTTACTTTAAACAAACTAAATGTGTTGCTACAGTTAAGCTCCCCCCCTCTACCCTTGTGAAAGGCAGGTTTATTTAGGTATTTACATTTAGACATTTGTTTTTCAGAACTGTGAGGGTTTGGGTATGCTTTGAAGCCCCAGAATTTTTCCTCTTTGTGAAACATCACATGATGTAGACTCTGATAGAATGGGATAGGGTTTGTGGTGCACGTATCTAAATTGTGTGTATCTGTATGTATGTGTATAAATCCATACATATCAAAACAACAGAAAAAATGTGTAGATAAGTCAGATAACTGTGGTTTGGAAAATATTTAGAATTTATTAAGAATATATTTGAAACTAATATAAAAGGGACTGAAAAATGCAATTCTGAAAACAGATTAATTATATTGGAAATTAACCTTAATTTTGAGATCTTTATAACCTATGGGAAATTACATTTATAATTTCGAGGATTTTTAAAAGTTAATTGCAATATTTCACCTCTGCTCTGTTATTGTTGCTGTATCTATATTTCTCTGTGTATATAGATATTTTACATAATACATATATATTTGAAACTGTTATTTCTTTCTTAAAAGATAAATATTTTTCACTATGTTTTCGGAAGACTTTTTGCAATGTTACTGCTATTTTTTTAAAACATAAAGTGTACTAGCTGCTTTCACCCTTCCACCATCTTGTTTACTAATAGTGAAGTTCTTTTTACTAATTCTTAAAAGAAAATTTTTAAACAAAAAAATATGATTTTGAATTAAAAGATGCTTTGATTTGTAAATAGCAAGTAATTCCATGCACATTGGTTACTGATTATAACAACTCATTGTGTGAATGCTACGGCGAGCATTTCGTTATGAACTAGAAGATAAAAATGACATCTTTCCCAAGAAACAAAGATAATTTTTAAAATGTCAATAACTGTGATATTCCAATATTAAGAAAAAGTCATTGATAAACCCAAGGTAATTACATAGCAGTGTTCTGAATTGTGGGGTTTTTAACTTCACAGAGTCAATTTTAATTGGTGTGTTTCCCCCCTTCCTCCTAAAGTGTTATTTCTGAGGAAGTAATAGTCTTTGTATGCAGAGTTTTTAATCTTTTTTTTTTTTCTACTGAGCAAAATACTTCACACTGTGAAATTTATTTCTCTGGTTGACTGGTTGATAAATATTATTCTTTGGTAAGTATTATTGTATATGTGTTTGTGATACTCAGCTGTACATTTGCTTGGTTTTGGTTTTGCTACAGTTATTTCTTGTGGAGAACTTCCTACACCTCCAAATGGGAATAAGATTGGAACTCAAATCACATACGGATCTACAGCTATATTTACTTGTGACTCAGGATACATGCTAGTTGGCTCTGCCGTGAGGGAATGTCTGTCTTCTGGACTCTGGAGTGGAATTGAGACCAGATGTTTAGGTACGGATCCTACTGTCATGGTTTACCTATTTTCTTTGTCTCTAGCAGATAAAAGTAGGCAAACCGAATCATCTTGCCTCTTTCTGTTATCACAGACTTTGAAGGGTTCTGCATTTTAAAAATGTGTGTGGCTGAATTGTTTTTCTTATCAAATTAGAACTAAAGTTACCTTTCCACAGATTGAATCCTTTTTTCCCTTTTACCCACATGCAAAACCTGTGTCACTGGATTGCTGCATATGTCACTAAAGCAGACCTGTACATAAACAGCAAGACTGATTGATTACACATGTATCAGCTTTAATATATATCCTCAGTGACATATCTGCATAGTAGACCTGAACTTTGTTATGTGATAGAATTAATCTGTACACTTGCAAAAGATACAGAAAAATATGTTTGTGGAAGCTTTGATAGGAGCACCACAGCCTTTTTTTCTGAGAGAAAATTAATATCCAAACATTATTTATAGAATTTGATACCCTTTAGTTTCACATATTTAGGCATCTTCACTTATTTAAATTACTCAGACACCAGTCCCTGAATTATTTATGAATAAAATGAATGTGTGATGTCAGTGAAACAATTTCAGGGCTTCTTTTAAACTCATTATTATCATGTGTACTTTGATCTGGGTTATTATATTAACTGTAGAGACATTGATTTTAACTCTATATGCAATTAACATTTCAGTTTCAGTGTATATCTGCAAAGGTTACAGCTATTGAAGTTTGGAGAAATGTAAAAATTTTCATCAGAGAAATATTAATCTAAACACAGCCAAATTGTCTGCTATTTGTGAATAGAACCTTAGAAAAATACTTGTGTTTAAGAATTTTACCAAAATAACTATGCAAGTGATGATCAACACAGAATGAATTTAATTTCTCCTACATTTGTCTGTAGAAATAAAAATACAGCATAAGCTTAATAATAGTAATAGGTTACTGTCCTGGTTTCACTGGCATAGAATCATAGATTTAATTTTCCGTTCAGGAAAGCTGCATTTTTGAGAAGACTGCAGCACCAAATTTGGTGGAAACAAAGTTGATAAGACACTTTGTTTTAGTTTGTGGCCAGCCATGGCATGAAAATTTCCACAGTGGTCAAGGTCTTTAGCAGTTTCAAGTTTGCCAGGTGCAAAAGCTACGAGGAGAGAAAGCCAGGGCAGCTGACCCAAGCTGGCCAACAGAAGTATTAATTGGAATATTTGTTAGGGATGGGTCTCTGTCTTCAGTGTTCTCTATCTCTGGAGTGTCTCACCTGTCCTGCTCCTGAAGCCTACTCTCCTGTCTGCTGTGATCTTCACGCTTTTCACTGGAGCTGTGGTGCTCGCAGTGTTTGACATCTAGTGTTCACTGTTGGAAGCGTGCAGCTTGTGACCACTGTATGGGCTGAATATAACTGTATTTTATATTATAATTGGTTTAATATTACTTTGTTATTATTGATTTATTAAATCAGTTTCAATTTCAACCAATGCTCTCCTTTCTTTTTCCCGTTTCCCCTTCTCGGATGGGGAGGGGTCATTAGTTTACAGAACAGCTGACTAAAATGAACAGTTACATAAAACTTCGAAGAAGACCCTGAATTAACTAATTTTCAGATGAAACAAAACTTTTTTTACTTCTCAGAAGGGATTAATTATTATTAAGTTTATATATTATATTGTCCAGTAACAATAAAGAGTTAAGTAAATGTGTTAAAACAACTATACAGCTAGAGGGGAAAACAGTAATCTAAAAGATATCTTTTATATCAGACTAATACGACTACATTAATTATTCAAATGTGTATCTTCGAAGCTTTAATGATGGCAAATACTTGAAGAAAGCATGAATAAAATTTGTATCTACAGAAATAGAATTTAGTATACATCATATATAGCATGTGAAAAAACGTGTATAACTTGTTAATAAAAAAAAGCAAAGTTAGTGACAGGCCAAATTTATGAAAGGGAGAGAGTAATGGCTACCAGAATCGTTCTTGCAGCAACACTGCCTGTGCTACATCACTGTGCAAGGATGAGCTTTCTGGAAAGAGTCAGACAAACTCAGTTCAATGCTTGTTTCTTAAAAAAGTAATTTGAGACTTTAGACATGGGTTCAGCTAATGACAAATCAGAAGTCAGAAATTTGCTTAAGGAAATTGAGAAAGAAAATGTTGTCAAAAGCTAAAGGAAATTAAAGAAATGATAGAATGTGGGAGAAAGGAGACAAAATACCTCCAGAGCAAGTATTGCAATGATCAGAGAAAATAATTTTTATGCAATTTATAAATAAATTCTAGTGTTTGTTTTCAACCACTGAAAAATAATAAGAAAAAAATTAAATTTCACTTTCTACTTCTAAAGCTTTTCTCGTCACAGCCATAAACCTTTTTTTATCATTTATCTTAGAGTCTTTCCACTTGCTGGAAAGTTATTGTTCTACTCAAGTGTATTTATATTTTAAGCATTGAAGATGCCCTTAAGAGTACACTTAGACGACATTGATGAAATCCTACAGAATAAGATAATATCCTTTTCCAAGTGTTTTGTTTAAAAATACAAGTTATTTTTTCAAAAGTCCTACTGAAATGGTTTTGTTTAATCATTGTGGTAGACAATTTTCATTCCAATTATGTGTAATTTGAAAAATTTGTGAAAGGTGAAATTTATAAGAATAGAAGTATCAGCATCAGAATATAAAACTAGTTAATATTGAACCTACTTAGTTATAGGCAAGAACTAGAACATAGCTAAGCTTTAAAACACAAAAAATACTGACTAAAATTATTATTGTATTACAACACAAATAAAATTCCATGACATTGTGAACACTAGTGCATGATTTTAATGGCAGCCATAATAGTGTCAGAATATGTTGATAGTTTTCACAGCCCTTTTTCTGTTCCTGCTGTTTTTATTACAAGAAGAAAGATAGTACTTTGTGGTTATTGAATCTTAGGGGACAGTAAAATGACAAAGAGATTTAGAATGTTTAACACAATTGCTCTCCTTTCCGAACCTCACTTTTTTTTTCAGAACACCTAAATTACAATGTAGTACTGAGTGAGTAATCATATTAATGTAATGATCTTTTTTTGATCTTTCACTGAATGCAGTGGGAAACTGAGTTCTGGATCAGTATTCTCACTTCATAGCTGGTGAGAAGAAACAATGCTTAAATTGAAAAAATAAAACAAAATAGATCTTGAAGCAATACTGTTGTAGAAGTCTTAAAAACAAATAAATGTTTCACAAGATTTTGTGGTGAAAAAAATAAGAAAAAATTACTTTAGTCTTCTAAAATAAAGTCGAAACCAAAACCCATGACTGTTATGTCTCCAAGGTTACAGACTGCCTCTCACATTTTATTGTGCTTAATCTTTTCCTATACTGAAAAAAATAAATCAGTTTCTGGGGGAAAGTCTATGTAATAAATCCTGGGGAAACATTCAGAAACATAAAACAGATTTCCACCGAATATCCTACTTTTAAAAGAGACTGACAAATCTGTGTATTTTGTTATACACTTTCCCCAGTGAAAAATATTTAAATATTTGATGAAGAAATTAATTGTTATGTTTCGATTTATATATAAACGTAACATATTTACACTATTTTATGTATTGCCATAATTTTATTTATTTTATTTTACTGACAAAAGCAAAAATGATAGAGAAAACATTTTCATATCAATAAAAAAATTTGTGGGTTTTTAATTTATTTTAATGCCTGTAATCAGCTATTTATTAAACTAAGCATTTCCCGGTGTGGAATACAAACTTGATTTACTCCATAATTCTTTCAGATTTTTTAACTGATATGTGAATAATGGATAAAATGTCTCAATATTTCCTAAGGTTTATTTAACACTAAGATTTTCTTCCCCTTTGTTACGAGTGGTATTTTCAGACTTTTTATTAACTCAAAGGACCAGCTGTTTCCTTAGACTATTGCAAAGCTGGCACTGAAGCATATGCAGTGCATGAATCAATCAGTGCTGTGGAGAGGTGTGTGGGACAGGTAGCACCTCCAGTCAATGCATAACTGAAAGATAATGTGATAAGGCGGGAAAAGATTTTTTTCATAAAACCAGTTTATAAAATGTGTATACATTAGTGAATGAAAGCACCAGTGGGGAGGTTAGATGATCATATTAGAAGTAAATCAGGAATTTAAATATATACATATTTACATTATATACAATCTATGTACTTGGAAGAGCAAGGTAGAGAAGTAGAGCTGGAAAGTCATCTTTCAATTCTTTTATTTTAGAGGAATGTATGCATACTCAGGAGTGACTATACCTTTAAATTTCTATTAAGTAAGGGCAAAGGTGCATTAGAAGGGGGGTGGTTAGTAGGTCGAGAGAGGTTCTCCTCCCCCTCTATTCTGCCCTAGTGAGGCCACATCTGGAGTATTGTGTCCAGTTCTGGGCCCCACAGTTCAAGAAGGACAGGGAACTGCTTGAGAGAGTCCAGCGCAGAGCCACAAAGATGATTAAGGGAGTGGAACATCTCCCTTATGAGGAAAGGCTGAGGAAGCTGGGTCTCTTTAGCTTGGAGAAAAGGAGACTGAGGGGTGACCTCATCCATGGTTACAAATATGTAAAGGGTGAGGGTCAGGATGATGGAGCCAAGCTTTTTGCAGTGACGTCCAATGATAGGACAAGGGGCAATGGATGCAAACTGGAGTATAGGAGGTTCCATGTGAATATCAGGAAGAACTTTTTCACTGTGAGAGTGACAGAGCACTGGAACAGGCTGCCCAGAGAGGTTGTGGAGTCTCCTTCGCTGGAGACATTCAAAACCCGCCTGGATGCGTTCCTGTGTGATGTACTCTAGGTGACCCTGCTCTGGCAGGGGGGTTGGACTAGATGATCCTTTGAGGTCCCTTCCAACCCTAGAATTCTGTGATTCTGTGATTCTGTGAAAGGAACAGTACTATTTATATTTTCCCAATCAACTTTCAGTCTCTGAAATGTTTCTGTGTCTGTGTATCTTCTGGAGTGTAACCTTTCTGCCCCTATTTTCATCCTTAAAACTTTTTGAAAAACATACGAGTAACTAGCTTCTTCCTTTTCACTGTTTTTAAACATCTTTTTTAAACTCATGGTATTTCACCTAAAAGAGACTCTATAACTCCAGTGATACTGAATTAATATATCCAGAGTTAGCCACATGCTTCTCTTTTTTTTTTTTTTTCAATACTACTGCATAATAATAGCAACTAGACTTTCAAATGAGGTATAAGATGTTTCATCTTTAAAGAATTATTCAGCTATTTCAAGGAATTCAGCAGAGAACTTCCTATTCTGGGCCATGGATTAAAAAAAGATTGTTAAAAATGAATGTTACCATTTATCATGAACAGTTTTGGTACAGCTTGAACAGCTGGCAAGGTAAGGTTCTTCCAAAACATGCAGGAGAAAGACCCTAAACCCTATTTAGTCTAGGACTGTGGCAGTGTTGTTTCAATACTGTGATTTTCTACAGAAGCAATTGTTTGTGAATAGGAAGATGTAAATAAATACATCCTTATAAGAATGCAAGCCCTGTAGAAAAGAAAGAAATTCCAGCAAATAACTTCCCTCCTCAGCTGAGGTCATCTTGACAGGTTAATTAACTTTCTTGAATAACAGCCTAAATCTCTTTTTTCAATAATATGTAGGTATCTTTCATTACTATGTTCATGTTTGACATTACTGACAGCTAAAATAAGCATAGGTACATTTTTGCCATTTAATGTAAATGTTCTGTATTCATTTATGCCTACTCTTGCGTCTCAGAGAGGAACCTGCAGAAAAGGAACCTCATTTGCAGCTGAGGTTTCAAAGGCTCTGACACCAAGTTATTGTGCTCATTGTTCTTTGCTAGAGCTGGATTTCATGTCAAGTTAGGTAATTTATTTGGTGCTCACGTTATTAATATCCTTCATTCCTACTCTTTGACTAATTTTGTTTCTTAATAGTATATCTTCTCAAGCTTTGCTAGACTGGAAATTGAGAATGTTATAGTGCTTATTTCCCCCCTCAAGTCTGCTGCTTGTTAAAGCCTTCACATTTAATCTCTTTCTTTGTGACATACACCCATTGCCTTTACAAAAGTTATATCTTTTGATTCAGTATTATAAAGTATTCTTTACATTAAGACCTAGGGACCTCAACTGGATTCATAGAACTGCTGTATAGAACTTTTATATCTGTATCACAGAAAAAATGGAAATACACCCTGTCTTACAATATAGTACTAAAATAAAGACATTGAAAATTAACAAGGCTATCCTGAAAACAGTCTAGAATAGCCTAGTCTAAAATAGTCTAGAAACCTAATGTAGTGTATAGTCAACTATTTACTACTAGGATGTTAGTATATTTCCCCTCCACCCCCCCCAGCAATAGTAATTATTATAATAAAATAATTTGAATTATTACAAATGTTTGAATGGAGATTTTGCTTAACATTTGCTAATTTTATTTCAGGCTTTCTTCTATCCATAACCCAGTTCTTAATGCAGTGCAATAAATGTTCTATTTGTTATGTATTTGTATTTGTCAATGTACCATGCAAGGGTGTATTCTTTTTCTCTAATTCTGATAAATAAACATCAGAATTACACTATTGATCTTATTGCATGAACTACTTCCTCTATTCAATATTTCCTACAAATCTTATATGATTATTTTTCATTTTTTTGTTTTTAATAGCCTTCCAAGATGACTACAACAGTTTTACATTTGCTTGTAATTGGTCTTAAAATTGGAGTATTACCCTGGGGATTAAAAAGTGATATTTCATTAGGTAACAACAATACTGTTAGGTCTTTTATCCATGATAATATTGAATAACTTACTGGCTGTTTAAACAGGAGTGAAAATGTATAATAGAATTAGTATTTATTAAATGTTTTGTCATCTATTTGCAAAATAGTGTTTTTGACAAACAAAAAAAAAATAGAATAATAAAAAAGAGAACCTTTATTTTCCCAGCAGCACTCTCAGTTTTTTGCTCAGCAGTCCTTTGCTTCTTACTTCCTTATCTTTTTGCATCTGTTTTCAGTTTTCTAGTATAGTTTTTGTGGCAGATTCTGCTAGTATTTACAGAGAGCTTTCTCAATATGATACCCAGTTTGCAGTATGTGCATTCAGTCCCTGGTGAAAACACTTCACCTTCAGAGCTTAGCTCCTGAATGGTTTTGTATCTGGATTGCATTTAGGAGGAATAATTTAGCTATCTCATTGCAAAAGTCCTGGGTTGATGGTTGGACTTGATCTTGAAGGTCATTTCCAATTGGATTGATTCTGTGATTCTATGATAGTCACACTTTATGGTTATATTGAATGAAGGTTAGTTATTGCATCAGTTTTATCGTTTTATTCAGTTTATTTATACTGAATTTCACAGTTAAAGTGGTCCTCTTGCACGATGATTCAACTGGGATAAGTATGACATATTTCTCAAATGAGAACAGATTTAAAGTTATGTCTCTATGGTTTTCCACTATTTTTTGCATTAGTGATGTCCTATGTTACTCCTTGTTTATACCAGTGTGACAAAAATTACATCAGTTCCATTGTACATTATATATATATAATACAAGCAAGTGGAAAAGATTTTAGTAATACAGCTGTGAGATAAAATAAAGAAATAGAGTTGATCTTTGATAGCAGTGGACAATCAGTATGTCTCATTCAGAATCAAAGGCAGTTTCTCAGAAAACTATACAAGTGTAGTATATGTTTTTCTGACTCCCAAAGAATCATCAGTAATCTGAAGGCTTTGAAAACTTTTCACAATGAAAAAATACCTCCAAAACACCGAACTCATTATATATATATATATGCACCTAAATATATATAGATGCAAACACATAATATACAAAAAAACTCATCAAAGGCTAGTGAAAGACACTTCAGAATTTTATTTCAGAATGTTAGTAAGGGGAAATAAATATCTTTATTTGTCACAAATTCCTTAAAATAAGAGTTTAAAACAATTAACATTAGAATTTATCATAAAAACTACCAGGATGTGCAGTAATGAATATGAGCATGTCCTTAATGCATAATGAACCTTTTAAAATTCTTTTCTTCACAGGTATCTTAAGAGAAAAAATTACAAAAAGGAAGAATTCTACTAATAGTCATGAGAAAAATAAACGCTTTGCTTTTAGAAGAAATACAACAAAACCAAAATAGAATGGAAGAGCAATATGTAATAATTACTCTCCCAGATACGGGTGTGGATAGAGGTGGAGATTTTGTTGGTTTGGGGGATGTTTTATTCTCTTTATCTTCTTTTTTTTCTTAGTATTGGAGAAGTAGTGATAGCAACTACTTTAAGTGAAATGTTTTTATTTCCTCTGAGGGAGACCAGCTCTGTGGATGTGTGACATAGAGTGGAAAAATAAAACAAACAAAGAAAAATTCTGGAAAATATTGATGAGTCTGACTTTATTAAAACTGCATAAATTAGTGGAAATTTTGGTAATGATCTCAAAGGTTCTTTTATCAGGAACTATGTATAGTATTACATACATTTTCAATAGCAAACATACTGAACTGCTTTCTGCATGCACCTACATGACAGTGCTGAGTTAACAGTTGGACTTAATGATCTTAAAGGTCTTTTCCAACCAAAACGGTTCTGTGATTCTATGACCCCGGATCCCTTTCAGTAAAGTTGCTACCCAGCCGTACAGAGCCTAACCTGTACTGGGCTCTTTGATTATTCTTTCCCACGTGCAGGAACTTGCACTTTGTTAGACTTCATACACTTCTTGCTAGCCCATTCTTCCAGCCTGTCCAGGTCTCTCTATAAGATGACTCTCCCTTCTGACATGTTCAGCTCACCACCCAGTCTGGTATCATCAGAAAATTTGTGAAGGTGCTTTCTATCTCATCATCCAGTTGAACAGCATGGAGCCCTGTATCAATCACTGCGGGATTCCACTTGTGACAGACTGCCAGCCCGAGTAAAAAACATTGATCATCACCCTCTGAGTGTGGCTTGTTAGCCAATTCCCTACTCATCTCACAGCCTACCCACCCAATCTGTACCTTGCCAGTTTATCCAGGAGAAGGCTGTGGAAAACAGTGTCAAATGCTTTACTGAATCCAGGTAAACAACATCCACTGCTCTTCCCTTGTCAACAAAGATGTTAAAGTAAGTCAAAAGAAAAGAATAAAGAAAAAAAGAAACTCAAAATTCAAAAGAAGAAATCAAAGCAAGGGTCTGGGAAGTTTGACAATGAGAGGAAGTAGGCTGAGAGGATGAGAATTTTAAGTGATTTTAAATTTTCTCAAGCTAGACAGACATTAATGCAAGACTTAGAGGTGATTTGCAATGAATTTTTCACCTGTTGCAATTACATGATTTTGTATTGTCCACTCATGGTTGCAGAAACTGCAGTGTTAGTTACCTGATGTTAAATTACTTCAGTTTTATTCTCTCTACACAGAAAACAGAGCTTGACGTTCTTGGTGATGTATGCTGCTTACACTCTACTGCCATAAAGCAATACTAAAATCTTAACTAAGAACTAGAACAAATATTGTAATTAGGTGCAATAGAAAACGATTTCCTTGAATTTGGTTTGATTCACTGCAAACTGGTTGCACTTCTGATAGAAACTTATCTTTTTCAACTCAGTTTTTAATCCTCACCTGGTTAATTCTGATTATCATCACAAATGTGACAGGATAGGGAACTTGGGCTCTTTGTGGCATGTTCAGGAAAATCTGCTATGTAGTGAATAGATTGCCACATTCCTGGAGAATCAAGTACTCTGACAAACATTTTATAAGCATGTATTATGACATCTTAGAAAACATAGAAGATATTTCAAGTGTGCCTGATATTTATGTAACACTAAGGGAAATGAGGGGGATGACACACACAAAAAGAGGGGAATATACTCCTGAACACTACCAAGTTTGGACTTCTGTTCCTTATACAGAAGTCAAATTACACTCATTAATTTAATCTGTGCGAAGAGTCACATACTACTTATACTGTAAATTCTGATGGTTTTATCATGATGCATACAATGAAATATTATAAGCAGCTTGAGTTGCCAGACAAATTACAAGAAAATGTCAGATGTGGAAATTTTTTTTGTAGGCAGTTTCTAGTCCTGAAAGAATGAGGCAAAATACTGAAAGTTACACCAGAGTATTTTAAACACTTAGAAGTTCAAAGGAAAAAATAATCCAAATTATATTGCTTCTAATGTCCTTTCTTGTTATCATGTTTTGAGGGCTTGCTTGTGACTTTTTTTTTTTTGAGGACAATTAGAGGAAAAAAGGAGAGCAGAGGAGTTTATTTTTTACAATTTTTTTTACAAAAGTACTAGCTGAAACACTGCTTGTTTTTTTTTTGTTGCCCTACTTGTTTTAGCAGTGAATTCTCTGCCATATGTCACAGTCTCCTTGAGGTCAACCATTCTCAGAGCATTTTCAATTACCACATTATTTGCTGAATCACAGCGCCCATTTTCCAGAGTACATTAAGTAAAATAGTAACAAATGATACATGGTTCATTCTTTTTCCCCACCTCTCTCTAGATTAAATGTATGTTTGTGACTTTCATAGTGTAAATAAAATATTTCTCATATTTTGAGAATACAGGGCCAATAAAGATTAGGCCAAGACATAGAAATGTTTTTGGTTGCAGGACATTTGGATGTAATTGTACCTTTAGCTCAGATATGTTAATCTCTTTGGGATTCCTCTGAGATGATTAGGAGAGAAAGAGTAAAAAACAATCCAGAGAGACAGATTCCAGCAATAAGTTGTCCAAGTTAATTTCTTTCCATTGTAAGAAAGCTGTATTTATAACATCCACATGGATCGATTATAATGGATTTATGTTTATAATATTTATATTATATTCTAATATAAAATTTTACAGATTTTAATAAAGAGGAATTATATTTTAAAAAGAAATTTGATAACATGTGGCATTTAATCTCTTTGCTACACTGTCTTTTTCTAATTTTTTATGTGTATGGTCCTTCACATAAAAATGCAATATCCAGTTTTCCCCAAATTAATAAAAATAAACCTTTGAATTAATTCAATTAAAAAAATAATTGAAAGATGTTCAGCAATTTTTGTTTTGATTAAGGAGATATATTTAAATTTTCTCTGTAACATTTGCTAATATTTTTTCTTTTTTCTTTTTTTTATTTACTTTGAAAAACCTAGCTGGTCACTGTGGTGTTCCAGATCTTATAGTCAATGGTCAAGTAATCGGAGAAAATTATGGATATAGAGACACAGTTGTATACCAGTGCAATCCTGGTTTTCGTTTGATTGGTTCTTCTGTACGAATATGTCAACAGGATCACAACTGGTCTGGTCAGCTTCCATCCTGTGTGTGTAAGTGAGCATGTCAGTATGTACTGATTTATGTTACAAGAATGTCTATGTCAGACAAGATGAGGACTGAGTTTGCAATTTAGTATATAAAAAAAAAAGAGAGACTTGAGCAGATCCTCAAACATATGTGACCACCTAAAATCTGTGATTCATCTATCAGGTGAAGTTTAATGTTGTCACTTAAAATTTCCACTGGATTATTGCATCATTTGGCTACCTGTCATTTATACATTGATATGAAACTTCTTCAAAATGTGATGGGATTTAGGCACCAAGGTACACAAGTTTTAAAATATCTTTACATCCCTTAGTAGCTTTTGGAAATACTTAATGTATATTTACTTTGAATTTGATAGTTAGGTAAGCAGATACTCTTGAATTACACTGTCAGCACTGAGGATTAAAAAGTGTACTCGAACAAATTTATACTGTTTATTCTCTTCTCCTCACAGACATAATGTTATTTTGTTTTCTGGTTTGGATTTTGGCTTTTTTGGAATGAAGTTTGTATTTTCTTAATGAGGGTACTTGTGTGTGATAAGTGTATCAACACATCACATGAAATACCATTATGTAATAACAGAAAATAATGTATTCCATTTAGGAAAATTTGAGAGTTCTTGAAGGATTTTCAAGCAAACTACAACTGTTTCAATAATCCAAGCTCAGTAATATCAGTGTATTGAAAAGGTACTAGTCTGCCTCCAAATATTCGGTTTTTATATCTACATTTTTTTAGTAGAAACTATTTGAATGATGAATCATAAAACACACTGTTAATATCTTACAATTACTGTCTAGTTTTCACTTTGCTTTTCATAGAACTAGATATGCATAACACTACTATAATAATTGTATTTCCTAATTTTGTTTCCACTTTAGGATCTAGTAATAAGTCATTACTACTTTGTATTACATTTCAGACCAACACACTTCTTTATAGATAACCCTTAGGGCAATAAAATTATTCACTACTAATCCAGACTTTCTAAATTAAAATGTTAATACTAATATTCAAACTGAAAACAAATTGTTTTGGATGTGCTAACAGCAGAGAAATGAGTGTATTTTCTTTTTCTAATCAAATGGAAGGCACTTGTTTTAATATAGGGGGGTGTGTGATACAGCACTTCAGAAAAAGACACAAGACTTGGGAAAAAGCTTAGACTTGTAAAAGGCTGCTATAAACAGCAGTGGCCTCTAACTTTGTGGTAGATATTTAGGAATGGTTCCTCTTCAGATCAAATGAAATGAAGTGTAGAAAAATAGTCTCACATTTTTTATTTATTTAACTTTAGATGTTTTAATTGAATTTTTGAGATTATGTGTTTAAATTGAGCTATTCTGACTTTTTCACTTTTGAATTCACCATTCTTTTGCTTAAAAATTGGGCAGACATATTACTACCATTGTGTACTATAGATGCATGGATATTAATAAAAATTCAATGTAAAATTCATCCGGCTGTTTTCACAAGAATTGCTATTGTTATATATACACCAAAAACCATCTCTGTGGACTGAATATGTATTTTTGTATGAGAGTTTTACAAATATTGAGTTTAGTGTACAATTACAATTTCTCTTTTGAGGAAAAAATGCAATTATATATAAAAAATATACATAAAAATTTCTGATGCCAGTAACATGAGGTAATATATTTAATGAATATAGGTTACTTAGTGATATTAATACCTAACTTAATGTAATTTTCTTTCATAGGATATATTGTGACTTGTCTGTATGGACTACTAATTTTTAATGACCATTTTAATTTTTTGGATGTTTCTAAAAGTTTTGTTTAATTTAGATAAATGGGTTTCTTTTAGAGTTGTCATGATAGATCTATTTTATAACAGGCCTAACCAAATTAATTTAGAAAAGTAATGAAGTTTCTAAAGGGATAAAAACTTGACAGTTAAATTATTTATTCTGTGATAATTTATTTTCATTTTAAATTACTGGTTAACATTTTATTTAGCAACTATTTGACTTCATTAAAACATAGAAGAAAATATTTATAATTTTTTTAATTTATTTTGGGAAAATTATTTTTTTATTTATTTTTTCTTACTATTTTTGTGTGTAGTCTTTGTGGGCACAGACAAGGAAGTTTACATTTTTCAGTCTGATTTTGTATAAGTACAAGAAAGGTTTCACAGTACCCATAATGTTTCATTTATTCAGTCATAAATTTGTAACTTCACTAAGTGTTCAGACCTTAAAAATAAAACAAAGTGAGTCGATATTAAGACATATTTTAAAGAAATAATTTTGAGGAATTAATGAACTACAATATTTCTTTTCAATTTCAAATTACTTTTCATGAATATCAAGTGTTTGCTCTTCTTCTGATTCTTCAGAAAAGCTTTCTTCGTTTGCATTGATTAGTGCATGGCAAATTCTATTTTGTTTATTTAAATATTTGAATAAGTGCTTGAACATTTACTAAAGTGTTACTTAGTTCTTAGTTCAGATAAATGTGACTTTTTCATGGAAAGTTGTCAGTGTCATTATTTCTTAACTTTTAAATGCTATTATATAATTATTATAATGATTATCTATTATATCATAAATCAGGAAAAGTTGTAATATCATGCTTTCAAGTTTTTGTTCATTTTTTTTGTTTTTTTGTGCTATGCTAGCCGTTAGCTGTGGTCACCCTGGTAGTCCTATTTATGGAAGAACAAGTGGAAATGGTTTCAACTTCAATGATGTTGTGACATTCTCATGTAATACTGGGTATGTTATGCAAGGGCCAACCAAAGCACAGTGTCAGGCTAATAGGCAGTGGAGCCACCCACCTCCAGTATGCAAAGGTAAGAATGCAAACATTTACAGATTTCAAACTTAGTTTTAAAAATAAGTTTGAAAATAAAGGGAAACTCTCAAGAGAAAATGATGCCTCTCTTACCAACAAGTATCAAATTATTAAAGAAGATGTTTACTTTTTCTGTTAGATCTGTTCTACATTCAGAAGGTGGGCAGGATAACTGGTGCAGAGAAAGTTTATTATGTACCTGTAATTTATATTCATTTTTTTAAATAGTTTCTACAAGTTCCTTAAGCAAAATTATGTGGAGATAATAACAGTTTAAATTCTGAAATAATCTTTAAATTTTTAGCCAATGTAGTTCTAATCAGTACATAAGAATACATACTTTTTTTTCCTTTTACATTTCCACTGATCTGACTGCTCATCTCAACTTTATTTTTTATTCTAAATTGTTAGCATAATACATTTGGTTTGGTTCTAAACAGTTCTGTATATTATATTTAAAATTGTGTCATTGAAAATAAAAGCATGTTACGAAATCAGCACTTCCTGAATTTTCATAACCACTTTTAGAAGGGTTTTATCACAATTGCCCTTTTAAAGTCTGTTGTTATGTGCTTTTTAAATATTTTATTTGTCCTCATTTGGAAAGATGTACTTTTTGCTGTAACCTGCTTGCAAATATGCAGATTTTTTATTGATTGTTTTTCAGCATCTTCCCAGCAGCTTCTATAGATTTTTATTTGTACACAGCTTACATTGTGTTATGTATTTACAGTAATTTTATTTACAGTATTTTCTTTCCAATAGGTGTCATCTACTTTCCTTTGATCATTTCACCTTAGGCAGTACTGGCAAATAGTTTATAGAACTCAAATTTCCAAGGAACTTTTTGCTGATGATAAGTTATTATTTTTTAAATAGGTGATTATGTGTTTACTTGACCAGAAGAGTCTATTGCGTGGAAACTGTTAACTCCATGACCACCAAAATAAGTATTATACTCCCCTCAACAGACATTTATAAGTTGCAAAAAAGAAATTTGCTCTGAGTTTAGCATCTCCTGGTCTTAGCATCTCCTGGTTTCATATCCTCTTCCTAATTTAGTATCAACAGAGTATATAAAAACAGGGTAGCAACACATTGGAAGTTTCTCATACAAAGGATAGGAGACCATTTAAAAACCTGTTTAGAAGACTGCATTTGCATGATTCTCAAGTCTATGTCCTTTTTCTTTTCAGTGGTCAATTGCTCTGATCCTGGAATTCCTGCAAATTCCATAAGAGAAAGTAAAATTGAACATGGAAATTTCACATATGGCACAGTGGTATTTTATGACTGCAATCCTGGATATTTTTTATTTGGCTCTTCAGTTTTAATTTGTCAACCAAATGGCCACTGGGACAAACCTCTACCTGAATGTATTAGTAAGTAGATAATGTGTATGTTTCTATAAAGAATGTGAACTAGACTAGGTATTATTTTACACAACGTTTCTATCAGATTCTTGACATCAATTAGAATAATCATATTTATATACATCTTTGTGTATGCAATAATGATGAAAGGTCTCAGTAGCAGCCGAAGTAGCAGTTATATTGTTATTTTATGTAGCAGATAACATGGAAAGCTTCGGAAATGCAATAACCAAAGCAAACATCTCTGAACGCTTCAGCACAATGATCCCTGATAGCAGAAATAGAAGGTAAAAACCTATCCATCAAATTTGCCAGTAAGTGCCTTCCAGTGGCAGCAGAGCTATAGTCACACTGAAACTTTAAAAACTATAGTACTCAGTTACTGAGAGATGTCACTATAGTACTTTCTGGACTTCTCTTGGGACAACAAAAAGATCAGACTATCTGTGAAGAGAGTAAGCAAATGGTAAGTGACACTGTAGGGCACTAAAAGCATTCTCTGGATCATATCCTCAGCTTTTCACACTACCAGATGTACCTGAACATCAGAGATGCATGTAACTATCCACTAAGGGAAGTGGAAGTTTTTTTCTTGCTTGTCATGAACAACTTTCTAACTGTGATATAGATATAACCGCAGATGTTTCATAGGTTTTTGATTGGCTGGGATAGCTAGTTTACCCAGTTCCCTATAAGTCTATGGAAAAGATTTTGGTTTAGGACCAAAATTTTTCTCTGAGAACATCTGACAGCTCATTCTCTAGAAATTTAAAGTGAAAACAGGTGAAGGTTTCCTTATTTAGGAATCACGGACTGACATTTTTCATACTGCAGGTACTAGCTCTTCCTCAATTAATAGTAGTTATTAGTCTTCCTTAATTGAGGTTTCTCCAGTTCTGCTATTCTTTCTAAAATGAAAAATTTCTTCTTTCTGTTAAAACCTTTAGTTCTGGAAGTTGTCCCTTTCTTTGATGGGATAGATAGCTTGATTGCAAGTCACAATTAAACTTAAAAGAAAGAATCTAAGAGTTTCACATAAAATTTTAACATAACATTACCATTTCATAAAGATAAAGATTAATACATATTTTCATATTTAATATATATTTTCAAAGACAATGAAATTCTAGAGGTAAAGGCACAAAGATTTCTTCTTTTTACTTTTGTATTTTTATCTTTTAATCTTCTTTCAGAAGTAATTTAATAATATAGATATTATATAATTATATTTTTTTTAGTTTTATTTATGTTGTTTACATAGAACGGTCAATGAATTCTAACCTAGGCACTACCCATTATATTTTGTAATCTTAAACTTATCAAAACTTACTGAAATGCAACTACTGAATATTTTTATAAAAGCCTTTCAGCTTCTGGAGAGTTTTGCAAATTGTTTCCCTTTTAGACATACACAAGGGTGACAGTACTCTGCATATTTTTCCACTGTAAGAGCAATGGAAAAGAAGTGGGAAGCGGACTGAATGCTTTTCTTTGACACAGGTTGGATTATTTTCTTGACCTAGCTGGATTTCAATCTCTCTAAGTAGTCTCAAAGAACATTATTTAAAAAAAAAAATATATCACTAGATTAATGGAGAAGAGACAGTAAAAAGGAGAAGTTGTTCACCTGTAAAGTGACTCAATTTCTTTGAAATGTCTTGTAGCTAGAGTACTTCTAGCTATTACAAATACAGTAAGAAGCAGACTTCAACATTGATCTGGACCATAATGCCCTTTCAATTCTCTCTTTGAATTAAAGACTTTCAGGGGCATATACTACTTAGGCACATGTTGCTAGAAAAATTTGAAATGTACTCAAAATGAAAGACATGTTTGGACACCTCAAAGAATTCCAGTGACCATACCAGGCTTTTTTGTATTGCAAAATATTCTTAATGTAGTTCTGAGAAATATGCTTGGATTCGTTATTTTTAAGGTATTGAGGTTCGAGTACACACAATATACATCTTCCAGCTTAAAATCCAAATAATATACACTAGTTTTTTGCTGGTGAGTGTGCCATCCTCTTAATAATTCTATCACAGCACCTTGTCCTGACATTTTATACTTATTTCTGTTTTTTTCCAGAATGTTATATATCTCACGCATAATCAGTATTAGCCGTGTATTTTGTTTATTGGGATTTTTCAGGGAAAAAGAAATAGCCATTGAAATATCACACTGGCAAAAAAATTATTTGCATATCTTGCTCTCAGAATTACTATTTTTTAAGTGACATTTTGGCGTTATAGTAATTGTTGCTAATTGTCCATAATGATGAAAATACGTAATTTAACCTACATCTTTACATACTCTGAAGAATAACAGAATTATTCTCTTTTATTTTCCTTCTTCCTTTATTATTAATACTTTAAGCCTGATTCAGATTTTAATGTAAAATTACATTTACAGAGCTATAAAAACATACTGTGCGAGCATGTAAACAGAGAGGCAGAAGGGAAGAAATTGGTGGAAGACAATTAACATTAATTAAAAAAAAAACAACAAAAATTTCACATGAAATCCTCACCTGAGAACATCAATATAAAATTATTTTTTTTAGAATGTATAATCAAGTTAAGGGTAACATTACAGGGTGGTTTAATTTTCTAAATCAATTATTAGAAATCCATGACTTTTAGACATAAGTGTAAATATAAAAGGAAGTATATATATATGCTAAAGCCCAAAACTGAATGCTGTAAGGTACCAGTATGAAATTAACTTTTCCTCTATGACAACATCAGAGAAGGGAGAAAGAATTAATCATTAAAAACATGGATAATAAAACCACTGGAAAATTGTGAATGTTTTTCACAAGAAGAAATTGTTTCATTTCATTGAAGCCTGCATGCCCAGCATGACTCTTTATTAACAATATTCTAAGTTTGCCTTCTCTACATAATTAATACATAATTAATAGTAGATTTTATTTATAGGCAATTGATTAAAGATATAATATGCTAACAGCAAGTGCCCAGTTTGTAAAGCTGACCATTCTGACCATTTTACTGAAAGTCCTGCAAGCTTACAAAATGGTCATAGAGGTCAATGGCACTAGGTAGGAAACAATCAATCACATAGCACATTCCTAAATCCTTTGTGGGGTTATAAGGAAAGTTCTGCATCTTGAAAGTTGGACCCCTAAGAGAACATGTGTTACAGAACACAGACCAGCGTATGTATAAATGTAAAGCTCTAGGACTGAGAATAATCATTAGAGGAAGATGAATCACTACACATGACTTTGGCCATATGTTGTACGTATGTACAACCATTGTACTATTGTATACGTCTGAAATGCAAGGGAATTGAATACACCCTCAGCTCTCATCAATCTTCTGATCTGCTTTTATTTTGATAAAAGAATCCTGCTGAAAATGTTATGGTATTGAAAAATAATGAAGTATTGATAAAAACAGCATTTGTATGTTTTAGGGACTGTTCTAGTACCCTGGTATTTGGAGATATAATTTTTGGTTTTCAAAATGCATAAATACAAATATCTTTGGCTGATATATGCCACATTCCATTGACAGTTGTAAGATAAAAAGAAATCAAACATGCAAGGTTAGATTCATTCTGTGAGCAGAGTGAATTTGGTTTATGGATTTTAGTGGTGCATTTCCTGAACTTGACATACTAACTTGCTTTCGGTTAAGTCCTTGCTCTGAATTCTTAAAAGTTTTTTCTATATTAATTCAACATGCAAGGGGGTTTCTTTTGTATGCTTTTGATATGTACTCTTAAACTTAAAAGGCAGACTAGCCATTTCTTTTCAATACAGAACTTCATTTCCGTTACATACATTGTCCATGTAGATAATGTTTTCCATAATGAAACATAGACCTTTTGTCATTTTTTTGACATCTCTAAACACTTTTTTCACAGCTTTGGTCTGTAATATGCTTTGCATTTCTAATCACATAATGTGTCCCCTTCTCCCAAAGCTTAGAAAGGTCAGCCTTTTCACAAAGTTTATGTATGCAGTTATGAAAATTATGACTACAAACTCTTTGATCAGTGATAATAACCTTTTTTTATCTCCAATAATTATGCATTGTAGTGATTGACTGTGGCCATCCTGGCATTCCTCCTAATGCGGTCCTGTCTGGAGATAAATACACATTTGGGTCTACTGTTCATTATACCTGCACAGGCAGGCGATTGCTGCTAGGACAATCATCTCGTACATGTCAGCTAAATGGACACTGGAGTGGATCTCTTCCTCATTGCTCAGGTAATATTTTTGAATTAATGAATGTGCCTTAAAGTTGTTTTGTATTTATTTTTATTTTATTAGAAGGACATTTTAAAATCTGGAAAATCATGTGTAGAATTGAAGCACTATTTCAATGGAAGTAAAAAAAATAAAAACAAATAAAGTAAAAAGTCTTTTGCAGGAAAATAAATTGGGAGAAGTAGGCTTTCTCAGTGGTATTTAACATGGATAGGAAATTGCACATTCAATAGAATGTCAAAAGAACTGGTTTGTCATGAAAATATTTCCTATGTGACTTCTGGAAAGAGTATTAATTTCCACAGGTAAAATTTTCATCATTATCTCTTCAAGACAATGGGTTCATTTTTTAATATTTTTTTTTAACTTGCAAAATATCTGCTGACTTGATGACACCTCAGGTATACCTAAATTGCATAATACATCAGTCTTTATTAGTAAGACCCAGTGGAGTCCACCTAATTTCAGGGTAGAATGCTCAGTTCTGAGGGAACACCGTCTATTCCTTGTAATAGATTAGCCCTCACCAAAGTCAAGATATGTTTTCTGAACAACCTAATGCATAGGAGTGTTCTGTTTCAAAACTTCAGTTTGATTCAGTTAACAGTAGTGCTCAAATGAAAAACATAAATCCAAGTCACACACAGATTTGACGACTTGTTAAATCCCATTTCTGATCTTATAGTATGTAAACAGAGATTGTGATAGAAATCAGTTTTAATTCTCAATAAATATTGGGGGGTTGTTCTTTCTTGTCATCCTCATGTTTCCATTGAAGAAATCAGTGGATTTTGGAATCTTATTCAAACCAATGTAATTCGGAGTACTTAGATATCATCAAAGGCAGAAAATTGAAAGAAAACAAGTAACACATTTTTTCTTGGGCTCTAACTATGCTAAAACCAGAGGTGAAAAATAGCCAATAAGAAAATCTGACGATACTGCTGTATAGGTTTCACACTGAAAATTCAAGGTTCTTTACAGCATTTGTAAATGCTATAATTATAGAATGTTTTGGGTCAGAAGGGACCTTTAAAGATCATCTAGTCCAACCCCTCAACAATAGTCAGGGACATCTTCCACTAGATCACCTGGTTCAAAGCCCCGTCCAACCTGACCTTAAACACTTGCAGGCATAGAGCATTCACAAATCTAGGCAACTTGGTCCAGTGTCTTACCACCCTCGTTGTTAAAAAAACATCTTCCTTATGTCCAATCTAAACCTGCCATCTCAGTTTAAAACCATTGCTTCTTGTCTTGTCACTACAGGACTAGATAAAATGTCTGTCCCCATCTTTCGTATAAGCCCCATCTAATTATTGAATAGCCACAATAGGTCTTCCTGAGAGCCTTCCCTGGGAGTTGTCAGGCTGGACAACCCAAACTCTCTCAGCTTGTCTTCATAGGAGAGGTGCTCCAGTCCTCTGATCATATTTGCGGCCCTCCTCTGAACTCTCTCCAAAAGCTCCATGTACTTATGCTGGGGACTCCAGAACTCCCTTGTGGGGCCTCACGAAAGCAGAGGGGAAGAACTACCTCCTTCAACCTGTTGGTCTTGCTTCTTTTGATACAGCCCAGAATAGGATTGACTTTCTGGGCTGCAAGCACACATTACCGGATCATGTGATTTTTTCATCAACCAACATCCCCAAGTCCTTCTGTACCAAGAATTTTAGTAGGGGACAATTTGAGATTTTTTTTCAAAGTGTATATCTGAAATGCTTTCTCATTTTAAAATAATTTTCAAATCATGATACAGAATTTCCATATTTTACAAAATACTCTAAAAATATGTGAAACCATTAGCTTTCATTATTAGCCTTGATAACTTGATTTCTAAATTTCAAATGAAAATTAAAACCTAAAAGTTCATATTTTTTAATTGTTACACTAATGAATAATATAGAATGTTTGACTGATGAAAGATACAGCATGCTTTTCCTTTTAATATAGGGTAAAGAATTCAAACAGAAAATGCTGTGTAAGCAAGTTTTGTTACATCATCCCTAAGACAGGTTCCTTTCTGTTACATGGCGCTTTATGTTTCATATCCTAGAGCCAGAAGTAATTGTCATGTCTCATTGATATCTGTTGACATTCAGAAACAGTTTTCAGTCATCACATGCATATCCACTGGAGTCAGAAATTTGCAGCAACTTAGAATCCCTCGTAAGTGAAGCAATGGTTGAATACTTACTTAAGTGTAAACTTATTCAAGGTCTAAATACCCTCCTTTTCATTAAAATTAAATGCCAGCTGAGAATTTGTTACACATGTGGGTGAAGGATGGCTCATAACTGACTGTGAATGTTGAATCTCTGTATGAAGTAATAAAAATATGTTCTGTTATGATATCACTGATTATATCACTGTCACTTCCTGATGTGATTAGCCATTTAGAAATTTTTTTTTTGTAAGCTTCAATCAAAGGACCTGGTGGTTAACCTCCCTAAGATTAAATGAGTAATAATTTCTGGTAATAATTAAGTGTTAGGAAAGAACACATTATTTCATTTACAAGAGGAATATGTAATTTATACTTGGCATAGCAAAAAGCCTATTTTCATCATAAAATTAGTTTAGGCATAATGCGAAGTAATTTACCAAAAAATGAGCTGTTATTTTAAAGACTTCACAAGTACAAAATAATTAACAGGCCCTGCCCCAAATTCTTCATGCTCTAAGTAAATGATACTAAGTAAATGATACTATTCTGTAGAGAATGTTCTTTACATCATTTGTACAAATCTTTTAATATAATTGTTTCTAATGCAAAGCTATAATATGATGTTCTTCAGTAGTTGTATTAGAGCTTTCTAATTTTCCTAATATTTTTCTAATATTTTTAATATATTTCTTCTTTATTTACATTAGTGTACCTAAGTATAAAACAATGCAGATATGCTCTCAAAAATATTATTATGTTTGAATTATTTTTTGTATAGAAGACTGTTCAGTTTATTTGCAGGTTGTCACAGAAAACCGTAAGCTGAATATCCATGGGGAAAAACATGAACAGTGCGTCTCCAAGAATTCTAGAGTTCAACTCTTTTGTGTTGAAGCTCAGTAATATGCGTTCATCTCTTATAACATACAAAACTAGCTTAAAGTCCCTTGAAAAGCTAAAACAGCAGATCCTAAGTACATACCAAAAGATTTAAACAACTGACTTGCTGTGAAAATACAGGGTTACCTAGAGCTTCCTCTCAATTAAATGAAGATTTATATGTATAAACTTAGATGTTATTATTGTTGCTATTATTATGATTATGTTGATTGTTTTAACATTGATATATATAAAATATAGTAGAAAACATTAACTCACTATCTTAGAATTTGTCTTAAACATTTCTAGATGAGGGAGATTTTAGCTATCAGGCAGTCCTGAAGTGAACTTTTGACATTAAATAAGGGAAATGTTTCAGGTCAGATGTACATGAAATTGTTGACTAGATCTTTCATTCAATGGTAAAATGTTACAACTCTAATGGTATCATAAAACTAGTATTTTATGAACACTTGCTATAGGCAAACAAGAGAATAATTTTTATCAAGACCTTAGTTTTCCTCAGACTTCATTATTTTAAATGAAAAATTACTAAGGTTTTGAGGCTTTCTTTTTCTTTCCCTATTCTACTTTGATAATTCTGTTACCAAAAGTGGTCTAAGGGGAATCTTGAGATAATTATAATTTCTGTTCTGTACTTTTATAATATATATAATATATACTTATTATTTATTTTATATATATTTCTAAATATGTAGATATATGTTTATTTATAAATACATAGAAACATGGATTTTAAATGCAGTATCATAATAATATTTCATCTTATTCTAATCTTTGTACTCTTAATTCTAGGTGATACAGCTGGTTCTTGTGGTGATCCAGGAATCCCAGGTCATGGGTCTAGAGAAGAAAATAATTTTAAAATTAAAAGCACGGTACATTTCAGCTGTGATATTGGATATATCCTCCATGGCTCAGATGAAAGAACATGTATGGCAAATGGAAGCTGGACAGGAAGACAACCTGAGTGCAAACGTAAATCATAGATGATCCACTCTTTTTTAAAAACTGTCTTGTTAAAAGTGTTCATCAGAAAACCAGTTTTATATTGTCAATTTTGTGTTGTGAATGGCATACAGATTTTGGACTGACCATTAAATTATTTCAATAAATTGTTACACCACAGTAATAGCTTGGCATCAGGTGACAAATTTGAAATCAGTTCCTGGCACTCATTAAACTGCATGTTTTCAAAGTTTTCAGAAAAAAGAATGTATACTAAACTGTTTGTTTCTTCTTAATCTTGTGGCAATGTCAACTATATGTGCTACCCAGTATAAAAAACTGAACTGAAAAAAAAAATAGATAAGACCTATAGAACTCAATTTTTGCTGAAATATTTTTTCTCTTAAAAATATCACCATCACCTGATCTTTAATTACAAGCATTATACATTTGAATTTAAGAGAAAATGTCAATGTCAGGACTTTATGAGGTACATCTATGTCATAAATGATTGGCTTAAAAATTTTATTTACTAATTCTGTTGACATTATTTTTCAATAGAAAATGAAATGCCGAAACAACTCTATTTGGAAAAATAATTCTAGAAATTTCAAGCTAGGTGTATTATCATAAAAGAAATATCTAACAGGATATTTATGGAAAATCATTTATTATTTTAATTATGTTGATTCAAAGACAGGAAATAATTCCCAACAGTCTCATCTTCAAAGAAAAACTTCCTGAAAAGCAGAAAATAATTTGAGAACCTGTACTCTTATTATCCGCTTTATTGCTGTCGACTGTGTTATCTGTATGAAATAGTCATCTCATTTTAAAAACTAACTTCACAAACTGGTTTTGTAATATCATTTCTGCTATATTCTGATATGTGTTCTGTTATGTGCCATACTGACACAACATAAATACATATGTGTGTTTGTATGTTGTTATCTGAAGGGGTATGTTTAGCCCAACTGAACTTTCTGTTGTTCTTTGATCTTCTCTGCTACATAAGTGAATTACCCCTTTTACATTTCAAGATATTTTTGGTGTTATTTTTCCCTCTAAATATATCTTGAAATGATGACTGATTCACAGATATATATATATATATGTATGTGCAAAGCACACACAGCTATATTGTTCTAGTTTAGCTCATATAGATTAGATGTATATTTCTAATCATGTGTGAAAGACACATCCAAATTCCAAAGCTGATCATTGAAGAACTGGGAAACATTAGGTTTACATCTGCCTTTGAAATAATAGTTTGACTGTATCCTGTGCTTTGAATTAGGTAGGTAACTTACTTTGGTGATGCTGTAAATGCATGCAAATTATAAAGTCAAATTAAACCTACAGTGATAATTGTAGATCAGACATTTTCTTATAATTGGGAGTTTGTCTTTACAGCTAAACTAGCTTTCCTTTAATGCAGAATTTAAAGTTAAATTCATTGGTTGTGTTTCCATACATACAAAAGAGTAAAACCAAATAATTTATGCAAACAGCTATTTACTGTACAACATGCCTTATCAGTAGGTGGTGAGACATTTTTCTGGATAAGAGCACAGATTTCTACCACATAACACTGCCTGGAGCAGGATTGCCCTTAGATATTACTAGTTCAAAAATGATCTTTACTACATTTAAAAAATATTTAACGTTTTGCTTTATAGCTGTGCAGTGTGGTAATCCAGGAACAACTGCTAATGGAAAAGTATTTCGTATTGATGGAACTACGTTCTCTAATTCAGTAATTTATTCATGCATGGAAGGATACATTCTTTCTGGATCGTCTGTAAGACAATGCACTGCCAATGGAACATGGTCTGGATCCTTGCCAAACTGCACAAGTAAGACAAGTCTCTAATGAATACTCTTTTTTTTCTCTTCTCTGAAACACAATAAAATATAGAAGTTGGATGCAAATAAAATATTTCTTCAACTTTTTATTGTACTACTTCATACATAATTTTGTACACTTTTTAAAAATACAGTGCTATGAGAAGATGAAGAATATGTTTTTTAAAGACAACACAACATAGTAAAATATATAGAATGCTGTTACAGCTTAAATGAGTTATATGGTTACATGATCTACCTACTTTAATCCTTTCCTAATATATATTTTTAATCTTGTTTATATTTAATGATATGTCATATTTGCTTTTCTTCATCATGAAAACATAGCAGTATAATATTCTGGTCTTCCAGAGGGCAGAAAATAAAAATCTTGAAATGAATGCTTGAGAATTCATTTTTTAGTGACTCTCAGGTCAAAACTGTTGTCCCAATCTCAGATAACATCATCTATTTGACCTCTTTGTTAACCTTATACTTTCTTTGGTTACACAGCAAACGGAATATTTTTCAGCTTCTCTCATATTCATAATAAGCATTTTGCAACAGTTTTTATTTTCAAGCCCACCTGTTCCCGCTTTGTTACATGTCCTAGTTCATCTTTTACTAACAATCATGAAAATTTTGCTTTACTCTGACACATGAGACTGCCTATCATTTTGAGGAAACATATCATCATCAGAGGTATGGCAAATCATTGCTTAAATTGTGAACTAGTGCTCTAGTTTTTGTAGAGCTGGTTACTTCACACACTTGTAACAAGAGGCCAAATAGAGGCCAAAAGTAAAATGATAAAGAAACCTTCTTCTTGTGTTGTTTTTAAATTGTCTTTAACAGTAAGCACATCTACAGCTGTTTTGCAGTCAGCAAGCCAGTGACATAGATCAATGTTTTTGTTTATTTATTATTTTCCAAGTTATAATGATAAGCAGATTAATTGTACCATGGATAAAGGTGTTCTGTGATGTTAAATGTCTCTGTATTTTTTTCTTGTATTTTATAACGACATTTAGCTGAAGTACATGCTAGAAGAGTCTTCTCAAAAAGCACTGGTTAGGTAGAAACTTTTTGCTTAAAACCTAGAAAAATGTCTTAACAGAGAGTATCCTAATAAAGAGAGGCATTATGAAAATTATATGTAATAGGAAAAAATATTCTTTATTTAATTAATACATAGAATCATAGAATCCTAGAATCATAGAATCATTATGGTTGGAAGGGATCTCCAGGGTCATCAAGTCCAACCTTTATCCCATCATATTCCTGGCCATTAGACCATTAGACCATGGCCTCAAGTGCCTCATCAACCCGTTTTTTGAACACCCCCAGGGACGGTGACTCCACCACCTCCCTGGGCAGCCTATTCCAGTGCCTAACCACCCTCTCAGTAAAGAACTTCTTCCTAATATCCAGCCTAAACTTCCCCTGATGTAACTTGAGGCCATTTCCTCTCGTCCAGTCATTAGCAATTCAGGAGAAGAGACCAACACCAGCCTCACTACAACCTCCTTTTAGGTAGTTGTAGAGGGCAATAAGGTCTACTCTCAGTCTCCTCTTCTCCAGGCTAAATAACCCCAGTTCCCTCAGCCAGTCTTCATAAGGCTTGTTTTCCAGACCTCTCACCAGCCTCATTGCCCTTCTCTGGACTCTCTCCAGCACCTCAATGTCCTTCCCATCCTGCGGTGCCCAGAACTGGACGCAGTACTCAAGGTGCAGTCTCACGAGTGCTGAGTATAGGGGCACGATTACCTCCCTACTCCTGCTGGTCACACCATTTCTGATACAGGCCAGGATGCTGTTGGCCTTCTTGGCCACCTGGGCACACTGCTGGCTCATGTTTAGCTGGCTGTCAACCAAAGTTGGTTGACACATAAGTATTTAAACTTTGTTACACAATACATTTATTGACATTCCTAATATACTGTTCTCTCTTTGTTATAATTACACATCTAAAAACTATATCCCCGTATATATTTATTCCAGTCATATGTCATTTAGGGGTTTTTAGTTTGATAATCTAAATGGATTAGGGGAAAAGGATAAAGTTAGGAGAATTATGTTGTAATCTAGTCAAAACAATAATACACCTGGAAAAATATGATTTTAGTTGAATTTGCAACATTAAGGAAACTAAATGGAATATGTCAAATACAGAAAGGTAGAACATGTAGAGTATTTAAATATACTCATGTAACTAAGAGAAAAGTTCTGTCTTTCACAGCTATAATTTTTGAAGGATGACAAAGAAAAATTTATGACCTTTTAAGCTGGTTTTATTTTTAATTAAAATTACCATGTTACTAGGTAAAATAAAATAGACTGATCTCTGATTTTCGTAATCACTGCACTAGCTACCTTTAGACTAGCCCAGATAACCCTGTGGTATGTATTATAGTCTCTTCTGTATCCATAGACAGCAATAGTGTGGTACTCTTAGAAAGAGATCCAATTGATCAGACCTGAGAGAAGCTTACCTATTTTAGTGTTATCCTCAGATTATAATGATATAATTCTTAATAAACTCCTCGTGAATATTTTATCTCATTAAGAGATTATATTATCTCCTGATACTAGAAGTCACAAGAGGTTTTACAACCATTCCCAGTCATTAAAGTATTACAGGCCTGATTTTGTCATAAGCCATAGCCCACGTCTGGGGGTTGTGTGAATATTGTCATCTGTTTATGTACCTAGTAACCATGTGAGTATTTACAAAGTGGGAGCTTTTTTCAGATATTTTTTAAATTCTTTAAATTTTCCAGACCGTGTTTCTTTTAAGGATGCACCCATGGAAAAGTAAATGAAACAGTAGATATCTGCTTCTTTAATAATGAAGCTCTGAACTGATGGGAAAATTTGAGAGTATCAAGGCGTGTTTGTAACATGGATTATTTCTTTTGTTTTTTCATTTACAATCTTGACATTTTACTGATCAAAGTCATACAGACCATTACTTTTGCTGTTGTAGAACAGTAGAACAGATGTATTAATGTTCTCAAAATTTGACTGTTATACAGCTCCACATGTGTTTGCCAGCTAATTCAGATGTCATGTATGTTTATCTTTTGTTGATTGAGATAAGATTTATAATACTTTTTCCTTCTCTTTTTTTTCCCTAATAAATTCCTAGTTTTGCCTTATGTTTTTCCTCTTACATATAAATAAATCACATTTAGGTTTTAAAATCTGTTCCTCAACTATTTACTTGCAGTTATCAGTTGTGGAGATCCAGGAATCCCAGCTAATGGCATAAGATATGGTGATGATTATGTTGTTGGACAAAATGTTACTTACATGTGCCAACCTGGTTATACAATGGAATCTAATAGCTCCTTAATTCGCACTTGTACTAGCAATGGCACGTGGAGTGGAGTAATCCCAACATGCAAAGGTACAACATTTAATTTGATTGTCAGCTATTTCTTCTATGGCATTTGCAATCACTGCTTATTGTAATGAGTCAGCCAAATATTTCTATAGAAATCAAAACTCACTGTTGGTGTGAATACACAGAATTGACTTTCTGACTGCAGGAACGTAATTCTTTGCTACTTTTCCTTTTCATACCAGCACAGTATCTTGAACAGTTTTTTGTAGCTTTGTAGAACATTTTATTACTTTGTTGCTAAAGTGAATTAGCCAATATGAAATGATAATTTAGATTTGTTTGTTAAGGTTAGCATGTCATAGCAAAAAATAACCTTATACATGTCCCTTTTACAAAAAGACCACTCAAACACATGATAGACACCTTTGGGAAAAGTCTGCATATATACAACTGAATTGTGTCAAAAGCAAACTGTTCTGGGTCACCCTATCGATAATAATAAGATTTTTATCTGATCCCTCCTTCATTAGATGTGCACCTTTGAGCATCACTGTGCTGTATCGACATAGTCAGCAAAAAGACTGAATCTTTCTAGCAAATTTCATAATGAATATTTTTCTGCTTCATGTTATTTTCTTTACTGTGAAAACTGAAAGGATTAATCTCAAGATCTTTCTTTTCTCTCTTACTAACTGCATTCCTGATTTATTAAAAGATAAACAGCAAAAAATCTGAATGTTATTGAAAGACCACCTTATCTGTGTCATCAAAACAAATTTCTCTGAGAAACTCACTTACTTACTAAACTCTAGGGTAATTTTTCTCTGATACCACAGCTCTAGAGAAGCAACGTTACTATTTTGGTATTTTCTTTCTGAGTTCACACTAAGTATGCCTGATCTCTATTCTTTTAAAACTTAGACAGCTAAGTTTGTAACTTACTTTGTTCTCATCTATCTTCTTACTGTTTTGCTTTCAGGAAGTACAGTTACATACATGTGCAGCAGTTCTTATTCCCCTCCCCTAAATTCATTCATCAAAACAGATCAAATAAATTGCAAATCTTTACCCCATTTGCAATTATTTCCTTGCTGAGTACTCAATATCTTGCTGAGTCTCAATATCTTACTAAGTCCAGTTTAATTCTAATTTACCTTTGATAATGTCTGTTTTCAAAGTTATTTTCTGAACACATTCTTGAGAATGTCAGACTTCGAGATCCTCTTAACAATTAACCTTTTTTTGCTATTTGTATTGTGCTCTTAGCCAGTGTCAGCTTCAGTTACAAAACTGATTTTAAGAACAGAAGAACGGCTGTACTAGTCCTATTGGCTAAGAGTCTGTCTGTCTCCAAGAGTGACTCTAGGTGAACAGCTAGAATATCATAAAACAGAACAAGTATTTATGATACAGTCTCCCAGCCTTAAATTCTTAAGGACTACAAAGCACCTAACTGGGAGCAGGAGACCTAAGAAAGAGTTAGGCTGCCAGTTTTGGCTTTTAGTTTTTGAGACTTTCTGCTTTTAGGATAGACATATTTGTGGCTTGTATAAATACTAAGTAATGATCATATGCGGAACGTTTAGTGTTCTCAGAATTTTGTTCTACTCTACATGTTTGTGTGAGTACACTAGGTAAGTTGATAACCCCCAGTTCTTTGATTGTGTAATTAAAATATATAATATGCACTAGTGTGTTTTAAATGTACAACAATTAGTTCTTACTGTGAGGAGGAAATGCCAGAGTCCTTTGGTACCATTTAGTTAAAATAATTGGAAAATTAACTGAGCAGAAAATGAATTCATAATTGTCACAATGACATTGAAATAGAAAATAGAAAATATAAATAATTCTCTGGCTTTGTCTAGTTGGAAAAAATACATGTTCATCTACAATGACATACCAAGCATTGCTTTCTCTGCAGAATTACATTTGTAATATAATTTCAGCTCTTAAACTGAGAAATTTATGCTTAAATATCTGACCAAAATATTTGGAAAGGCTTTCTGCTTTGTTATTGGGTGTTGTTCTGTTTTGATTTTTTCATCCCGAAATTCTGATATTACATCTACTTTCATGCTACTTCTTCTGTCTCTTTTTTAATACTTGACCAATATTTCTTCCTTTGTTATTCAACTCAAAGTTAAAATATACACATCTTTTTAAACATACTAGTCATGAAGCTTTCGCAGAAAGCAGACAGACTTTTGCTGCTTGGAGTGGTTATCTTAACTTACTTTTATTAAAGCATCATGAAAGCTTTCATGTCCTTTTTTTGGCTTTTTTACCCCAACTGTCTCTACTTAGTTAAATCATATTAGTTTCATTTGTTTTCTTTCTCTTTTGTTAGCATATTTTCTCCCAACATTTTTATTTCTTACCCTTTTTCTCTTCTCACTCGTAGTAACTTTGGCCTAAATTTCCCCCTTTCTCTTTTTGATTCAGATTTTTTTTCATTTAACTTCTTTTATACCCTTTTTCATTCAGCTCTCAATTATCAATGGTCTGTTACTATCCCATTACCCAGTGAATAGCACTTTTGACTTCATCACTACACTTATGTCTGTTTATTTCTACTGTCCTCTTGTGGTGTTTTTCAGTTATGTTTCTTACAACTGAGTAGAAAATAATGCTATTTTTTCCTGGAAGGCCTGGCAATGAGAAACTATACTGAAATACTTCTTGTTTGCCTTCTTAGAAGTAGAAACACTGACAATTTTAAGAGGTTGCAAATCCTTAAATTTTACCTCTCTAGCTAGAAGCTACATGCATTTTGAAGAGGAGCTATTAATGAAGTAAATACTAACCAAATTGTGGTACTTAGAAACAGGCTTTCAAGTAATTTTTTGGAGCAATTGTCCTGGAATTTCATCTCTGGGCATTAATATCTTGCAAATGCCTAAGCTGGTTAACAGGAATAAAGTATTTGATTATTACCACAGTAACTAAAAATAATTGTACCCTGTGTTGTCTAAACAAACAAACAGAAAATCATTTTGTTGTATGCTTCTAGACATATCTTAAATGTTGTACCCTTCAGAGTCTACACACTGTTTGGTTTGGTACAGCATCCTGTTTTATTTAAGACATTTCATCAATTAGCCGCTGTCTCCTAAATGGAGAAAACCAGAAGTACTAACATCAGGAAATGTGGCAAGAATACAGTGAGGAAGATAGCATGTCCTGAATGTATTGTCCTCTAAAAAAGGTGAAATTAGCACATATGGTTCTTCTAGTAATTGTGTACACTGGGGATATTTACAGCAGCTGGGCCTAATTATTTTGAATATTATTGCAGCTGTTACCTGCCCAACTCCTCCGCAGATCTCTAATGGAAGGTTGGAAGGAACAAACTTGGACTGGGGATTTAGCATTAGCTATGTCTGCTCTCCAGGATATGAACTCTCTTTTCCTGCTGTTCTGACTTGCGTTGGGAATGGAACATGGAGTGGTGAAGTACCTCAGTGCTTGCGTATGTATTTATTTTATGGTCCTTTATTTCTTTATTCAAATATAGTGCTTTTTTTTTCTCTTTTTTTTTTTTTTCATTCCCTTGCAGTGGCTCAGTTCATTTCAAATCTGGGACAAATAAAACCCTTCTATATTGTTGTAACATAATTTGTAGATTGAGGAAGACATAGAAATATAAGTAAGTCCTTTGTGAGCATATAGGAAGCTTTAAACACAAACAGAAAAAAATATAACAGGTAATGCATACCAAATGACCCAAGTCAAAACAAGATTAAGAGGTACTGTCTTGCTCTCAGATCCAGCTACATATGGAATAGAGGAGGTTTCATTATAATCTCTTTTATTTGTTCATTACTCATCCTAAACTTTCTCTGTTGTGACAGAGAATTTTTCTGTCACTAATGTTGACTAGGCCCCAGGGTGATTCCTTGACAATTTTCTATTTTTTCCCCTACATTAAATTGATTTATATGTTTTATTCAGTAAATTTTGTTAATCAGAAAGTTATAACATCGATGGATTTTTATATTGCTACAAATTTCATTACAATAGCAAATGTGGCTTTTTATTTAGGTTGGTGTCATTCCACTCATTATTTAAAAAATGTTTTTAAAGAAGTGATTGTAGTGCTTCTGAGAGATATTCAATTGATTGCACTGAAGAAGGAGTTTCTGCACTTATTTGTAGAATAGCAATACCACTGAAACTCTGTAATGGTCTTGAGCAAGGAGTCTAAACGGAAGAGGATAATTTAATCTTCATGCCTTTGCAGTTTCTGAAGATTAATTCGAGCTTGTCAAGTAGCTGAGCTTGCCAGGTAGTTTGGTAAAGGTTGCAAAATGCAGATCTCTGTTCTTTTACTATTTTTTGCATGCATGATCTCACTCTTTCAAAAATGTTCTGTTTTGTTATATCCTACTACTGTGAAAGCATACCATATAGATGATCTTTTCTTTTTGTTTTTTTACTAATGATATTCTCATATCATTAACAACAGTTGCTTAGTGCTGAAACATGGTGAAAGACACTGTTTCTGGAAGAAAAAGCTCCCACCATTTGTTGTTTAAGCTGTCTACATGGAGCTCTTCTAGAGTCCACTATATTATGAACATTGAAGACCATGAAAAATTGTTTTCATCATTTGTTCTTGATTGAAATATTGTGTCCTGGCAGTCATTTTTGTATATCACAAGTTCTTTGTCATCTTTGAGGTTGGAAAACTCAATACTGCAGCATGCTCAAAAAAGGGGCACAACTTTTAAACTTTTTAAAAGATGTAGTTAGCACAGAATGCAGTTTCCTGGGAATTACAGGTTGTTTCATGCAGAGATTACATTAACTGAATGTTGTTGATGTGTAATGGTTATTCACTGGCTTGCAAGAGAAATCAATTAGCAGCCAGTTCTTGTCAAAGAACTTAAACTACCTGCCATCTGGCAGAAATGAGGGGGAGCTGGTGAAAGTAATTCTCAGTGAGCAATCTTTAAGCAGTTCTTGACATAAGAAATTTAGTTTCCTGTAGCTGAAGATATACAATATTTAGTTATAACATGGAATAATTATTCAGAATGGAATATAGTCATGTCTTTGAATCAGAATCACAATTGGTAAGGTTGGACCAAAGGTGGGTCCAATCAGTGGGTCACCTGGTCCAACCTCCCTGCCCATGCAGGGCACATGACACAGGACTGCATCCAGACAGTTCTTGAATATCTCCAGTGAGGGGGACCACAGTCTCTCTGGGCAATCTGTTCCAGTGTGCAATAACTTGCACGGTAAAGAAGTTCTTCCTCATATTCAGGTGGAACTTCCTGTACCTCAGTTTCTGTCCATTGCCTTTTGTTCTATTGGTTGACACCACCGAAAAGAGCCTGGCTCCATCCTATTGACACCCACCCTCTAGGTATTTGTACACATTAATAAGGTTCCCTCTCAGTCGCCTCTTCTTGAGGCTGAACAGGCCCAGCTCCCTGTTCTCCCTGTACTTTGGCTGAGACTTGTCATCTGTCACTTCATAAATTGGTCTGCTTAATTATTCAAACAGTAATTTGAGTAAAGGACAACAGTTTTTATAAGCTTGGCAATAGATCGCAAAAAGCCTCTTTTAAAGGCTTTCAGACTCCTTAAAAATATTTCCATTGGGAGTGTGAGCACCCACAGAGCCTCCAGTTTGCTGCAACTTTAGTTTGTTCTGTAGTCAGAGGAAAGTATCAGAGGAAAACAGCCATGTTTTACTATGGTGCCTGGTTTCCATGGTTACCTTCATAGAAGGCAGATACTCAGTAGCTAGTCAATGATTGGGTAAAGTTAACTGACAACTAAGTGGTAGAGTCTACTTAGTTTTATAAAAAAATAATAAACTTACAAAACCCCCATTTTTTAATTAGAGGATTTTTTTTTTACTTGACAATGGTTGCTACTTTAGTGGTATAAAGAACTGTTCAAGAGATGATTTTAAGCCTCTATTTCATAAACCTATGTGTGTTTCATGTATTTTCTTCCACAGAATTTTCTAATGAATACATAAATTACAACCATGATCTGTCAATCGGACAACTAGGTTCACTGTGTGGCACTATCCCCGGTTCATAGATCTTTTCAGAATTTGGTCTATAATTCTACGGACATTCCCATTTCACTTCAAGTCATGAAATTGTATAAATTTCTGGTTATATAGATTAAATCCTTTTTCTTCAACAATATGTGTGTACATGGATTTCCTGTATGCTCAATGTCTGCTGTAAGAGTTAGAGGGCAGGACTATTTCAGGTAAGCAGGTCCTTTGGAAAGCTTAAGGTATGAGTGACAAAGATAGGAGTATTAGAAATTTACTTTGAAGGTGTTTTAGAGTTGTTATTTAAATTTTATTTCTAGAAGAGAAAGATGGAGCAGAAAATTCTATTGTTTGTACAACATACCTTTTTAGAAATATGTCATTGCACACATCCAGGTTTATGTTTTTATATTTTGGTGTGTATTACAGCATTTTCTGTTTGATATGAAATTAGACTCTACAATATTGGAATTCATGGTCTGTCAAGGAATAACATAGTCTGATGACACAAGTTTTACCATAGCTGATTGCATTTCCTGAATCAGTTATTCAAAATCCAACGTCTGACAATAAATAGTACTTTACAGGCCAGTATATTTGCCAGTAGTGCATTTACTTAGTTATGCTGTGATATAGACATAAGGAGTCTTTAGCAGATAGGTATTAAGTAAAAAGATCAACTGAAGAATATGTTCTTATCAGACAAATTTATCCCACCTGATAACAGCTTGTTAATGTTTAACTTTTATATTTCTTTTGAAATTCCTTGACTGTTTTATTGGGTTTTTTAGTTAGCTGTATCAACTTTCAAGAGCTTCATCCATCAAGTTGTACTTCCGTACAAACCAAATCTTACCTTTTGGTGAAAGATGAGAAAGTAATAATTTACAATTCCTAAACTCTCTCTGGCAATCCTTTCATCATACAAAATGTTGAGTACTGGGTAGGTGTCAGAAAGTGGGAAGGGATGTGGGATTGGTATGAAGGTTTAGTACACTCTCTGATTGCTCGCTATAGGAGGATTTGCAGATTGATGTGGTTTGGAGTAGAGGTGGATTGTGGATATTTGGGCCTTAGTAAAGTAAGTTATGTAACTGTCTCTCCAACAGCAGTATGTCCTTAGGCTGGGGACTCTAGAATTAGACACAGTACTCCAGGGGGAGTCTCATGAGAGCAGAGGGGAGAATCACCTCCCTCAACCTGCTGGTCACTCTTCTTTTGATGCAGCCCAGGGTAGGGTTGGCTTTCCAGGCTGCTAGTGCACATTGCTGGCTCATGTTGAGCTTCTCATCAACCAGGACCCCAAAGCCTTCCCCTCAGGGCTTTTCTCAAACCATTCTTCACCCAGCCATATTTCTTCTTGGTATTGCCTCAATCCATATACAGGACCTTGTACTTGACCTTGTTGAAATTCATGCAGTTTGGACAAGCCCACCTCTCAAGCTTGTATTTGACCTGTGTTTAATAAAATAAATTTAAAATTTGTGGTAACTGCTTGACTGAATTTAGATAAGCATTATTTTTGTATGTTTTAGTAAATAACACATTCCATTTCTATCATGACTTTTTTCACAGCAAAGTTTTGCGGTGACCCTGGAGTACCCGCTGAAGGGAAAAGAGAAGGCAAAAGTTTCATCTATCAGTCAGAAGTCTCTTTTAGCTGCAGTCCTCCTTTTATTTTGGTTGGCTCCAGCACTAGGATTTGCCAAGCAGATGGCACATGGAGTGGTTCTTCTCCTCGATGTATAGGTAAGGTTATACCCATATTATTGAACTTTCTTGAAACGCTCATTTTTCTTTTCCTGCTAAGTTGTTGGGTTTTTTTGTTTGTTTGTTTTTTCCCTGCTAGGAATTTTCATCTCTCTTGAATTATTCTGGTGTTATTCTATACTCTCTAAGAATCAAATCACTTTAGTTTTGTTTTTCTCATTGGCTTATTTGCAATATATTTACATAAGCATAATTTTGTGTTACATTTATGTATTTCATTAAAATACGATAATTTGGTTTGTCTTTAATTTATTGCAATTTGTTTTTAAGAACCCACTCGCACAGCATGTGAAAATCCAGGAGTTCCAAGGCACGGGTCACAAAACAACACATTTGGCTATCAGGTAGAGAATACTGTTTTTTATTAACCTGCACGTTACAATGTTTTTATACTATTTCAAAGTCTAGAAACTTCTGATTAGAGGTCCAGAAACTGCTCATGCTTTGTAAGAGCTGGTTGCTGGAGTGTTGCTGTTTCCTTATTTCTAGCTGTTGGATTACATTGACCTTGTGTCTCTATTAGCAATACGCTACATGAAACCCTGGTGATCAAGTTCTGTTTGATTTTACCTTGAAGAAGTTCATTATCTCCCCACCAATATATGTGTTCCCTGTTGTTTATCAAGTAGATTTTTTCTCTTTAAAAGTGTGTATACTGTGTGCCAAATTGGTAGTATAGACATACTCTAAAAAACAGTGGATTATTTTTCCTGAGAGCAATTCTTTTATTACATTTGGAAATTATGTGACCACAAATGAATCACAGAGTCATGGAGGTTAGCATGCACCTCTGGAGAGCTTCCAGTTAAACCTCCTTCTCAAAGAAAAGACAGCTGGAGCAGGTTGATCAGAGCTGTGTTCGAGTGCTTTTGAGTATTTCTAGGGATGGAGACTCCACAGCCTCTCTGGGCAATCTGTTCCAAGTTGATCACCCTTACATTTAAAATGCTTTTTCTTATTTTTAAACAGAATTTCCTATGTTTCAATCCATGCCTATTGCCTCTTGTCCTGGCATTGGACACCACTGAAAAAATCTCTGTCTCTGTTGCATTTCATGCCCCCAGTAAATTCTAGTACACACTGATAAGATTTCCTTTTTCTGTCCAGCCTTTTCTTTTGCAGGCTGGACAATCCTAGTTTGTTCAGCCACTCCTTGTATGCCAGATTCTCTAGACCCTTAAACACCTTTGTGGCCCATCACTGAACTTAATGCAGTATGTCCCTGTCTCTTTAGCACTGGCAAGCCCAGCACTGGGCCCAGCACCCACTTGTGTCTCAAAATTGCTTAGCAGAGGGAAAAAATCACCTCCCTTGACCTGCTGGCAATGCTCTGCCTGATGCAGCCCAAGAGGGTGTTGGACACCTTCTCTGCAAGGATGTGTTGTGGCAAATGGTGTTTGCATATAATTCTGTGGGAAACAGACTTGTGAAACTGAAAATGCTTCTGAATTTCTGATTTTCTGAATCACATAAAACAGTGATGTCAGTGAAATGTTTTCATGAGTGAATGGTATACAGATGCAAAAATCTGCCCTATAATTTGCTAGGAATCTGATAAGGCAGCTGCAAATGAACTAAGAGTCTAAACTATCTGGCTACATTTCTTGTCAGGACTGAAAGCTCCAGACATGGGAAGAGGACTAGGCAGAAGAGTAAGCTATCAGCTCTCTGGTTGTATGTGGTGCCTGTCAGTAGCAGGAGTTCAATAAAAACTGTAGATTGCCAGAAATGCAAGCAAGGGCCTACTGAAAATTTAACAGATTTGCAGCATAAATTTAGCTTTTAAAAACAAAGTTTTCAGCTAAAGATTTTTCAGTTTCATGGCCAAAAATTTGTTTGATTTGTCATTTTGGTTGCCTTTACACAGTACTCCTCCTGCTTAGTGATTGTTTTAGCAATCTTTGGGTTTTCAGATAGTGCTAGATCACAATCATATGTGAGTGGTAGTACAATTGTCTCAGTTTTCTCCAGGGAATGGAGTGCTGTTTTTTACCAAGATAGACTATTCAGTCCTTGGGCTAGCTTCCTTCAGATATGATACAATATTATGCTAGAGGATAACACTTTAGTCAACTGTATAAAAAATGAATTATTGCAATGATGATTTTCTGATATTTTATTGTCACTGTTTCTCTAGCATATTAATGACCTTTCTATCACTGAAGAAGCTAATGCCGTCTTTCTCATTTATGGTGTAGTTGTAGTTGTGAATGAAAGCATCACTCACAGCTAGCATGGAACTGTCAAAATATCAGGCAAAATGTCAACTGATAAATAATTTCTAAAAGAAGTGTAGCTGCTGGCAGCACTTGCACTCTTGATCTCACAGCCATAAGGTTAGTGCCATGCAGATTTAAACTGTATGAGCTGTAGTATCCTTACCTATCCAGCAACTTCTCCTCCCACTCATGTAGCAAATTTGGTTTTATATAATAACTAAAAGTCTGCATACAACTTCTGGATAATCTAAATATGATTGCTTGGCTAATAAATAACAGGGTAATCATACAGATGAAGCTGAGTTTAGCTCCTTATTGAGTGGGAACAGTGAAAATGGTTGGTTCTAGACAAGTTACAGTTTGTAGCTGGAAAGAAATATTACATTACTGTATATTCAATAATGTTATGACTCATTTAAACCACAAATATATTATTAATTAATTTATATTTTGCCATAATCAACTTCCTGTATGAATGGGATAATAATGACTTTTGCTTCCATCCATAACAGAAAGGTAAAGACTAACTCTAAATTATACCAAAATACTGAAGGTGAGATGGCTTTGATTTTGTTTTGTCTGATATATCCATTCTCTACTATTTTAAACAACAGACGAAAAGAGCTTATGCAAAATTAAGCAAAATGTTTTGCAGTTGACAAACACATAACAGGAAGTTGTTACTGTTGAGAATATAAGATGATTTTCTGCCTATAGCTCAGGGTGTTTTGGGTTTTGTTCTCATTTGCGCTTTGGTGAGTATTTTGTTTGTTTTCTTGTGGTTTTGGGGTTTTTTTGTTTGTTTTTTTTACTCTTTTAAATACTTCACAGAATCACAGAATCACAGAATCACAGAATTCTAGGGTTGGAAGGGACCTCGAAGGATCATCTAGTCCAACCCCCCTGCCAGAGCAGGGTCACCTAGAGTCCATCACACAGGAACGCATCCAGGCAGGTTTTGAATGTCTCCAGCGAAGGAGACTCCACAACCTCTCCGGGCAGCCTGTTCCAGTGCTCTGGCACTCGCACAGTGAAAACGTTTTTCCTGATATTCACATGGAACCTCCTGTGCTCCAGTTTGCATCCATTGCCCCTTGTCCTATCATTGGTCGTCACTGTAAAAAGCTTGGCTCCATCATCCTGACACTCACCCTTTACATATTTGTAACCATGGATGAGGTCACCCCTCAGTCTCCTTTTCTCCAAGCTAAAGAGACCCAGCTCCCTCAGCCTTTCCTCATAAGGGAGATGTTCCACTCCCTTAATCATCTTAGTGGCTCTGCGCTGGACTCTCTCAAGCAGTTCCATGTCCTTCTTGAACTGTGGGGCCCAGAACTGGACACAATACTCCAGATGTGGCCTCACTAGGGCAGAATAGAGGGGGAGGAGAACCTCTCTCGACCTACTAACCACCCCCCTTCTAATGCACCCCAGGATGCCATTGGCCTTCTTGGCCACAAGGGCACATTGCTGGCTCATGGTCATCCTCCTGTCCACCAGGACCCCCAGGTCCCTTTCTCCTACACTGCTCTCCAGCAGGTCAGCCCCCAGCCTGTACTGGTGCATGGTGTTGTTCTTCCCCAGATGCAAAACTCTGCACTTGCCCTTGTTGAATTTCATTAAGTTTCTCCCCGCCCAACTCTCCAGCCTATCAAGGTCTCGCTGAATGGCAGCACAACCCTCTGGTGTGTCAGCCACTCCTCCCAGTTTAGTGTCATCAGCAAACTTGCTGAGGATACATTCTGTACCCTCATCCAGGTCGTTGATGAAGATATTGAACAACACCGGTCCCAGTACCGACCCCTGAGGCACTCCACTAGTCACAGACCTCCAACTAGATTCTGTCCCATTGACTACAACTCTCTGACTTCTTCCCTTTAACCAGTTCTTGATCCACCTCACTACTTGATCACCAAACCCATACTTTATCAGCTTATCTACGAGGATGCTGTGGGAGACAGTGTCAAATGTTCACATTTAAACTACTATAATAGTGTCACTTAAGTGACTTAATTGTTAAGTTTTAAATTTATGTGTCTATCTCATTAAAAAAAAAAAGCTGTAGCCTGACAGTAGAATTCAAGTCTTCATGTATGGAGTCCTGTTTTAAGTCCTTTTCAACAAATGATAGTACCTTCTCTTTTACCTGACTATCACTGACCGTCACTTGCTTTTCACAATACTGATGTTAAGCTGTGAACTTCCACAGCACTGTTTTTTAGTTCTTGTTGTTTCCTTCACTCTTGATTATCTGTATTCCTATCTCATTGATTGTATTGAAAGTTCAGGCATCTACAACATAAGTCCAGGCTTGACTGAAAGGCGTATCAAAACCTGACCTCCTGAAACTTACACTAACAGCACAAATATCATCACTTCACATTTTAACATTGTTTCAACTGTTAAATAGGGGCTTTGTAGCAAAGATGTAATATAATTTTGCATGTATTTTATAGTTTGGTATTGAATTCAGCAGGCAGAAACAGACCAGGTTCTTTTGTGTTGAAATAACATCAAAATACCTGTTTAGTGGTACTTGGATATCAGGCATGTCATGTAACTGAGTAGCATCACCTGCTTTAATTGTTAAGAATATGTACTTCTAGGGTGTTTACCTTTCATCTGAGTATTTTTGATTTAACGCATCTACCTTAACAGTGTGTTAAGACAAAGTATCTTTAGAACTTAGTGAATACTGACTTTATCTGTAATCTGGAAAATAAATAGCTCTTTGGAAAGAAACTGTGGTTTTGAAATATTTCTTCAGATATTTTGTCAGTAACATAGAAAATTGCTTATAGCACTTTCATCATAAGTTGTTGTAACAGAAGATACTACTGAATTGAAGAAACAGTTTAGAACTGCTTAGACCAATCAGTCATATCTGTAAGATTCACTACTTCTCCTACTTTTCCAACATATGTTTTTGTAGAAATTCAGCTATTTTCTGCTACATTAAAGCCCGAAGGGAGCCAATTTAGAAAGGAAAATAGCCACATTACAGTAGTGGTAGCCTTGTGTTAGCTCTTGGGTTCTATTCAATGAAATACTGTATGAAACTTGGTCTGCAGATGTGAAGCAACCTTGCAAATAATCCCCCGTGAATGTAAAATGTAAAAACTTTAGTGTTGATTGAATTGTAAGATGGAATACCAAGAGAAGTGTCGTACTACCACAGTATAGATGTCTCCATTAGCACAATTGGCATCATCACTGCCTCAATGATAATGTAATTTAAGCCATATCAGACCATGTAATTTTCCCAGTTCTTTCTGCTTCTCAGGATCATGAGGTCTGAAACTTCAGCCTGGTGTCAGTGGGGGGATGTTAGTGTCAGAGCCTGGAGTGCTTCACTGACAGAAACGTGCTTTTGACTTTTTTTTAAAGAATATAAGAAATAATAAGTATAATAATGAGTTATTCTACTTATTATGATAGTAGTTATTATAATTAATATAGATTGTTACAACATTATTTTAGTAGAAAATGTATCTAGAGTACTACCTTATTCGTTATAAATAGATGCAGGCTGATATTTATGCATTTTCTTCTCAGATTGCTATTTCTCCTTCTAGGGAATAGCAAATATATGGTCTTTGGTTCTTAGCAAAAGGAAAAGTTAAATATGTTGGTTTGGGGAATGTCCAAACCATAACTGACACTATGGAAAAAGCAGCTGTGGAACAGAGATGATCAAGCGGTATACAAGGAAATTTCGATACTGGATTCAAACATTGTTGCCAATAGAGCAGTTCTTCCCTAAAAACACAGAGTACAGTGAACAAAGATATTTCTGCTGTTCCCCAGATCTCCCAAGTAGTGCTTCTATTCAAGCTGTATAACAAAAAATTTGAACAAATCAGAACATACAAACACTGGGATTTTTTTAAGAACATAGAAGTCTGTATTGTAGCGCCACCTGGTGCCTTTGGCACAAGAACATTGCAAAACAGACTTCCTGAAAAGTAAGTTTTATTAAAAAAAATATAAAAATTATTATTATTTCTAATACTTAAATATTACTTGTAAACTCTTTTTTTCTTTTTTAAGATCAGCAAGCCTCATTCCTTTATTTATTTATTCACTCATTATGTTGAATAACATGGCAACACTTATAAAAACATCTTCATCACTTGAGCAACTTTTGTATTTTTGATGCTACTTTTGGGGCTTATGTATAAAAGTTGTGTTTCCCTACAAAGTATAATACAGGTGACATCCGTTTTTTTTTTTTTTTTGAGGAAACAGGGAAAACAGTTTCACTGTTTTGGATAGAAAAGTTGGTACTGCAACAACTGCAGGCAACATCAACCATGGTTTGAGTTTTATTTGTTTGCTATGGGGTTGGGTTTTTTTTGGTTGAGGTGGTGGTTTTGTGGAATTGTGGAATGCTAGCAACTCAACCTTTCCACTTACTTGGCAACTTGAGCCATTTCCTTATCTCACTGATACATTTCTAGTACTAAAGAACTGATTTGATGTTTAGGCAACTAAGCTTCAGTGAAGCCATAAAACAGGCAGAGCTTCAGTCAAGACAAGCAGACAGGGGAAAAAATTTCTGTGCATTTCTTGATTTTGCTCTTAAGATGAACAATTTTCCTTCAATGTATCTGTCCAGCAGAAGACTCAGTTGATAAAGAACTTACTCAAATTCCTGAATAGGCAGGTAAAGAGGAGACGGAAGCTACAGAAAACTGAAAAAAACATACCTCCTTCCTTTTTTCACTGTTACCTGTTGAGTCCTGTAGGTCTAAAGACTTTATGAACATGATTTTCCAGCCCTTTCAACTCACAAAGTATGAACTTTCTATTTAGGCCATTCTTGATGAGTGGGATTACAATATATTGAATTTTACTCAATACACTGAATTAGTTTTTTGGGTCTATTGGCTTCTTATTTTCTAAAGAAATGATACACAATGACAAATTTCTTTTAAGTAATATCCTACCAAAAAAGTAAGTGAAAATATCAAGGTTGCAGTTATCTGATTAATTTGGTATTGCCCATATTTAAGCGGTGTTGAGCTAATATATGAAAGGTAATCACATTGTGACAACTGTTGAACTCTGAAAAGACTAATCATTTTAAAAAGAATGTAGCACATAAATGTTAACTGAAAATAAGTGAGGTAGTATAACTAAGCAGTTAAAACCATACAGTAGCTACTTCTAGAGTTTCTATTGACTACTAGAATTTGAATCTCTAACTTAGTTACAGTTTAGAATTCGATATCTGAGTGTAAGTAGCCAAAGTAGCCAAATAACCCTTTTACCTCATTGATTTCCACGATGTCCAGCTACTCCACATCACAAAACAATTTTATTTTTTCTTAAATATTTTATATTCAGGAAGGTCATAGAGTCATCTTTGAAAGAATAAAGTGGAAAGAAAATTAAGTCCCTATTCAGATTTGTGTTAAGAGACTACATTTAACTATTAAGCTGAAATTTGGGTTTGGTTGGATTTATTTCATTTTTTTTGTGTGTAACCAAGGATGAAAGTGTCCTGGTTTTAAAGACAGTGTTGCAGTATTTTCTTCCTTGATAGCTAAAGATTAAATAGTGCAGGTGTTTCTTTGACAGTTGTGAATAGAGATTGCTTCGCTAGAGGCAGATTACTGAAATAAACAAATCTTTCATAAGACTAGTACACGTTGTAAAGCAATATATTGGTGGTGGTTGTTTTTAACCAAGCTCTTTACCACAAAGAGAAGTACTTCTATTTCTATTTGACTCAACTTTTAGTATTTTCCCACTTTGTGCTTAATCATGGAAGTGATTTAGTGTGTTTTCTTCAAAATCTTTTAAAAGTAATTACACAGTCCAGTGAGCACAGTAAAAGGGAAAAAAATTGTATTTTAAATCGCATAGCATGTTGATGAGCTACTATCTGTAGTTCATGGGTGTTATTAAATTTAATTCTGGTAAGAAACTTGACCTGAAATGGAATAGTACTATAATGTTTCAAATGACTACTTGTGGCAGTGAAATGCTGTTTCCCAGGACTAAACTACTGTGAAAGAGTATTACATATTACATTTGAGTGTCAGTTAAAATATAGTGTTATACATTTAAACAAAATAATAATAATCATTTTAATCAAAACCCCAAAAAACCAAACAGAAACAAAAAGAGAACCATAGTTCAATAGAACACACAGTTCAACATTGCCAACTTCTTGTTTAAACATGAGCTGATAAGTATATTAATACAGGTCACTGCAGAACAGTAGATGTGATCTGCACACCTTAATATTTGAGTTAACCATTCACAGCATGTGATAAACTACTCTCTGAATTATATACTTGTAATCTAATGTCCCTGGTTTTGATAGAAACTGAATTACTTGCATTTTCATTAATGTCACCATGACTGAACATGCTGAATAAGTTATTCCATATTATGTTTGTGCAGAAACTGTTATTGACTAAAGGATTTTATTTTCCTGTTTATGCAACACATACCCATAATAAGAATACTAATTAAAAATTAATCTCACATGAATTGCTATTGTAGATTGTAATATACTTGTGTTCCCATTTCTATTATCTGTGTTTTATAAAGAATAATTATTTTTTACTTCTTGTCATCAAGAAACAAAATTAAAATATTATAGGAACATCATAGTTTCTGAAGCATGAAACAGTGTTGTTGACCAGGCCTTGCATGTTCTAATGAAATATTTCTCATTATAATTTGTGAATTCATCCAGCGCTGCATGAAGGGGGTCTAGTTCAACATAGGTCCAGCAGAATCAATTACCTATTTCAGCTCTGTGACTTCCCTGGTTTGCCACAAGATTGCTTAACTGACCTCTTTACTCTAGAGATGGGAAACCAGAATAAGCTTGTTTTCCAAACTCACAGTGCCTCAACTGTCTCAGGTCCAAAGCAACATAGCAGACAGGGCACAGAATACAAGGTTTTGTTTTTCTTCCATGTAGGATTTCAGCTTGGGAGCAGAGTTATTTTAATGAGAATGAAGCAAATTTTTATTTCATGTCAAAATGCTCTGTGAAATTGATTTACTTTCTGCAGAAAGAGCATCACAATTTATCGAACCTGTATTATGTGAAGGAGTTTACTAACAAATTTGGGAAAAAAACCCACAACTGATATTTCCTCATAACAATATTACTGTGATTTCTACTTTTCAACAGGTGGGAAATATTGTTCAATTTCAGTGTAAAAAAGGACACCTGCTCCATGGCTCAACAACACGAACTTGCCTTCCTGATCTTACATGGAGTGGAATTCAGCCAGAATGTATACGTAAGTAAATGATATATTTTTTATCTATCTTTTTTTATCTAGGTTATTTAATTATAGTATTATTGTTATAAAGTTAATGTATATAATTTTATGAACTTAAAGTTAATACAAATTTGCATTACTAGTTTACAGTAGCTAGAAATGTGATTTTGTGAGAGAATTTTTCTACAAAAGCCCATAGAATTAAAAAAAAACCAAAACAAAACAAAAGAAAACAAAACAAACACAAAAATCAGTCAAAAAGACCACAGAATTTCAGTCTAGAGAAGTGGAGGCTCAGGGGGGACCTCATTGCTCTCTACAACTACCTAAAAGGAGTTGTAGTGAGGTGGAGGTTGGTCTCTTCTGCCGTGCCCATAATGAAGGGACGAGAGGAGACGGCCTTAAATTGTAACAGGGGAGATTTAGATTGAACATTAGGAAAAAATTTTTTGCTGCAAGGGTGATTAGAATAGGTTGCCCAGGGAGGTGGTGGAGTCATGGTCCCTGGGGGTGTTTAAGATGCATCTGGATGTGGCACTGGGTGATATGATTTAGAGGTGATGTAGGTAAGCGGTTGGACTAGATGATCTTGAAGGTCTCTTTCAACCTTGGTGATTCTGTGATTCGAAATAATGAAACAGCTCGTCATCCAGAGAAATGCTGAAAATAGTAAGATTCTACATAAGAGGGTGCAACCCTTCCTATGAGGCGAGTGAAAGAATTGGGAGGAGGTTGTGCGAATAAGACGTAAGAAAGTTCTGCACAACCCAATCATTTTCTGGAGCAGATGGTTACAATCAGTTCTACTAAAGAGTTTGAGCAGTTTCTCAACTAAGGAGTCAGGGTGTTTTACAAAAGTGAAAAATAGGATTTATACTTAGAAATTTTTTCAATCTTAAGTGGAGAGAATCTTCTTACTTGCATACAGGAAGTAGCATTTAATTTCTTAGAACTTTTACACTTCAGTAAATAGTGCTAATTCACTGCAAGTATAACATCATGGTTAATCTTTCTAGTTTTTCAGCTAGCCAGCTGTATTTTTTTTTTAATTAGTCTTACCTTATAAGGTCTGACCTTATAGAATCACTTCAGCCTATGGAAAATATATCCACAGAATAAAACAACATTAGTGTTTCAGTTGGCCCTCCCACAAGAAAACAGCAAATCAGTAGCTCAGTGTGTTGAAAGGTGAGCTCTACTCTTTGAGGTATGCTGTTTTAGAGATAACACAAGACTCTCAGGTTCTACTGGTTGTTAAAGATATAAGACACTTTAAGTGAGATTAGGAATGCTAGTTAATTTTTCTACCTGATATTTAGAACTTGCCTCACCTACAATTTCTCCTTGACTTTTCATAGTGTTTTCAAAATGATCCATTTATTTACTGTTATACACAGGTACTATGTCATGTAAGTCACAAGCCATGATTGCTTTTAACTGTGGTAAGATGTGTGCTGTTTGTGTTTGCGTATGCAGAAAATTTCAGTCATGCAATTTCATTTAAGTTGGTTCTTGGTCCCTTGAAATAGAGAAGTCCATTTTTAAGAGTGTATTTACATGCTCAGAACAGTAATTTATAGACTATGTAGTAATTTTTAATGTGAATTTAAAATGTATTAATATGTTACATTTATTGATGCTTTTTTTTCATCATTTACCAGTTAGAACTGATATAGATTATTTTTTCAGAAATAATTTCATCTTTGTGACTGAAGGATATTTCATCTTTTCTTTGTAGCTCATAGCTGTAAACAACCAGAAACACCAACTCATGCAAATGTTGCAGGAATGGATCTGCCTTCTCTTGGTTATACATTGATTTACACTTGTCAGCCAGGCTTCTTCCTGGCAGGAGGATCAGAGCATAGAGCCTGTAGATCTGATGGCACATGGACTGGGAAAGTTCCAGTTTGTGAAGGTAAGCTCTTTTGTTTCCCACTGCATCTCTCATCTACCATATTTCAGTCATTCTCTTTACTTGCAGTTTAATAAGATCAGGCAGAATGTTGAGAATTAAGAGGCAGAACATTTAAGAGGATAACTCTAATCCTTTGTCATCTGTGTTTAGTGGGATGTATGATTTCATGTACTTTTCTTGCATTTACATGCTCAAATATGTCAATACCAGATATAATTCTGGAAGTCAAATATTTGGGTAACATGTGCTTTTAGACTTTTGACTGAGTCAGGTGTGCACTACATTCTCATAAGCTCACTTGAGTAAGAATGTCAATGTTTTCCAAATATCTACTAAACTTAAATCAGGATAATTGTATTTACAGAGATTGTGTCAGTTGCAAAACAGCTATGACAATTGCTGTACTACTATGAAATAGTTGCTATCATGGAAACAAGGTGGGATGACTCACAACTGGAGTGCTGCAAAAGATGTCTATAAACACTGCAGAAGAGATAGGCAAGGCAGGAGAGGAAGTGTAGTAGCCCTGTATGTTAGGGAGATTTTTGGTTGACTAGAGCTTAATGACGGTGATGATAGGGTTGAGTGTTTATGGGGAAGAATCAGAGGGAGGCCAATAAGGCAGATATCATGGTGGGAGTCTGTTATAGACCACCCAACTAGGATGAAGCAGCAGATGAAATATTCTATAAGCAGCTGGGAGGAGTCTCACAGTCACTAGTCCTTGTTCTCTTGGGGGACTTCAATTTACCAGATGTCTGCTGGAAATACAATACAGCAGAGAAGAAACAGTCTAGGAGGCTCCTGAATTGTGTGGAAGGTAACTTCCTGACAGAGCCGGTGAGTGAGCCAACTAGCGAAGTTACCCCGCTGGACCTGTTGCTTGCAAACAGAGAAGGATAATATGATTATATTCTAATATTGGAGAAGGATGCCTAATGTCAAAGTAGATGTCTGAATAACTGCATGGAATTAATCCATAAGTTTTAATATTATTTTATATTTGTATGTAAGCAACTATAGGTTACTTGCAAAAAAAACCAAAACAAACTACTTTGTCCTTCGTGTTCTGACATTTTTTTCCTGTTTTTTTCTACATTGTCATGGCAGAGCATGAAAAACCTCTTGGCAAAATCATGGTGAAAATGGTGTTACTCATGTGAGATAAGAAAAATCCTCAAGTATAACAACTGTTTGGAATTCTACTTCCTGAATAATTAAAGCACCTTTCAGATTACTGATACCTAATCTTTCAGATGTGGTTATCCCCAGGGCTCTTTCAGAGCCTTTCAAAGGCTGTATAGCCAAACACTGCTACTTGGAAGGGAAATAGGAAATGAATATTTTGTATTACTAAAAAACAGGTGTCCTGGCATTACATGCCAGGCAAGTGCTGGGGGAAAACAGAGCAGAGCTTTGGGAAAGTGTTAGAAATCAAGCTGCCAGGAAGCTTATGACTTGTTCAGTACTCAGCCAGTGTTATGGCAGGCCAAATGTAATTCATGGGTTATATTTTGATCCAAGAATTTTCAGCTGATGATATTGAAACAAGTAGTAATAGCTGTCCTATCTGATAGTAGGGAACCACTATGAGATTATATTTTTAAAATAATATTAAGTGGTAACTATGACTGTATCTATCTTGTCATATAACTTAGCTTGCCAATGGCCTGAGAAAATGTTACATAAATGCAAAATTTCTAGGATCAGAGGTCTTGCTTTTTAGCAGTGGAGAAAGCAAAGAATGAGCAACATATTGTAATGTATTAACTGTAATTAGGTAAAGAAAAATACCTCTTAAATATTTTCAATTTTACTCATTACAAAGAAATGAAACCTCTCTCTCTCATGGAAGGAAGAAGGGCACCGGGTCAGATTGTTCACCTGTGAATGTGAATTTCACAAGAATAACTTAAAAATGGATGAAAATGAATAAAACATTTGCAACTGAGAGGTCTGAAAGGATCTGTAGGGGAATTAAATCAGAATTTGATCCTTTAGATGCAAAAATACAGTCTTGAAAGTCCTACTCAGCAAATATCTGGACCTAGAAGCTTAAACACCATAGATAACTTGTTTTAGTTTTGGATTGTGTTTAAATTTTGTATTTACATTGTATTTTGTATTTAAAATTTCAGTTCTGAACTTGACTAGAAATGTATCCACGTTTACAAGGCTAATTAACTCAGAATCTTTTTATACTAAAGTCCTTTGGAAAGTATAATCCAGATATTTCTAACACGAGCTTGTAGTAGTCAAAAAGCATATGTTGTTGAAGCACGCCCTCCAGGTCAACCACATTCAGTGAAGGTTAGTAAGCTTCTTTCAATACAGGAAGGAAATAGAGATTAATCAATCAGTAGTAGCAGACCATGAGAACTTCAGGTTGCATTCCAACTCCTGTCATTGTTTCTTACAGTTTTAATCTATATACCAAAAAGCAATCCTTCTGTAGTAAGCTAAAAATTATTATCAAGAGCTATATTCTCAGGGCTTATGCTGAAGTTTTCTTTTTATGCAGAAAAATACTTAGGAGAAGGAAGTTGCTTTTCTTGCCTATTGTTTGTTGACTATCAATCAGATATATATATTTGTATATATATTCTTCCCTTTTTCCCTCACCTGTTACCCCTTACCCCTGTTCCATTAAATTTGTATAGTTTTAATTTCCAACCGTTGAGCCTTTATTTCTTACTCTCCCTTCCATTTCCTGAGGGGGCTGGAGGGGAGTGGCAAAAAAAGCAAACTCTGTTTCTGAGTTGTGGCTTGCCCTGGCCGTCCAAACCGAGACAGAGAATTTTGGCGCCCAACATGGGGCTTGAACCCACGACCCTGGGATTAAAAGTCTCATGCTCTATCGACTGAGCTCAGTTTCGGAAGGGGTAACAGGTGAGGGAAAAAGGGAAGAATATATATACAAATATATACAACCAGACTCCGAGCTTCCGAAAAGTCCTCCACTGCAAAAGCTGATGAAAAAAAAAGTTCAAAGCACTCCCCAGCAGCCGATCCAGTCGGCCTCCGCAGAGTACGTGCTGAGCTGATAACAAAGGACAGGGCCTCTCTCCCCTGGGCTGGTTCCACAGGACAATCAGGAACGAGCAGGCAGAGAAGAGAGCGAAAAAAGAAAAAAAACTTCCTGTCCCCCTGGCTTTTATAGAGCTTGGCAAGAAATGGGAGGGAATACCGATATCCCAGACCCCTTTTCGTGAAAAGGTCCTAAATTCCACCCCTCCTTCTTTGGGTCCTTGCAGCAAAAAAGCCACTAAAAAATTTGCCTGTCCCCTCAAACTATAACAAAAGCCTAGATGCAAAATAAAAAATGCTGAAATAACTATTGGATCAAGGAGTGGAGTCTAGTGTTTCATGAGAATATTCTACGTTAGGAGACAGAATTACGTGTCATCTTCACAGCCCAGTGAATCCAAATTGATTTCTGCAAAATAATATAGCCTCAGCTGCAGGAAATGACACCGTCCCATTTCATTTAGTTCACTATCTTCAGCAGTGGGAGAGTTTCTGCTCTGAGCAGAGAAGAAATGAAATTCTCCAACTTGCAGTGCTCAAATCATCTATGCAGTTGGAGATACTGTGGACAGCCTCATTTGTTTCCTTCTTTCTGTTGCTATTCTTCAAAGAAACAGTGACCTTCTCCTCCATTGTTAAGAGATTAAGAATGCATCTTTGGTTTTCAGTCTTGAACACAAGATATTTCACTTGGTACTATTGAAGATAATTAAGTCCTGGAGAGGAACATGGTTTAAAATGTTCTTGTTATGTATGTCTTCACTGTTTGATGTTACATTGTTTCCAGTCAAAGCACTATTCACAGTGTTATTTTTTGTGTGGATCCCAAATTAAATGACATAACTTGCCATCTCACGCATTAGGTGCATAGTCCAGGACTGTGGATTCTGAAATGAAAGCCTACACTGTTTGGATATTGCAAATGAGTTCATAGCATCCAGGTGACTGACTTAGGAGAAAATGTGGCAATGGAAGAAATCAGTGGGCTCCTGTGATACTAAGGCTTGATACTGACTGAAATACCATTTGTATTTGAGTTTGAAATATCATCTTATATATTTTATAACAAATAAATTTCATTATGGAAATTATTTTCCTAGTTTCTGAGTAACATATTTGCTACTGATTTGTCTTCTTGTCATTCATTCTTTTTAACAGCTGGTTCCAAAATACTAGTAAAGGACCCCAGACCAGCTTTGGGAACACCAAGTCCCAAACTGAGTGGTAAGTACTTTGAGTTATTTATGGTTTTAAACTATTTTTGTAAAAAAGACAACGAGAATGAATTTAGTGAGACTGCACTGAATGACTTAGAATGAATAAGGGACATTAGATTAGACATTACATTAAAAGAACAAAAAACATCATTAATTAAATTATTCTCCAATGTTTAAATCTCTCAAGACTATATGGTATTATTTATATCCATATACATTTTCTTACTGTTATGTGATGAGATTTTTATTGGTTTCACTGAAATCACTGAGGTCAGTGTAAGGTCTATGCAATTTACTCAGTCAGAAACTATATTACTCACACAGAAATAATTTAAAGACATGTTCCACATTTTTTTTCGCAGTCTTGCAGGTTTTTTTATGTATTACTAATTTAAATTGCTTTATCTAAATCCTTCAATATTAGCCTTCAACTTAGCCTTTAAAAAAAGCTAATTTTAGTCTAGAGAGATAGTCTCTCTAACTCTGGCTAAAGTCAACTCCAATTTTAACTGATTTGGCTAAAGATAACTCTCTTTGGATGTCCTGACTAGAGCCAAGAGAAACCTTTCTCTGTGCACTGAAGAGATTTTTTGAAGAGACAAGTCTCCTTATCTAAAATTAGACTTTAGTCTGTAACCTTATTAAGTATCGATCAATAATGAATAAAGATTTTAAAGTAATTCCTTACCATAGGGGGTTTTGGGAGGTCTTGTGGGGCATTTTTTCATGTTGTTTGTTTGTTGTTTTAACAGATTGCTCACTACTTCAAAACTGTGTTTGTCAATGATATACTGCATGATAGTCTTATTTTCAGTTCTTTTCATTCAGAAACTTTTTGTAAAATCCCAATTAATTTCAAATTAAGTAGAAAAAGATCAGTTTTCCTAATCTTGATTTCTTGATCTTGATCTTGATTTTCCTAATCTTGATTTCTTAATCTTTCCTAATCTTGTGCCACAATCTTGATTTTTGGAATATCCACATGAACCCAGAGTTTTGAGTTCAGTGTGAGTGACTCCAAATAATGCGAAAGTGCTGATTTTAAATACTGATTATGTGTTATAGGTCTAATTTTGACACATTTCCTTTGAAAATTGTAGTAAACCTATCCTAAGACTCCTTCAATTTAATTGTTTAGATGGTATTTCATGTTAAGATTTTAAAAATTTGCATTTATCTGTATATAAGTAACATTTATATTTTTTTAAACCATACTATTTCTGGAATAGCATTACCTAAATTAATCATTTTACAGTTGAATAATGATAACTATTAACTGTAAATTTATAAATCTAACAACATATTTATTTTCCCTGTAGCCTATGATCTCTTTTTAATTTTAAATTAGATGATGTTGCTTGTTTTTTCTTCTGGTGAAGCTCATAATGTTTTGAAGCATATCAAGACAAGACAGTATTTCTTATATGAATTTTTCATTAGAAAATGTGGCTAGGTAATAAAGAAGATGCTTATAATGTTTTAATGTAATCTAAATATGTTTATAAAATTTTGATATCTAAATTAATATTAATTTCTGCAAAATTTAATCCTAGCTTTATGTCCCTTCCCTGCCTGTCTGTGCTGGCATAGAAAAGATTCTGTAGTGAGAGGAATGTGTTTTTTTGGTTACAGCTGTTAAATTAGATTTAGTGAAACTGGTTTAATTTTAGGACATGTCCATATTTGAGGAAAGTTGTGGTTGTGTTCTTCAGTACAAACACATTTCTTTCATAAATGTTCATGCCAGGTTTCTATGCTTTCTATGTGAAAACTATACATAATAAACTGCAAAAAAAAAGAGAGGGTAAGGTAGAGAAAATGCTAATATTTATCATATATTTTGTAGGATGCATGACTTAATAAGTACTAAATATTGCAAAATGTACTGAAACATGTTTGATGTCTGTATAGTACCTGATGATGTATTTGCCCAAAATTATATATGGAAAGGATCTTACAATTACAAAAGCAAGAAACAGCCTATGACTTTGACAGTCACCAGTTTCAATGCAACTTCAGGAAGAGTAAATGCAACACTTACAAACAGCAATATGGAATTGCTGCTATCAGGTATGGGATAAGAAAAACTAATTTCCATTTAATTTTTTTCTAATGTACATTGGTTCCCTGTAACTTTATGCATAACACCCAAACTTTTAACATCTGGAAATTTTCTTAGGTTATCGAAAAATGTTCATTCTAGTTCAGTTTCTTTTCAAAGGTCCTTTTCGACCTTTTCCTCCTCTCAGCAATCCTCCATAAAATTCTCCAGCATCAGTCCTTCCCACAGGCTGTAGTTCTTTACTGCTTCAGCATGGGTCCAACAGCAGGTCTGTCTTGGAACTCGCTGTGATTGGCTTTATCAGACACAGGGGAACCTTCTAGGAGCTGCTCAGAGAAGCTATCCCTGCAGCTCTCCTGCTACCAAAACCTTGCCGCACAAACCCAATAGAGTTGTACCTTCTACATCTCAGTGCTGTCTTCAGTTCTTGTTCACATCACAGAATTTGGATGAACATAAAAATGGGGAAATTACTAAAAATAAAAATACTGCTATGTGTCTGAAGTTTTCAGTTAATAAAGAGATCTAATTCAGTTCATTCATAGCTAACACACACTGAGTAAATCTAGTCTGAAGTTATCCACATTTGTTAGCCAGTAAAAAGAGAATTTAAAAAAAGGAAGGAATGAGATCCAATCTTTAATTAATTTACAGTATGAAGTTTGTTCTGTGATGCATTGAGACAATAAATCAGTGAATTTCAATTTCACTTTGGTGGACTTTTCTGGAGGTAAAGGTATAATTGCTTGTGTTTCTTTTTCTTGGTTTTGGTTCTAGTTTTGTTTCTGTTAAACTTTTAGCCATCATTAGCTTTTGTTAGTGTAAAATGCAATATAACTTTGTGTGATTGTACAAGTAGAAGAATTCATATCAAATGAACAATAATTCCAGTGCCAGAAAATTTTTTGCCAGAAAGCAGATGATCATCTTTGAGAGGTCTTCTATTTCAAATCTGAAGTTTTAAACCATTAATTGATAACAATGGTGGAAAATGTGTGTGTGAGAATTTTTCACTGTTCACCATTACCTTTGTAATGAAAGATTAAATCACTAAGTATATTGTACTTTTATATTTTCATGGGGTTACTTGGGGTTCTAAATATTTTTTCTGCAGGAGTGAAAATAAGTCAATTAATTATGTCTGCAAAGTAAATATGTTTACATACGAGTCCTGTTGTCTGGAAGAAACTGTGTTGTAGTATTGACTGAAGAAGAACAATTCTTTTTTTTTTTTTTTGAGAAATTTATACATTTAGAATTCTTTAATTTAGTACCAGCTTTTGGAAAATAATTTTTATGTGAATGTTCCTATTATCACCTTATTTACCTAATGACTAAACTACAAATACTGAAAGTGGGGATGTGAGGTTCAAATACACTCTGATTCAGAACAGTATTTTGCATCTCCAATCTGATTACTGTCAGTGTTTTTTCTGTCTAAGGTTTGTTACTATAACTGTGAAGTTACAGCTGTATGTATAGGGTTTCTCTTCTGTCCTCTCTGCAGGCTAAGCTAAAAACAGTTTCTACTGAAATCCTATGATAATTTAAATAATTTCACAAAAGCATCTTGCTAAACTAAAATATTTGTAACATATTCCTCCTGCTTTCCCTTTTTAGGGCAAGAGATTAAGTATGTATTCTTAAATATTAAATTATTTCTCTACTCAACACAAATATAAATTTTTAAAACTATATTCTACAGGAGTGTATAAAAGCCAGGAAGCTCGGCTAATGCTCCACATATATCTCATTAAAGCACCCTCCCATGCATCTGCGAGCAAGTTGAAAGAGGAAAAATGGGCTATGGATGGTTTTGTGAGTATATTTCTGCTACAAAAGCAACAGAGATTCTTTTGTTTGAAATCATGCTGGCGTTCTACATCCAAAAAATCCTGAGACATATCAAATGGAATCTTGTTAGTAATGGTGATTCACTAAATTAAATGCTAATATTATTGTAAGATGCAGGAGACTAGTCTGAGGGAAAACATGGGAATAGTCACACTGTGTACACATAATTATAATGTATGTTAACACAGAAGCCTTTCTCTTAGTTATCTTTGAATTTTATTCCAATATATTGAGAAATTTTATCATCATTGTAATATCATATCTTTTTTATAATATTATATAATATTAATAGAAATTTTTAGCTAATGATAATACTAACAGTCATGTTTTAATTTTTGGTGATATTTTTTAGAAATATCATGAAAAAGCTGAACTGATACATGTATGGAGAAAACAAAATAGATTGCTCCAATTAAGCACTAAGTCCCTGGAGGTTCTGGGGCTAAGCTTATTCTTTGAAAGGGAGAACAAAAGAGCACAAAGCTAAGAGGAAAAGAAATAAAGGAGAGGGGTAAAAAGAAGCAACAGCCCCGGTGTCTGAGATGTGTTTAAACCATGAAAAAGAAATCCCTTCAGAGAATAGACAGGAAAAACAAACATCGCCCAAGATACTGCTAAGAAAAAACACTGGAAAAAGCCACGTGTGCTGAGGACCTGTGACACTTTCCAGAGAAGAAAGTACACTTTGTCATAAAAGAAAGGGATTAAAATAATTTGGTTGATTATGAACACTCATACATCCCTATTATACCAACTAATTTTTCAAAGAATTTGTTTTCTTTTGTTTCACCTACTAGTAAAGTACTGCAGGGCCACCAATATGGGTGTACGTGCCAAAATGAGAGAAGATGTGTACATTGAAGTGTATGCACAAATTCATTTAAACTGAATTTAAACCTGGGAATAAAATACCTGTAAATTTGAATGCAGTGTGTTAGTTCAGAATGTACTTACCCTATTAAGGGAGATATTAATATGATTGTAGCCCTTTCTCCATCTCACAAGTCTTTTAGTTTATACTGGCATATTTTGCTCTTGTACCAAAACCTCATCCAATATTCTAGTCTACAGCTGTATAATTATGTAATTATTGGGGTAAGCACTGAGAAAGAACAAAGGAACTAACTGTCAAGTGAATGTGAGGTCTTTTTTATTTACTTTTAAAGTAATGATTAAAACTTCAATACCAGCATTTTAGGATTATCTACAATATGACTTTTGCTATCTACTTCCTTAAAAAATCAGGGAATTATGAAGTGTTTATGAGTAATGAATTAGATGCTTAGAAATACTGACATCTTGAATTGCCAGAAACTTTGAGTTTTGGTGATTTTAAGCCACTATGTCTAAGCTGTGCCTTTAACAGTTCTTTTTTCTTTTGAACTGTATAGATTTCCTAGAAAAAAAGAGGTTGTTTTTAATGGGGAATAACAGCTATCACTCAAGCATATTAGGATATCTCTCTTCCAAATAGATATTTGTGACTTGTAACAAACTTATCCACGTGTAATTCAGAGAACATTTTTTTTTTCCAGGTTTCTGCTGAACCTGATGGAGCAACATATGTTTTTCAAGGATTCATCCAGGGTAAAGATTATGGACAATTTGGACTTCAAAGACTAGGTATTCAGCAAATTCTAAGCTTTTGCCAGTTCATTGTTCCATATTCTGTTTTACTGTGTCCAGAAGTACAAGGGTATCTGCAGGATGTTACCAGTATTGACATTTTATAGAATATTGAGATATTTGTATTTTTAAATCTTTAGCTATGCATTTGTAATGTTTTGAGAAATGCTTTTCTATGCATATGTGTAAAATGCATTTTGTTTCCCATTTTAATATTTAGAAAGCCCATTATAGAATGCTCTGCTAAACTGATCTCTTGCTCATGGTGCTGAAACAACATTTCACCTAAACGTTTGCTAGAGGAGTGAAACAGCTAAATATTTTCAAGTAATTCTTTACGTTACCCTTGAAAAGAACAAAATCTTAACTTATTTGATAAACATCTATATCCTAAAAATTATTTTTTTTGGTTCTATATATTCAGTTCTACATCAAACTAAATATCCTTTATTCTGTCTTGGAGAAGAAAGTTCTGGTAACAGAGGTCTGGTAACAACATTCTGTTATGCTTTTTAAGAAAAATAACTTTATCTACTTTTTTGATACTGTCTTAAGAACTGTGATATTTCTCCTTCAACAAGAATTTTAATTTAGTTAATACTGAATTATTGAATGATAAAATGCTATTGAGGAATTACTTTATGCTAATTTAATGGCTCCTTAAATAGAGGGCTTATCTTCATACAAAATTCCTATATGTGGATGCAAAAGTAGTTCTTTCAGCCGCAAAGTAGTATTAGCTCTTATTTTTTCAGTAAAAGCAGGAAATTCTTTAATTCTTGAATATGCTGAAAGGATTTATAAATGAACGTATGAGGTAAAGGCAAATTTTTCTTTTTTCACATTTCTAAGTCACAGCAAACTGCACTGCTTGGGATCTTGATTTTCACTGTATTTGCATATGCAAATTCTTCAAAAATATATTTTAAGAATATATTTATCAAGAAATATTTCCTTAAAATTAATATAAAAATAATTATTTCCTTTTATTAAGTTCTTGGAAATATTTAAAAGCCATCTATCAAAAATTAAAATGCAAGACTTCCTTTGCAAAGGAAGTCCCACTAGACTACGTTGCTCAAAACCCCATCCAACCTGGCCTTGAACACTTCTAGGGAAAGGGAATCCACAACTTCTCTGGATAACCTGTTCTAGCACCCATACACAAAAGATACATTTTATTGGTTTATATCTTCTAATGACAGAATGGTTCTCTCAGGTTTAAATTCTGTACAAGAATTAATTGTAGTTAATATAGTCAATAATACAGTTACAGAGAGATTTACAATCATTGATAAGATTTTGTTTAGCATGTTTACCACGTGTTTATTTCATGCGCACAAACATAAAAATAGTTTCTCTGAAACAAAATACCCTTGTTGCTGTTCCTATACAATTTTCCTCACAGCATTTAATTTATTTTTCTGAACATGTAATTTATTTTTCTATATTTTGGTATTCTGATGATCTGTTTGTTTCTTTTTGTTTGGTTGTTTGTTTTTTTAATTTCTATATATTCTCTTGTGAAATCAAGAAAGTCAGAAAATATTATGCAAATTATGCAGTAAGATACTTACTGTACCAGAGAATACGTATTGTTCTCCTGACATTTTGCGTCCACTTCTTAATCAGAATATGGTACACCACACTACACTTACTTTCCAGGTGGTCTCAGCATAAAGCTGCATGTATACAGCTGAACACTTATGATGACCAAGTCACAAGGTGTTATTGAATTGTGCCAGGTGTATCAGACACATATATTACTTGTTTTTTCTTATTATTCTTTTTAGGTCTTAACATGTCTGAGGGTTCCAATTCTTCTAATCAACCGCATGGTACAAATAGTAGTTCAGTGGCCATTGCTATTCTTGTGCCTTTCTTTGCCCTTATATTTGCTGGTTTTGGTTTCTATCTTTATAAACAAAGGTAAGTACAAATTATGTGCATAAATTCCCGTAAGACTTGTGGGTTTATTGCATTCAGTTTGTAAAATATATAGACAGTTCTTCCTAACTCCAGTAAGGTCTGGCATAATGACTGAGAGATCAGTTTGTCGTACCCTGCTATACTTTCATTCCTACTATTTAAAATGTGTAAATTTCTCTCTTTGTGATAACAAAATTGATGCTGTAAATTATTGGCATATAGGGAATAATATAACGAATAGACTTTATGTGTACTTATAGTTGATTGCCTGTATTATATTTTTTTACATGTAACAGAATTATGAGTCATATCTTGAGTATTTTATGCCTACTCTAGTTTACTGGTTTGCAAGTATGTGCAAGTATTATGTCATTGAGAGGTTTCATTATGGAACTGTTTTTGCATCTGTAATTATTAGTTATGCAATTATGTTACATAGTCACCAGTCTTCTCAATTTCATTGCTGTAAGTTCAGGAGGTTAGTCCATGTTATTGAGACCAGTATTAGCTCTTTGGTTTTAGTTTCAAGTAATTTTTTCTTACAGCTTTAAAGCACTAGATAACTAAAAAAAATTTAGTCACTTTAATGACAAGAAAATTCATTGCCTACTAAGTGTCAAAATGGTGATTTACATCTGTTATCCTGACAATAATAATTGTAGTACACTCTTCAGGATAGAAGTTTAAAACATGTACCATCATTTTTAAATGGTACCACTTGTTTTTGAACTGCTTCAGAACATGAAAGAATGCTCATGTAGTTTTTTTATACATTTGCTATTAACTGTATCTTCTAAACATTTGTCTTTACATTTTATATTGATGATCTACAAAACAGTATGCATTTTGCATAACAATATAAATGAAACAGTTTCAAGGGGTTCAACTTTGATATTTTGAGTTCTTTAGTGAAAAAGGAAATGTTTCTAGTCGAAATACTTACCTCTTCTCAGGCTGTTAACTAAGTTATATAAGTATGAACCCCTGAAACTTTGACAAAGAGAGTATTAATTCTTAGCACATACTTTTTTAAAAAAATGAGATGTTATATTTAGCTCCCATAATTGGAATTGGGAGCTAAATTCTGTTCAGTTCTTAAACCACATCAAATCACTTAGGAAAATTGCAGTTACAAATTCTCTGTCTTTCTTCTACAGGACTGCACCTAAAACACAGTATACGGGATGCTCTGTACATGAAAATAATAATGGACAAGCTGCTTTTGAAAACCCCATGTATGACACAAATGCAAAGTCTGTGGAAGGGAAAGCGGTACGATTTGACCCCAACTTGAACACTGTTTGCACAATGGTATAATTTGGTAATGATATGTCTTCAAAGTCTGGAAATTGACACACAACAGTGCACACACAGTTCACTGCTAAAAAAAAAAAATAAAAAAAGTAATTAAAGCACACTTTTCAGGATATACTGGGTCACCTTTTCCTGAGGATGATAGACAAGAATGGGTTGTGGTTATTTTGTTTTGATTTTGTTTTTCATAAACTGGATCAGAATCTTTCTTCGTGCATACCACGGAGAATTTAAAAAAAAATTGCTGCACTCCATGAGTGCTACTCACAGTTTATTTGCTTTTTTAAAAAAGGAGGTTATTCTAAAACATAAAACATATTTGCATATATTGGAGGAGCATCCACTATCAGTATTTCTGTGCTTTATAAAATCTATAATAGAGGGACTGGGTTTAAAAAAATGATATAGGTAGAAAATAAGAGCTATACTTACAGGAGACAATAGATCACTGACTTCTCTTTAACAGTCATATGCAACATCTTTCTCATGAGTTTGTACCTTTTTTTTCATTTGTTCAGTCCATTTATAATTTTGGGTTTTTTTCAGAACACTTAATTTTTTTAGTTCAGAATGTAGTATTTAGAAATCAGCAAGTACAACTTACTCTTCACATCACAGAAGAAAAAATAAAATGTCATGTTCTTATATAATGAATTGCCTTCCCTGCTACAAATCTTGCTTCCTTTTCATGTTCCAAGTTGAGCTCCTTTTCTCTGTTTTCATTAACAATATCCACAAATGGTAATGTTACTACATATCTTTTGTCTGTCATACAACTAGACAAATTTCATAATCAAGACGCTAGTATGAATTGAGCCTTGTCATGTAGATATGTTTCTTACAGTTGAAGATCATTCAGAAGAGTGACCATCTTACATTTTTTTCAAATGTGAAAATATAATTTAATGATATTTCCAATTAAAAATGCAGTTTACAGTAACATTAGTAATAAAATTCATATATTAAAATCTCAGTCCATTTTTCAAGCCATGCTAGTTGAATCTAGACCTTATCACAAAAAAATCCCATTGAAGTTGATAGATTCTAACAGACTTCAGTGAACTATGGATCAGACCTACAAAGCAAGAGGAAGTTATATTTTGGAAATACTGGGTTTTCACATCTATTATATCTATATATTCCATACTTCATGGAAACAAATCCTTATTGTTAATGATTTAAAAGTGAATATATTACCACAGAGCAATGAAAACAAAAGTATTTTTTTTTATTTTATTAGGGACAATCCATTCATTTTAGGAACAGCCCTCAGATACAACTTTTAGACATTCCAGAATCACTTTTGTGGCAATGTAATTTTTAGTTTTACAGTTACTTCATATCACAATTATTCAGTGGCAACTCAGTAATTTATTTAATGTAGGTCATTGTCTTCCATTCATAGCATGACTCACAAATGCTGTGTGTTAGCCAGTGTGGATTATCTGTTATTGTCCCTTTCAGACATTAATAATTCTGTGAAAATCTAAACTTTTTATTACCGTAATAGAGAGTGCCTACCAAAAATCATTGTACCCAGGATTGCTGCTTGGATTTCTATAATGTTTGATGAATTTCTTATAAACCATTTTAAAACACTTTGTTTTGAATATTCATACAACTCTGTCAAACTGTATTCTACTAAAAGGATGCTGTTTTATATTTTATACCATTGGTTGTTATTTATTCTTGTTTATTCAAATGACTGCAATAACTATGATTCATTCATTAATGTTAAGGTTAATACATTTGAGATTGTTTAAAATGTTTCTTCTGCAACTGGCTACTCCTCTTATATTAATGCATACACTTTTGTAAAGAAGTATATTTTTATGAAAAAGGATTTGTAAAAGTATGATGTAAATTTTCAGTGCAATGTAAACAAAATAAAAATGGACAATTGCTTTTTTTAACCATGTTTCTTCTTTTGAAGTTGAGCTTTAAACTAATTTCATTTGTGAAGATAAGAAAATGATCACATTAATAATTTAAATGTGGTATTTTTATGAGTTATTAAATCATGTTATCTTCTCTGAATCTCATAAATTTTGGATGAAGTAACAAGACTTGAATTACTTTCACAAATAATCAACGAGCACAATGTGTAAAATTATCTATTTACTAAAATTAATTTACTTTTGACTTGAAGAGGCAGATTTACAAGAAAAAAAAAGCCTATACTAGTTTTTACTTTAAATTAAAAAAAAAATAAAACTAAGAAAACCTTAGTGTTCCTCAAGGTTGTATACAGCCTACTTTGCACATTAATTTTGCCACCTTTCTGCAGAAATGTACAGGACATACATATTAACAGGTAGCACCAGTTCATACAGTATATTCTGGCATTAAAAAAAAATAGTGTTCTCTTTTAATGATGTCGAACTAGAGAAGAGGATCTTAATTATTTCACTATAATTTTAAAACTGTTTTTTAACTACCCCATTAGCTTGCAAGCATCGAAAGTGAATGACAAATCCTGATCTGAAATGCTATTCACAGGATCACTGGGGGGGAAAAACGTCTAATATTCTTTTGTGAATTTGGTGTCCTATATAAACTGAAAAAGCCCATTCAGGCCCTCATTGAAATCACTGAAGACTGTGTTGTTTAATATATTGGAAAAAGGAGTCACTATAAAAATGGTATTGTGAGTATCATGATTTAATATTTTTCAAGGGAGCTCTAGACAAAATTAATTCATTCTGAAAAGCAAAAAAAAATTCCTGTTTCACAGTGGCCAAAATTTCATATGCAACCTAGAATCTGAAGCTAAGTTCTTATATATTTTAACATATAAAAGTAAATAAAACTTACCTTGAACTTGTTCATCAATTCTGTTGATAATTAAGCTAGTATACAGCTTGAACTTTTCAAGAATTATACTAACTCCATCATAATAGAGAATAAACTGTTCATAACAGATTGGGGTTTTTTTTGTTGGGTTGGATTTGTTTGGGGTTTTTAATTTTTATTTGGTTTTGCTTACTGTAATTCCTGAGCTGTTTGACTCATAACTTGTTTGTGCATGAACTGTTCAATTTTCTAGTAACAGAGTGGTTAATTTTCACTGTGACATATGGAATTTCAAGTTTCAGTTCCTTGACTGGAGTTGGTTAGCATATTCTACTCATTGTTTCTTGTTTTTCTCAGGAAGATGGCTGAAATTAATTAGATTTTTGTCCCCAAGCACTTTGTCCACATTATTCAGAAAACACCCTACACAAAGATAATGTGCAGGAATACAGAGATTGTTATGTAACTTTGTGAATCCTTTGAAGATTAAGGCAGCTTCTGCAATACTACAGACTGAGATTTAAAACTTTATTTAAGTTTCTACAGCCAATAGTCACTAAACTGAGTAACTGGATGCACTGAGACTAGCTGCCTCTGAGATGCATTGAGCTCTTTTAATTCTACATTATCTGCATGTCAAGAGTCAACTGGTCCACTACATCTCATTAAAGTCATACTATAATCTGGTTCATTGCTGGAATCCAGAAACAACATGGTATCCCCTAAACCCACCAAACTAGCAGTTTTAGTAGAACTACTCAGAAGAGCTAGATCATCATAAAACAGAGTTAAAATGTCTGTTCTTGAAATAATTTAATAGATACAAATTTTGCAGCATCTTATAGAGAGACAATGGGAAGTAAAACTTTTTCACTGTGAGAGTGACAGAGCACTGGAACAGACTGCCCAGAGAGGTTGTGGAGTCTCCTTCGCTGGAGACATTCAAAACCCGCCTGGATGCGTTCCTGTGTGATGTACTGTAGGTGACCCTGCTCTGGCAGGGGGGTTGGACTAGATGATCTTTCGAGGTCCCTTCCAACACCTAGGATTCTGTGATTCTGTGATTCCTTAGACAAAAGCTTCTATGTAGGGATAAATTAATTATCTAACAATCTTCTTTTCCAAAACTTAAATGACAGGAGATTATATCTGAACTCTAAGTCTCCTGTGGTGATTCTTGTAAGACACTCTGCTTGGTATTTTATCACATACTGCAGTGATAAGAGTTTAGTCACTGAAGCGCTAGAATTCAGAAACTGGGAAATAAAAAATAAAAGCAACCTCTTCAAATAGTGAAGAATAGACTCATATCTAAGAGAAGTACAACACAGAAGGATTGTGCTCCCATATAACAATTGAAGAATTTGCAAATCTATGGGAAATCACCACATTATCACCAAGAGAATGCCCAGTAGTGTAATTTCAGAAGTGAGTCTCTAAGATTATTTCTTTTATTTTCACTCTTGTGGATTCAGAAACATTAACAAGCTAAATGGTGTTATATTTGATCAGTGATTCTGAGACTAGATGAGTAATATCAGGCAGATGTGACTTTACCTTCCAGGCCCTCAGAGCACCTTAACCTGTTCACAGAATCACAGAATCACAGAATCACAGAATCTAAGGGGATGGAAGGGACCTCGAAAGATCATCTAGTCCACCCCCCCTGCCAGAGCAGGGTCATCTAGAGTACATCACACAGGAACGCATCCAGGCGGGTTTTGAATATCTCCAGTGAAGGAGACTCCACAACCTCCCTGGGCAGCCTGTTCCAGTGCTCTGTCACTCTCACAGTGAAAAAGTTTTTCCTGATATTTACATGGAACCTCCTATGCTCCAGTTTAAAACCATTGCCCCTTGTCCTATCATTAGTCATTACTGACAAAAGCCTGGCTCCATCGTCCTGACACTCACCCTTTACATATTTATAAACATTAATGAGGTCACCCCTCAGCCTCCTTTTCTCCAAGCTAAAGAGACCCAGCTCCCTCAGCCTCTCCTCATAAGGGAGATGTTCCATTCCCTTAATCATCTTTGTGGCTCTGCGCTGGACTCTCTCAAGCAGTTCCCTGTCCTTTTTGAACTGTGGGGCCCAGAACTGGACACAATACTCCAGATGTGGCCTCACCAAGGCAGAATAGAGGGGGAGGAGAACCTCTCTTGACCTACTGACCACCCCCCTTCTAATGCACCCCAGGATGCCATTTGCCTTCTTGGCCACAAGGGCACATTGCTGGCTCATGGTCATCCTCCTGTCCACCAGGACCCCCAGGTCCCTTTCTCCTACACTGCTCTCCAGCAGGTCAGCCCCCAGCCTGTACTGGTGCATGGTGTTGTTCTTCCCCAGATTCATTCCACCTGTACTCATTTCTTGGCAAAAGTTTTTGTTCCTTCAGCTCTTATCCACTGAGTTATCTCTTTCCTGATTTGAGAAGTTATTTGATCCAGAAAAAGTTTTGAAGAACAACTCTCAGGGTCAGGAAAGTAGAAAATCACTGTGAACAGGCTCCATCTTATGTTAATGACCTGCTAAAAATTATTATTTACATGTTTTTGAGAGCATTTCTGGACTTTATTTTTTATAAAGGTAGAATTAATATATGGTATCTCTTATACTAACATCAAAGTATAGAAATATTTTGAGAATAGTGAATTTATACTTCTGATTTTTTTCATAAAATATATTTTTAAATTACATACATAAAGTCATGACAGTCTGATGCTGTCAATATTACTTAGAATGCAATATTTTTCTCTAAAGTGCTGGACAAAGAGAAAATTAATTAAAAGCTCTCACTGCACTTAATGCTATTTTTACTTTGGCTACATTAAGATAGTACATTAAGATTGCCAAAGATGAAGGAGGACCCATACTAGATGTAAAACTGATTAAATAAAACATATTTCCAATAAAGTAACTGTGCTTTCCCTCTTATATTGTCTTCTCTGGATGCTGAAACTATGTCAACATGATATAGGTTTTCTCTAACCAAATCTAAAAAAGGCTAATTGTACAATATCGGTTATGTCTGTCATTCTAAAATAAGATGATGATGGACTTTGTCACTAGTAAAAAGCAAAAATATCTTTGGTCTGGAGTACAGAGCTTTCCTATAAATGAAGAAATTGATACTTATCACATGTTAATGAGCTAAAATGAACTGTCAATTGCTCTTTGAGAAAGAGATTATACAGCATAAGAAAAATCCAGGAGTACAGACAACTGTCACCACCGCAGCCATGGGCTCCAGACAATAATGTAAAATTACAAAAGCAATTAAGGAAACTAAGGAGCTGATAGTTGAGGAATTAGTTAGGGCAGATGTCTCATATCATTCCTAAGCATGTCCAAAAGATACTGAGTAGTATGTATGTATTACAGATATATATATATCCTGTGTTTATATATATACATGCACACAGTATGTATATACTATATAAAAAATAGTGAACTATGTATGTCCATGCACACATCTATGTAAAATCAAGACAGTGGTGGTGAAATTTTCCAAAACTTTTTTAATAGAAACCCAAAATATATAGCATATATGCTATATATAAACACTATGTATAACTACTGTATTACTATATATAACATAGTATATGTATATAATATGTAGTATATATACTACATAATATATAGTATAATAAATATATTTATAGTATGTAGAGGCGTGTATATATATATATACACACATACTCCTATTTACATTTACTTATGTGGTTAATTTTGCAAGTAGTGGATGCTAATAAAACAGTTATTGCTTCAAATTGCAATATATTTACCATATGTAGAGCCATAATTGCAGAAGGACCTTGTCTGTAGATAACTACAAAATGTAAATGCTTATGGTAATGAGGATATCCAATATTTGTAGTAACATGCTATATTTAGAATTAAAAGATTACAGGTATGACTTGTAAGTACCTTCATATTCATGGAAGATAAGTTGTAGTTGTCTGAAAAAAGTTTATTACACTGAAAAGACTAAATTAGTTTTAAAAATACAGGGAACACATAATTCAAGAATTACTTTGGTTGGAAAAGACTTGTAAGATCATTAAGTCCAACCGCTAACCTAGCATAATGCCAAGTCCATCGGTAAATCATGTCCCTAAGCACCACATCTACACGTCTTTTAAATATCTCCAGGGACTATAACTTCCCTGAGCAGTCTGTTTCAGTGCCTGACTACCTTTTCAGTGAAGAAATTTTTCCAATCGAAGTCTCCCCTGGTGCAACTTGAGGCCATTTCCTCTTGTCCTATTACTTGTTACTTGGGAGAAGAGACTGACACCCACCTCACTACAACCTTTCAGGCAGTTGTAGAGAGAGATAAAGTATCCCTTCAGCCTTCTTTTCGCCAGGCTAAATGACGCAAGTTTCCTCAGCCATTCTTCATGACTTGTGCTCTAGACCCTTTGCCAGCTTTGTTGCTCTTCTCTGGACAATGTCCAGCACCTCAATGTCTTTCCTATAGTGAGGAGCTCAAAAGTGAACAGAGTATTCAAGCTGTGGCCTCACTAGTGCTGAGTACAGGGGGACAATCACTTCACTAGTCCTGCTGGCCTTTTTCATCATACAGTTGGCCTATCTCATACAGTTGGCCTCAGCCTATTGATGCAGCCTGCTCAGATCACTCTGCATAACCCTCCTACCCTCAAGCAGTTCAACACACCTGACTTGCTGTCATCTACAAACTTACTGAAGGTCCACTCAATCCCCTCATCCAGATGATTAATAAAGATATTCAAGAGAACTGTCCCCCATACTGAGCCACAGGGAACATCACCTGTGACCAGTCACCAACTTGATTTAACTCCTTTCACCACAACTCTTTGGGCTCAGCTATCCAGCCAGTTTTTTACCCAGCAAAGAGTACACCCATCCAAGCCACGAGTAGCCCATTTCTCCAGGAGAATGCTGTAGGAATCTGTGTTAAAGGCTTACTAAAGTCTAGATAGACAATGTCCACAGCCCTTTCCATATCTACTAAGCAGGTGACTTTGTCATAGAAGGAGATCAGGTTAGTCAGGCAGGAACCTGCCTTTCATAAACCCATGTTGGCTGGGTCCAATCCCCTGATTGTCCTGCATGTGCAATGTGATGGCACTCAGGATGATCTGTTCCATGACCTTGCCCTGTATTGAGGTCAGGCTGACACACCTGTAGTTCCCTGGATCATCCTTCAGACCCTTCTTGTAGATGGGTGTTATGTTTGCTAATTTCCAGTCAGTTGAAACTTCTCCAGTTAACCAGGACTGCTGGTAAATGATTGAAAGCAGCTTGGCAAGTTCTTTCACCAGCTCCCTCATTACTCTGGGGTGGATTCCATCTGGGCTCATAGACTTGTGAGTGTCCAGTTGGCATAGGAAGTCACTAACCATTTCCTCATGAATTATGGGGGCCTTGCTCAGCTCTCAATCCCTAACTTCCATCTCTAGGAGCTGGGCATCCTGAACACAACTGCCACCAGTATTGAAGACTGAGGCAAAGAAGGCATTAAGTACCTCAGCCTTTACCTCATTCCTTGCCACTATGCTACCCTCTGTATTCAGCAAGGGTTGGAGGCTCTCCTTGACCCTCCTTTTGCCACCAACATATTTATAGAAACTTTTTTTATTGTCTTTGACTACAGAGGTCAAATTGAATTCCAGCCAGGCTTTGGCCCTTCTGATTTTCTCTCTAGATGACCTCTCAGCTTCCTTATAGTCCTCCCAAGACACTTGATGCTCCTTCCAGAGGTGATACACTCTCCTTTTTTTCCTAATTTCCACTTGAAGTTCTCTGTTTAACCAGGCCAGTCTTTTTCCCCGGTGGCTTGTCTTCCTACACCTGGGGATGGCTCATTCCTGGATATTTAAGAATTCCTTCTTAAGGCATGTCCAGCTTTCCTGGGCTCCTTTGCCCTTCACAACTAAGTTCCTAGGGACTCTGTCAATCAAACTTCTAAATAGGCCAAAATCTGCATGCCAGAAGTCCAAGGTGGCTGTTCTGATAGTGTCCTTCCTTATCTCACCCAGTATTGAACACTCAATGGTCACTTTGCCCAAGATGGCCACCAACCACCACATCCTCCACTAGCCCTTCTTTGTTCACAAGTAGCAGGTCTAGCAGGGCATCTCCTCTAGTGGGTTCATTTACCTTACCAGATGCATTAGGAAGTTGTTCTGTTCCCTTCAGAAAGGAGTCACCAACAACAATTACCCGTCTTTTTTTTCTTTTCAGAGTTTGTGGTGATGCATTTGGTATTTAGTTTGCTTGGCAAATGACCTGTGGGCACCCTCTTGGGTACTCCTTCATCACCATTTCCACGACCTTTGGACCTTTGGTTTCCAGAGCCGCACACCTATTCCTTAGAGGGACACAGGAAAGGGAGGAAGATTGAGAAGGGACTCGCCCACAACTCTAAGCAGGGCTCTGCCTCCATTTCTCCCCATATCTGCGACCCCCTCCCACCTGTTGGGGAGAGGGCAGGGGATCCTTGGCTGCCTGAGGTACCGACGGCTGGTCTGGCTGCCTCAGGGCTGATAGGGAGCAGCTCCATCAGTCAATTTCCTCCCCAGAAGCCCTAATGTTTCTCAGCCTTTCCACCTCCTCTTTCAGCTCTACCACCAGCCTGAGCAGGTCATCGACCTGCTCACACCTAATGCAGGTGTTCCCTCTTCATAATAATAATTCAGTTTGTGTTACAGCATCCTTTTGGACACGCACAGCAGACATGGCTCCCTGCCTGGTGGTGACCATGCTGGGTTTCCCTCTGGGATGTGCCCTTCCCTTGCGAGCTGCCGTGCCTGCCCTGGCTGACGCGCCTGCACTGTTCACCCGCTCTGTTCACCACGCTCCTGGTCACATGCACTCCCTAGGGGTACAGCCGCTCTGAGGGAAGCTGTCACCTCTTGCTGGGGCTTGGCACTCTGCTCAGCATTGCTGGGTTTCCAAACCCTCAAGATTCAGCCTGTTTTACCGTGATTCTCTGCTCTGCTGTTGGGCAAGCCTGCACTTGAGCTGTTTGTCTCAGCAAATTTGCTAACTTCCAGATAATTAGGAACTCCCTGGTTAGACAGGACTACTGATAGATGATGGAAAGTGGCTTAGTGAGCACTTCTGCCCAGCTCCTCAGTACCCTTGGGTGGATCCCATCCAGCCCTATAGACTAGTGTGTGTCTAAGCATTGTAGGTGGCTAACCATTTCCCCTTGAATTATGGGGGCTTCAATCTGCTCCTGATCCCTATCTCTTCCCCTGTCAGGGGCCTGTGTACCCAGAGAACAACTGGTCTTACTACTAAAGACTGAGGTAAAGGCTGCATTAAGTATCTCAGCCTTTTCCTCATCTTTTGTCACTATGTTTCACCCTGCATCCAATAAAAGATGGAGACTTTCTGTAGCCCTATTTTTGTTGCTAATGTAACAGAAATAACATTTGTATAACATATATAATGTTACAGAAACATTTTTAATTGTCTCTTGTAGCAGTAGCCAGATTAAGTACTAGTTGGGCTTTGGCTCTTCTAATTTTCTCCCTGCATAAGCTTACAACATCTTTCTTATCTTCTTGAGTTACCTTTCCTTGAGTTTTTTCCAGGAAATGGACAAACAATCAGCTAGCAATGATACACCTCTAGTCCTGAAGATACACTATATTCCCTATCATGTTCCACTTTTTCAAGGTGGAAACGGGTGGAGCATTTACAACATTACCGCATGTACCCATGAGGTCCTTCTCCCATGAGGTGTGTTTGATTATTCCCCCCCTCGAGAAGGGACATCCCTGAGGAGTTATTCCTCAGAGGTTGAGTGAGAGGGATCTATCCATGATCATCAGTTAGGGTAAGTAACATCAATCCTTATTCAATAATTAAGCCAGTTTTCAACTATTGCTTTAATGTATTGTTTTAAGATATTACTTTGGTTATTGTTCTAGATCAAGTAAATGCCAATTAGTAGTTGCCATAGCATTTCCATTGTGCAGTAGATATTTGGTTTATGTCCTTTAGCACAATCACATTATTATAATTTATAATGCAATTTTGCTTTGTTTGTACATGCAATATAGTCTGCCATCCTTAAACCCATACAGGACAATTGGCACAGAGAGCAGGATAGCCAGCAGCAGTGGCAGACAATTTTGAAAAACAAGTAAAGGGCTTAATGGTTTATCTATGGAGGCACAATATAAATATTGAAATCAAAGTTTTTTGGTCAGTAGCCAATTGGTGCAATTGGGAAAACATTAAAGCTAAAATAAGTAAAACCGAATCATTGAAAAATACAAAAGGAACAGGAATCATTTGCCATGTGTTCAAGTTGTGTTTAAAAGCTGTATGGAAGTGAAGATTAAAAAAAAAATAAATAATTAATTGAATAATGAAATAAAGGAACAGATACAAACAGAGCTGTCCCTAATGTTGCAAAATGAGCAATTAGAACAACAATTCAAAGAGTCCAAAGAAAAAGGTACACTTTTGGAAGAAAAAATATAAGTTATGTTACTAAGGGCCCCCAATCCTCCAGATGTTAAGAAAACCCAAATTTTAATAATATCAGCTGAGGATTGGGATGTTGATATTTGGGAAGCTCTGATGAAAATGAGGAGGAGGAGGAGGTGGAACATTGGCACCCCCATGAAACAATTGAACCTGCCTCTCCCACAGAGAAGGAAATTCCCAAACTATAGTTGAGACCTAAAATTAAAACTGAAGTACCAGAAGGACCTCAAGGACCTCCTCCTCAAGAGGAGAAATACAGTCAAAACTACTCCTGAAACCCTCTGCATTTGTCTAATTTACAGAAGTACAGATGAAAGGCTTAGAGTTGGAAACTGAGCATTTGTGGAGAGTGAGTCTCACGGGAAGAGACCGAATATTGCTAGATAATTCTGAGGCTGATGGATATTGGGGTCCAGCAGTAATGTTAAATATTGGACCTGAACCAAATAACCACCCCCATTCTCTAAGCATTAGGGTTGTCTTTTGGGCAGGGGGAATAGATATTATGGAAAGAGGAGAACTAGCTTGGATACCCATACTGTTGCCTAATGAATTATCTACCAGTGTCACAAAAGCAGCCTGCTTGCACACAATACACAACCATATGGCTGTAGACACCCAATTTCTGCTGAAGTAAATAGTGATTTGTTAGGACTTCTCCTGAAGGGGGACCCTGGCAATACTGAAAACATATTTAACAGGGCACCAGGTAAGATCGGTGGGGATCACGCTCAGAATGAGGCACTACAAGATCTCCAGGCCCAGAGATGATCAATCTCCACTTGGGGAGAAATCTTGTACAATACAGTAAATCATGCAAGAGACTTGGACTGGTCGGATGTCCATCCCAGTGAACAAATTCATCCCCCTGACAAAGACTCAAAATGTGAAGGGTGGTGACTTCCCAAACATTGGGTGAGAACATTTAAATCTAATCTCCCTGTGATAAAAGCCAAAAAAATAACAAAAAATCAGAAACTTTTCATTCACAAGAGCAATGAAATAAACTGTGGGGAACTGCAGTAGCTTTAGGCATTCTCCATCCAGCCTTAAATGGGCAGCCCACTGCAATTATAGCATATATAATGGAAGCAGTAAAACAAGGAGTACTCCATTCCTCCTGCAGCCAGAGAAGGAATAAGTGAAGTGATCAAGAATTTAGAACAAAGGGGTATTACATTTAGGATTCACTCCCCATATACTTCCCCTGTTTGGCTGATAAGAAAACCAAACTGGAGATGGCATGCTATTGATTATTGGTGGCTCAGTGCTAATACAGGACCACTGACTGCAGCCATCCTGAACATTGCTAGTCATTGCTACCCTGCAAGCAGCTGCCCACAAATGGATGACAGTTATAGACATCAAAGATATGTTCTTTATGGTTCCACTTAAGGAAGAAGATAAACCCAAATCTGCATTTACCTGGGAGTGCAGTATACTTTTAATTGTTTACCACAAGGATATAAACATTCACTTACAGTTGCACATAATGCACTAACTGAACTCCTTCAGTGAGTAAAAATTCCATTGAATTGAATGAGTGAAAATTCCATCTCAGGGGACTGACTATCCAGAGAACAACTGGTCTTACTACTAAAGATTGAGGCAAAGGCAGGATTAAGTACCTCAGCCTTTTCCTCATCTTTTGTCACTATGTATCCCCCTGCATCCAATAAAAGATGGAGACTCTCCTTAGCCCTATTTTTGTCGCTAATGTACAAACACACTTCATGGGTCCTGATAAATTTGCGATAAAGATCTGATAAATTTCTTAGAGTGTCACTCTTCTCCTACATGCTGCCAAACTGACTTTCTATTAGTTAATTTTTATTTTATATGCAGGAGAACCTAATTGTGATTGTAAATACCTCTTGATTAAAATAGGTATAATTGTCTTGACTTCAGTTAAGTTATTTGAGTGGGGATCTATATTGCTGTGTGGAAGGGATGACCTTGTCCCTAAAAATAATCAGATAGCTTGATTCATTGGTATACACAGAAAAGTGCAGGTTAAAAGTTTCCATTAAGAACATTATTACTGTCTTTGTTTTACTACTTTGTTTCAATTTAGAGGACTCCTATAAGATTCTGGTTACAGGAGAAAAGACTAAAACACTCTGTCCATGAATATAAGCAATAAAAGTCTTCAGATCCTTACACTATGCTGATATTCTCTAAGTAGGAGACAGTATTCAAAGGTCTGAACATAAATGGAATAAAATCTTTTTGTAATGAGAATACCTCACTGGGAAGCTCCACAGACATATCATATTAGTATTTATCAAGGTCACTAAGAAAGTACAATAAAATTGCAAACTTACAAGAGGAAAAGAAATGAGAAAATAGAACTTGTCATGACTTGCAAATCAGTATACCTTGTATTTCTGTCAATACAAAAAAAAACCCCGAAAATCAAAAACAAAACCAAACAAAACAATGTGGCATTTTAATACAGAATTCTTGTTGTGTGTCTGAGATATTAATAGTTCAGAAAAGGACAACTCTTCACTGCTAACTCTCTGCCACCAACTCTCTGCCAGACGTATCTGCACCACCGACACTCCGTGGGGACAACCATAAACTGATCGGCAGATGGCGCTCCTTCAGAACAACGGACTGCACCTCGGAGGCAGGAGGCTCTGCTCACGGTGCTCTCATTTCTGCGAGGAAACTGTGTGTGTATGGGGAGTTCGAGTGTATGAGTCACACAGTTTGTAACACGTGCTACCAATTAATGTCATACCTTCATTGTGCTCAGTCATCAGAGGTTTGCAACTGGTTTTGGTTATCTCACTATTAGATACAGGCAACTCAATCAAACATATTATGAACAGCTCATTTCAAGCTACAGTCCCCAACATCACTTTTAAAACCTGTGTTTTGATATTTTTAAATTGTGTTTGTTTAACTTTACTGTTAGAAAATATTTCACATTCGATCCAGTTGCCTTTATCTCGTTGTGATGGCTAGCCAGCAGCAGGAGACTGGCATCTGGAAAGGCACAATGTCTGAGCCAGGAGCTGGGCATGGATTTTAAGTGGATTTAGGTTTTGTGATACTGGTTGAGGCATCTGTAACTGTGAGGGTGCAACATCAATGTTAGACAAGTGTGCAAGTGCATGCATTTATTTGTTAGTAAACATCAAGCTGCACTAGTTGGAGGTCAGGAGAAGATCTGTATGCTAGGTAAGGGGCCCAGGGTCCAGCCACAGGCAATAGATGAGTCCATGTGAATATTTGAGGGATTCATGACTGTATATGTGCTTCTGAACCTACAGAGTGTGTGTGTGAGTTTTCATTTCAGTCCTGATCAGCTGGAAAGGAGAAGCAGAACTGCCCTGCTCTATGTGTGGTATTCATGGGGCTGCTGTGAAAGGCAGTGCCCTGTCTGTGATAGTCTGTGTGGCTATCTATGTCAGTGTCATCAGCATGTGTGTGTGTGCAAGTGTCTCTGGGATACAGACTCGAGTTTTTATATTTTGCAATATATATTTTTATATTTTGCCTTCTATTCAGAAGAAAAAACACAAAAGTTCAAATATGGGAGGCTAAGATTCCATAAAAGAGAAAGTTAAAAGAAAACCTGCATTTTAAGTCAAGGTACTCTGATTATTCTTAAAATGGATGAGATCAAACTATTTAGTATAAACAAAGGACTTACAGTAGCCAAGATGTAGGAGTTTGTACAAGACGGTAAGTTTGCAGTTCTGCTTAACAGAGACAATGCAAAACTTCTTTCCCCTGTTTGCCTTAGCATACATTCAGGCAGGCTGTCCTTAATCATATCTTAGATTATTTCAGTACCTGTGATACAATTTCTTTAATTCAGGTTAGTAATATTCCATTTGTACTCTTACATATGCATTTCACGATGAAGGCAGTAAATAACAATCCCTGAAAAATAGGTTCTAGGAGCCACTGTAACAAATGTAATACTATTTGTTCCCCAGACACTGAGTATAAAAAGCAGTTACCTAAAGAGCATGAAGAGTGCTACAAAATTTGGAAAAAAAATCAGGCCCTTGAGCTGTCTGAAGGTAAGGGGAAAAAAATAAGGTCAAAAGTCTTTCTACATGAGAAAATAATATTAAAAACTTTAGGACAAAGTGTTTCTTTTGAAAGCACCATTTGACCCCCACTCCAACTTACTCTATTCTTTCTCTTGAAATGATCTTTTGTTGTTGTTGTAATTTACCTCCAGTTCTATAGACTTTCCATAAGGAATATCATAAATTCCCTATTGATTGTGACTATTTATGATGTTATTAGCATTGGTTGAAGTATTTTAATCAGGAGTAAATTTACACAGTGATTGGCTGTATAGTTTCTGTTCACAATATTATTATATAATGTTTGTTAAGTATTCAAATTATTATTATCCACTCAGTTGAGAATTATGCTTCAGTTTCTTTAATATAAACAAAAGTTCACAAACAAGACACAGAAAGGAAGGGGGGAAAGAGAGGTGACTCTGAGAATATTGATATGAACCTCCCATGCAAACACATCAAAACAACACAATCTAAGTATATGTGTGCGTGAGAATGAGAAAAAGAAATCTGAGACTAACATCATGAGCACTCAAAAGCAAAAGTGCTGTCACACTGGAAAATGCTATCTAAATAAGTAAGGTCACAGAATTGCAGATAGTAGACCACTGTCATTAATAAGTACAAGTCACCATGTTATCCAAGACAGCTTGCAACAATAAAAGGAGTTTTTCTTTTTTTCTCAACCCTAAGTCTAATCCAAATACACTCCTTGTGCCTTAGACAAAGCCCGCAGACATGGTATCAGGGGATAATCTCACACAGGCCAGGGCTCTTGCCAGCCTGCTGTTCCCTTTTGTAGTGCCTTGCCAAATCTGCAGCACATGTAGCTCTGTTTTTCTCTCATCCCAAACCCTAACCCTGAGTAGGCTGAGCCTCAGGCACTGCTTCTGTTGTAGCAGAGTTAGGTCTAACAGGACTTTTCCAGGAGTGGTAATGTATGTCTTCTAGAAATTCTCTTTTTTTAAAAAAGAATATAACCCTAAAACCATCAGAAACTCTACATGTAATGCATATTTTTTCCTCAAGATATTTAACTTCATTGAATGTTTATATTACTGTGTTTCCATTTTTTAAATACATGAACCTGGAGAGGCAGATGGCTAAATGGTTTGCAGATGGTTGAGAATGATTAATAGCTGTGACAAGGTTAGTAATAGTACTTTTGTTCACTCTATTAGTGCAATCTGTTTCTTCCCAGGAAGCAACCTGAACTATTTAGTGAACTTAATTTAGCAAAATATTTTCCTCTGCTATTTTCTGTGACATTTCATAGTTTTGTTTTCAACATAATTCATGTTTACCTATGCTGAGTGCCATTTTTATACACTTTGTAGTTTTACAGCTAGTAGCTATGTCTTGGGTGACACCTGGAATTTAATCCGTGTATATTGTATAAACATTTCTTTTCAGATATATTTACAGGTTTTTGAGTTCATAGCATATAGCTAATAAAAAAAAGAAAATCTGTATGGCCTCACAGCTGCATACTGCAACTATACTGCAAAACTGGTAGAGGGAAGAGCTTGTATTTAGTTTTTATTTATTCCCTTGAATTACTATGTCAGCTGCAATAATTGGGAATAGCAAGAACACTAGCAAAAAGATGGTTTATGCAATCACAGAATCACATAATTCTA
>VZRW01014075.1:5044-29210 GCA_013398125.1 Aegotheles bennettii
CCCGCCCCCGCCGGCCCCCGCCCGGAACGGGACCCCCCGCCGCAAGCGATCCCTCCCCGGCCGCAGCGGGACCGCCCCGGCGGCGGCTCCTTCCCGGCCGGGTCCCGGAGCTTTAACGCTTCAGCATCGAATTTTCTTTGCCCCGTGGCAAACTTTGCCGGCGCGGTCGGAGGCCGGGAGTGCGGGACGCAGCACGCAGCGGTGCCGCCTGGAGCGGGGCTGGGCGGGCGGCCCGCGGGGCCCGGCTGCCGCGACCGCTCCGATAAACGAGCGGTTTGTNCAGCGTGGACACCCCGTCCGTCCCCCCCGGCACTCCCGCGGGGCCGGCAGCGTGCGGGGGTGCGGGGGGCTCTGCGCGCTGTGCCGGCCAGCGCGGCCGCTTACCGTGGTGCCACACCTCGGGCTGCCCGTGGAAGTACGACCCGATGCCGTGGCCGACGAAGAAGGGGCAGACCTGGAAGCTGCCCTGCCGCGCCACAGAGCTGTGGGGCAAAGAGGACATGGTGAGGGAGCATGCCCCAACCACCACCTCCACCAGTCGGCCCCAGCCCTGGCCCCTGCCACCACATTGGTAAGCAGGCTCCCGCAAGCTCTCACCTTCACCCCAGCGCTGGGTCACCACTTTGCGCCTGCTCCAAAGTTCAGCAGCCGTTGGGAGCCAGCACTGGTGAGCCATCGTTAGGTTTCAGAGTTAACACACCTAACCAGCAGAGGCTGGTAGCTCCTGTGCCAGCCCTGCTATCTAACAAGATGGCAGCATGTTGGCTCCCTGCCCAGTAACCTTTACCACAAGCTCACTGGGAACTCATTTTAACGTGGGACAGCTAAATGGCAGCCAAGTCACACAGCCGAGGCCACAGCCCATCACCAAACTGCAGCCTTCGCTGAGTCCTCCCTAGGTGCAGAGGCCACGCTGGGCTGTGAACCCACTGTCTGCAGCTGGGCTTTCTGCAGGAGAAGGGGTCCTACTGCTGAGGGGGAGACCCAAGAGCCCTCCTGTTTCCCTTGTGAAATCCTGCTAACATTCAACACCAAAATGTATTGCAACTCCAGCAAACCTGTTCATGCTAATTAACAACGTATTTCTAATGAACCCATCATCACAGTAGCAAAACCAAATCATAACAATTATGGCATTTCAGTTCTGCCTGGGAATCTGTCCTGCCCTTCATGGCCTGCTTCAGGGAGGAGCATCTCCCAGAGCTGCCTACAGGAACACAGCCCAGCATCCATCCCTATCCATGTTGGGAAAGCCAAGTCCTATCCTGATCCCTAAAAACCAGAGGACCTAGAGAAATATGGGGTGTCCTCTGGCTGCTTGGCCTCCCCATGTCTGCAGGCTTCACTCTTGGGCTCTGCCCTTACTCAAGCAGTGCTGGAGGCAGTGGTAGAGGTGGTTATCAAGGCAGCTCAGCCAGGAGGGCTGCCCACATCCAAAACAGAAATGTGTGGAGATTTGGGGCGACCTGGAGGTGGATTAGAAGCAACAAGGGAGCTATCCTTGTCCTTGCATATCATCCCCACGGTATTTCTAAAAGCAAACAGGAGCAAGACAGGAAGGCACTTAGCCTAAAAAAGATTTTGTCTAAAATATTAAAAGCTTCATTTGTTTGTTTTAAATCAAGGTAGGCACTTAAAAACTTCATGTTCGCTTGTATTTACATCCTAATAAATGCTTTCTCAGAGTTTGACTGCAGGTGGAAAAGTGAGAAAGTTAAGAAGCTCAAATAAAGGTGTAAGCTCTCACAGAAATTAAAACATGTTAAACCCCATGAGGAGGCTCTTATTCAGGTGCAAAGTGGCCTCAGCTTGCTGTGCAGCAATCCCTTTGCACACCAGGCTTCACAGATCCTGCAGTGCTTGCTCCAGTGCCCGTGGGTCACCATCCCAGAATGTAATGCCACTGAAATTGAGGGACATGGTGTTCCACCATGGTGAAACAGCAATGAGAGAGGAGAGTCGGGTCACTGGTTAATAACGCTGAAGTGTTCAGACCTTAAAAGCACATTTTAACAGGATTTTACCTACCCATTGCCCTGATACAAAGACTCATCACATTTCTTTCAATAACTCCAGAGAAGAATGGAAATTTCAAGTTTAGCTGCCCCCAAAGTCCTAAGTACTGGCAAAGAGGGTTACCGATAGGGCTAGAAGTTTGGCTTCATTTGGCTGTATTCAAAGTCCAGGTTTTTACCTTATACACCATTTATGTGGAAAAAAAAATAATGTTTATGCAACAAAAAGTCCTACTAGCAATGGAAACGACTTTCTCCCATGCCTTTCATCACCCATGTCTGGGTCAGAGACTCGGCCTGCTGCCTAAAATGATGCTGAAGGCCAAGAAAGAAGCATGGGGAATGGCGAGCAGTTAGAAAGCTGGATTACTCAGAAACACACACAAAACAAAACAGAAGAACTCTGGTGACCAAGCCCCAAGCAAGGCAGATAATGATTCCCATATGGGTGAAGCAATACTCTCAAAAGAGATGGGAGAAGCCATCCATGCAACATGTGATAAACTTTTCTTTTACCTTCTTCTACAAGTCTTTTTGCAAAAGCCTGAACAATGCCACTGACTCTTCACGATATCCCTGGCCACTGAAAGAGCAGGGTCATTTTTTGAGACGTTTTGTATTATTACAGGATTTCCCCCCCCCAAAAAAAATCCATCTTCTGTAGCAAGGCAGAAAGCTTTTTCTCTGTTCAGCTATTCTTCCGAGCACCACGGCTACATCCTCTCCCGTGGGCAGGGGAAGCTCTTGCCCCAGAACCTGGCTGATGCTGCGGAGGGTGGCAGCAGCAGCAGCAGCAGCTGCGTGCTGGACAACAGTCACATGAGCGCCGGGCACACAGAAGGCAGTGTTAAGAGAGTATCCCGTCGTCATGCAGTGGAAGAAGTGGTTCTCTTGTGTTTCAATGGTGAATTCTGCCACTTTCTTGCCAAATAGCTTGAAAATAAACTCTGTTGCCATCAGTACTTCAGTGGTTACTGTGATCAAAATAGGGGATCTTGAAGCTTACGGGACTTTGACATCTGCACTGACAGATGCCCAGGCCTCCCCCTCCTTCCCACTTAATGATGTCTACATAGAGCTTGGGTATTCTTTACATAAAATGTAATGTGGCCAATGAACCTGAAGTGACACAGAGGAAACCTGTGGAGAAAATCAGCTGCAGGTATGAAACCCAGACATGTTCAATTTGGTTTTAGAATCTGCAGCACCTTATGGGGAATTTCACTCCACAACTACTAGCTTTACTTCGGAGTATTAAAAAAAAACAGTGAGCTCCTATATCCTTGTGCAATTATAATAAAGCACCCAGCTTTCATAATAAAATTAAGCTACTAACCCCAGCTACAACTTGCAAAGGTAATTCTGTAAATGTACATATACAAGGTGGCTGAAAATGCTGGCAGGAAGGACTTTGAAACAGCTCTGAGAAGTGAATTGAAGTGCTGATCTTGGTCAGCCTCTCCAGCCTCCAGGATTCCCAGGGTGTGGGATCGGATTTAAAACATCAGGATGTCATGGAGAGGAGCATTTTTGCACAAGTTTGCCATTTGCTGCTGACAACAGCTCAACATTTTGTTTTCCCTATCTCATGCTCAGCTCAGGATCTGTCAGTGCTGGCCTTTCTTTCCAGCTTTCCCTGGAAGGCAACCTTACACGATTGCAGCTCCAGCTCCATGCACTACTCCTTGCAGACAGGCAGCGTAAGATCAGGCAGCCTGAGGAGCCCTGATTACAAGCAGGGAAGCAGTGAAGGCGGGAGGCAGGAGTCAGTAGGGCTGAGCTGGGCTGCCTGGCATCTGCCGTGGGATAGGAGAGCCCCAACGCTGGGTGGATGTGCCAGTCTGACAGATCTGCTCGGCCATGAGGCGTGCTTCAGATGAATCACTTCCAGAGCAAAGGCTGGGGTAGCAGAGCCACGCTGCACCATCCGTATCAAGAAAGAAAAAAGGATTCTTCAGAGTAATAATTGTTAAAAATATCCATTGACCACATTTTTCATCACACATTTTGCTCTTTGAGCCATACTGCATGCTTGGGCAGAGGTGAATTGGGCAGGATTAAAAGCATAATCATTTAATGAGCCCAGTACTTGATTTTATGTTTTGCTGCCATGTGTTCCAGCCCAGTGGCTGCAGAGTCAAGAGTACCTGCAGTGCTGCTCCTCTTTTGCAGATGGCAAAGCCAGGCAAAGCGTCTGGCGTCAGGATGGATCGGCAGCAGCCCAGCTGGTAAAGGAACATCACTGAGGGTCAGGTTGTCCACCTAACCCAATAGGCAGAGCCTCTTGTATGGTGGCATCATGCTTCTGAGAGTGGACAGAGACAGGAGAGTTGGGTGTCGGTTCCCTCCTGAGCCTCCTCTTCCCATGTTGCCAGACAACAGCTAATTCTCTGGAAGGAGGGATGAGTGTGGAGACATGCATTGCTATCCTGCCAGAAGCCCAACAGGGAAATCACCACAAAGCAGCAACAGGCGGGACCGATGCTCTACAAAGCTCTCCCCAGTACTATGCAGCCTCCCCTGAAAGGAGCTCTTGGGTGAACGGGATAAATTGCTCCTGCTAAGAAGCTGAAAACCAGGTTGAAAGAATTTCCTTAGGGGGCCGGCCCTGTGCAGATAGCCTCTAGGAGCATCTATGGGATAACAGACATCCCAGTTCCAGAAGAAAAAACATCCACTGAGTCTTAGGACTGGAACTCCCATTTTTGGGGAGGAAGGGGAAACCCCAAAACCTGCATTTTCTTTTCTTTTTACCAAATTTTGTCACTTTTTCTTCAAGGCAGGCCCGGTCCAGTATTCTCGGCCTTTACTGAAGAAACAAAGTGCAACAAATCCCATTTTCAGCATTGATAGCAACTGCCTCTCTGGGTTCTTGGCGGCACAAGGGAAGAATTTGGCTGATCAGACAAGATGGCAGAGACTGCTTCGTTACCCAGGCCGAACACCCCACTGAACTGACCCCCTCCCCGCAGTGCCAGCTCTTCTCCCCAAGGATGAAACTGTATCAACAGCGGTCTTGCAGAGCAGCACGACATGAATGGCTGAAGTTGCTAAACAAATCTGTCTTACACTTCTGGGCAGCGAACATGCTTGGGAAACACTGAAAGCAGTAACAGGTCTATGACAATTGTTCTCTTACTTAGGGATCTGTATGAAGGTATTTTTTTTTTAAATTAGAAACAATCATGTTTTTCTTACAGTGTTAGCAAAATGACCACTGAATGGCATATTTGATTTTTATTTTTTAAATTCTTGAAAACAGCATCAGCCTAAACTAGATATGCTTGTGATAAAAGTATCTATTTTGAATATTACCATATTATCTAATCTGAGAAATTACAAAATTATACTGGGAAAATATTATTTTTCTCTTAAATAGTAAACCTAGACTGAGGGAATGCACAAGTTCTGGGATTCCCTATAATGACAATAAATGTTGAGGTATAATTAGTAATATTTTTGAAAGCCAACAATTGTTTTTTGAAAGAAAGGTACATTTTAGTTTCAAACTGGAACACAAATTACTGTATTTTTCTTACAATAGTGCTGAACTTTTATTTGAGGTTCTCTGTTTCTGAAAGCAGACATGATGGATTGAAATAAAAGATAATTTATTGCAATGCTTACTTTCAAGTGTAGAGAGAAGCAGTGTAATTGTAATTTACAGTAGCTGTCAAGGAAAATCTATCACAGATGACATTAAAATGACTTATTTTGCCTGAGCCACTTATTGTTTAAATGTGCATAATCTGATAGAAACAGATTTTTTTTTAAATGTGCTTTATATTGTTCTAAATTAATATCAAAACATATACTTATGAGTTAAACATTTTAAACCATTTATTAATACTTTCATCACTACTATTTTTTCTTAGCAGTTGGAAATTGGTTTATTTAACAATATCACATTTATGTTTTTTAGCTCTCTACACTCACAACACTTCCACATCCCTAAACTCGCTGTCTAAAAGTAGATTTCAAACTAGATTTGTTTCTGTCTGAAACAGAGGTGTCAGAAATGGTAGAAGGAAATGAAACATAGGGCCCAATTCTGTTTCCACCGGAGCTGACTGAGTTTTCCCACCACTTTCAATAAGAATAGGTTAGCAAAGATTTAAATTTTTCTAAGCAAAGTAACTCAGAAATCCATACAATCTTTTATTTGCAACTTGTAGCTGATGGGAGAAGGAACTGCTATCCATGAAATACTCAGTGTCAACTATCGAGCTTCCATACAAAGACTATGTTAGAATACTGAATGCAAACTTACCTCTGAGATGTAATTATTTCCAAACCTCTTGTAGAAAGGAAATACTCTGATTATTTGTGCCTAAGATATGTTCTGCATATCACTTCAGCACCTTTATAGAAATATTGATGAAAGAAACCTATACACATTTCCATTCTGATGGGCCTAAATGTTTTCAGCTTGCAGGTGCTTGTTCTCAGGTATTTATGATATCTAAATCTCCTGAACCTTAAGATTTTGATGTATGTATGTATGATATATGTCTGTCTGCATGCAAATGTTGAATGATGAATAACCAGAAACATACAGCTCCACCAAATCAAGGCGATCTTTCTGCAGAGGCAGTGTTAAAGTAGTTCTAAACAAATCAGCACATTTAAATCGTAGACACAATAAAATCTTGAGAAATACAGCTAATGACCTGCTATTTCATATCTAGTTTTGAACAGCTACTAGCTTTGATTAATCTGCTTTTCAAAGGGGGCGCTGACTATATTTACACTCTGCAAGTAAACCGACCTCCGTACCAACACAGCAAAAATCCAATGTCACATTCAATTCTGTTCTTTTTCTTCTTCCTTTTTTNTACAGCTAGAATTAATGTAGTGAATCTGTAATGAAATGCATTATTCTGCATGGAGATTTATCAGATTTTCCAATTGAATGCCATGCTTTGCTAGCACTAGCTGGAGTTCACCTGCATGTTGGTGTGGCGTGTGGCTCTTTTTTGTAAAGAGTTAAGTTGAACACAAAAAAAGGGAACAAAGGTCAGCACCCAGCCGCCACTTGAATGTGAGATTTTTCTTTTTATTCCCCTTGATGTATACTAGGCTCTGTGTTATTAGTCTTAATGATGGAAAATTGTAGTGTTGATACAAATCTTTTTTTCAAAGTAGTAGGCGGGAGCTCCATTTGTTAGTAAGTTTTTTTGTGGCTAAAAGCCACGGACAGTACATTTATGTAGCAGTAAAAGGCCTAGATGCTCTTTCCATAGCAGAGCTAATTATTCCTACTGTGACCTTACTGATCTACCCTGTTCCTAGTACATCTCATCTGCACGCCTGTTCCTCTGTGTAGATGGTGTCAGAGAATATGAAAAACCCTATAATGAAACCATTTTCATGATGGAGAAAGGCTACTGGAGTTGCACTTGCTACAAAGAGGCTCAATTATATGAGTAATTGTGATAATTTTCTACATTCATAGCCTTCAATGGGGAAAAAAGAATGAGAGCCACAAAGGAAAATTACTTTAACAAGAAAGTACAGAGAGTAAAAATGGAAGAAGAGACAAAAAAGGGGAAAAAAATAACCAGAAAAAAAGTTTAAAAAATAGATCTGGAGGGAGGAATAGCAAGACAGGGAGAACAACAGAAATGCTCAAAAAGCCTATGTGCAGCTGTGTTGCACAATTAAATTGAATTTTTTTTCTGCAGTTGATGAATGTGACTACTGCAAATGTGCCTCTGTAGTTAGCTATCATTTGTTGTTCCGTGACAGGAAAAGGATAATTACCTCTCAGAGAGAATCAAAGGCTGACATGCCCTTTAGACACAGCCATGAATGCAGAGCTCGATAGAATGCTTGAATAAGAATCCAGTGTTCTGTGCCCCCTTCTACTCAAGAATAAATTTTGTTAAAATGCAAGAGCACCACCAGTAAATTTGTTGAACCCTAGGTGTTCAAAAATATGAGGTGCATCTATCGACTCATCCCATTTGCAAAAATAAAACTACATTTGGAATTCACTTCTATTATATTCATGGACAGTAAGATAGTGAGATATGCATTAAATTTCTTTTCCCAGTAGGGGTCTGATTCAACATTTCCTATGAAAGAACAGAAAGACACTATCCTTTTTCTTCAGGCTAGTTAGCCTATAATTTAAAACTGTCAAAAACACAATTTTATACAAAGTCTTCAATAAAAGCTTCTCAGATATAACCCAAAGAGGTTTTACTAAAGTTTGATTCAGACTCTGTTACAATATTTTTAAAGCTATAAATACATCTAACTGATATTTTGCCGTTCTCTTTTTTCCTTAAAGTATTTGAAGATTTACGAAGAAAAAAAAGCAGCATCCTTTCAAGGTGACTAAGCCTTGCAGCTTTTAAGTAAGCAGAATGTATTCAATAGCATGTTGGGACCATTAATAGTCCAGAGAAGTATTGTTAATGAATGTATATGATATATGTCTTTTTTTTTGGCAAACATTTAAAAATAATCCATAGGTCCCTTCAAAGAATTAAGATGTATTTTTATTCAAAACCGTCTGCAGAAGAGTCATGACTGCATTTACGTGAAGGCTAGAATGGATGCAAAATAGGAAAAAATCTTTGAATGCGAGCTCTTTTTTCCCTGTGACGTTAGCATGCACTGCTCTTTGTAAGATCAGAAGCTCTTGAGTTAAATATTTTTGTACATTTAAACAAAGAGACTTATTTATGTTGACTAATTCCTTTGTAACATTTGTTATTGCTATACAACAAAAACAATGGTTTCTAACCTTCTTACATTGTCAGACAGATGTGGTGTAGTTTCACACACAAACAAAAAATAAATAAAAACCCAGCGCAAATTACATCTGTTAATTTAAATATACCTTATGAATATCTTTGACTCTTTCTACGGTTATCTTTGCTGACCCTAGTGTAATTCACTTAAAAAAAAATAAATCTCTCTTACCCAAGCAACAACATTATAGCCTGGCAGTTCACATACTGATATCAGACTGAAATGATGGTTTTGAATCATAAAACATGTCATCAGCTTTATACCAAACCACCAATAACCTTTGTCCCACTTGCCAGCCCTCCCTTTACTTGTCAATGTAAGGCTTACCTGATTGTGTTTCCAATTACAGAGAAGGGAGCCCCTGGTCTGCAAGCTGCAATTGCTTCATCTCTACATTTCCTGGCAACCTCCACTAACTTTTGACCAGATTTATCCACATTGCCCACCAAAAAGGTTTCAGAAGTGTCACCATGGTATCCATTGTAATACACCTAAACATATGCAGAAATGTAAAGACATTTTCTTGTTTTGCATCCAGAAACAGATCGTCTCCTTAATTAAATCCATTCTTTCTAGGAATGAGCTATATACTGCAACAGATAGACCACAGGTAAGCTGTGTTTGCAAGAATGAGACTGGAAAAATGAAACATTGTAGAGAGGAAAAAAAAAAAAAGCATGAAAGACTGCAAGGTGAGCAAGGGTTGCCAATTAAACATTCAAATGCAAAAGTTGTGCATCTCTGCCCAGCAGTGCACCAGACGAAGACATTGCTCAGCTACAGGACATGAGGCTAGCTGGGCTGCATGCCAGAGGGTGGGCTGGGGCCGTGCCTGGGCTGAAGGGGGCCTTGAGGGCTGTCGGGTGCCCACTCACCCTGGCTGCCCACCCGTGGGGCCAGGGACCTGCTAGCACCCCCCAGGGGCAGGGTGTCAAGCCCTGGTGATGGCTGTGGGTGCTGGGAGGCCTGTCAGTGGCTCGCAGGGTGACCCGTACCTCTGCAGCCAGCATCCCCCGGTGGGGCTGTGGGCAGCTGGGTGAGAGGAGAACCCCGCTGCCAACATCCAGAGGGAGCTTCACAGAAAGCACGGGCCAAATCCACCACCCATCACTGCATGATTTCTTTAATCTCACTTTTAAACTACAATGTGGCATTCACGTTGGATTTTATTTCTCATTTCCAGAGATGAATTTGGAAAGAGAATAAACATACCGTTCTGGCACTGCAAAGTTCACGTGCTGAAATCATGGCACCCCACTGAATTAATTACATACTGGTTTGGGTTTTCTTTGGACATTTCATCGGTTTTAAACCTCAGTTCTCAAGAAATTCTCTGCCAGGTACAGGAAACTCGGACTCTGTACTGCAGAGCTCTGCAACACTCCATTGAAATGGGGTTTGCAGCTCTGCAGTATGGCAGGCAGGCACATAATTGTAAGACCAAGCCAAATTTCCCTACAGAAAGACAAATTATAATGGCACACACTTTTGATCTTCTAAAACATTTTTCTTCCCCCCAAACAGTGGGCAACTATCCTTCCAGGACTCATAACTCACCAAGCTCAAAGCACTGAACTTTTGCCACTGGCCAGCTATTTCTGAAAGACAGACTTACATTCTTTTTGGCCGAACACAAACTAAAAAAAACCAACCCCAACATGGCTACAGACACTTTATCCCAAGGCCAGGTTTGTGCTCGAGCCGAGATGTAAAGAAAATGCAGGCAGTTAGGATTGGGGGGTGTTTTAAAGATAGGTGAATGCCAGTAAGGGTCCAACCATGTCACTGCTTCGGCAGAGAGCGGCTGCGATCACCTGCTCTACAACCATCCTCTGCCAGTCCAGACTGCCACCAAATCTTTTTTTCTATAATGTAATGCCCGTTGGGCAGGTTTTAATCTAGGTAGTTCATACTCAAACTGAACTAGTTAATTTTTAGCTCTAGCAAGTACAATACACAAAACCCAGCATTAAGCATCCTGGAAAAGCAAATACAGATTTAAAACACAGGAACACAGGAGAGCTTAAAAATAATAATATTTACTGCCGCCCATCAACTGCAATTACATATTTTTGACGCTAATAAGCTACAACCACAGCAACTGTAACACACTAATTCCTTAAAAGTCAATGAAAGAACTAAGTTGTAAGAAATGTTAACCTGGTAATGGCAGGCTGAAAATTGCACTATGCTGAAAATTCAGTGACAGGTAGCGCTTTTGTTTCTACACAGAAACACATTTTAAAGGCCACATGATTCAAGCCAATAAAATTTGTATTTCAGGTATGAAATTCTACCATCTTAATTGTGCAAAAAAGTTTTTTTTCCTTCAAATAATGTGTACATAGTGTGAAGTGTTTACACTTAATAACCAGAATATTATTTAATAATTTTATAGAACCTGTACACAATTATAAACAATTTGTTGTGAAATATTTACTTTGATTCTTTATTCTGTCTACCTGTGAAACATCTCAGTTTTGCTCATTAAAGATAAGCTAAAATATAATTAGCAATGCTGCAAAGTATTATTTTTTCCTCAGATATTTTGGAACTGAGCAGTTATCAAACACAGCACAGTTCAGTTTTAAATGACAAAAAATCTTTACAAAGATAATCAGCAACTCCCATCCTTACAGGAATATTCACATTCACAGAAACTTCAAGATTTATTTTATTTTATGAGGCTAAACAGAACATAAATAAAAATATATCTTCAAAAAGACCACTAACATTTAGTCCAATGCTATTTGTAAAGCAGACAGGACAAGATATGTATACCACATTAATATAAAAATGTTTGGTTTAAATTATCACAGAAAGTGTCTGTGATATGAACCTATACTTTTTTTTAATCTAAGGAGTCGCTATTATTCTGACAGTTAAAAAAAAATCAAATTAAAAGTACAAAGAAACCAGATGTTAAATCCTTCTCTGTTGCAAACAGATTTAGTCTAATAAATTGAGCAAAGCCACACCAATTCACCAAAGTAAAAATTTAGGCTTAAAATATACTTTAAAAATGATAGATTGCACTGTGTAAACTGGACAGTCAGAATCCTACATTTAGAAAGTATGGAGATAGGGAAGAATTTAGTAAGATTGAAAAAAAACCCCAACAAACCCAGTTCTGGATCACACATGGGAAAAAGGTCAGTAACCCTAATTTTAATAGAAAAAATATTTTAGAAAGCTTGAATCTCATGCTCAGAGGTAGGTCTGCTGGAGATTTCTTCCCTTCTGCCAGTATGAAACCTGGGCCCATGGAAAGTAGTATCAAGTTACCAAGAGTTTTTTTAATGATTAAAAAAGCTTGCTTTTATCAGATGTTACTCCCTTGTATGTGACATATTATTTCAAAATAATAGTAGGATTCAAAAGACATTTGTGTTCATATTAGAAATAAACTGCACTTTGGGAAAGTAAAAACATGCACAGTAGAAAGAAAAAAAGCTTCTGCAAGAGAAAAACATTTTTTTTTTCTAAATGAAACAAGAATTAGGTTTCCAGTTTCCGTACCTTCTTGCTCCTAAGAAAATCCAGCCAGTGTTTATTTAAATAGCTATAATTGACCATTCTCTGGAAATATTAAGTCACAGTTATATCACACTATTTCTGTTTCTGCGCAAAAGGTTCAGGGCTTTTATACCAGAAATGGAACACAACACTACCTTCAGGGATTTTAATAAATGTAGGGAACACTGCTAGCAAAAGAGTTGCTGTCCAAATAGACTGACATACACAGGCCAATGTAGCCTCTAATGACAGAGTAAGATAATGACAGGCCCCACTCAAAATCAGCAGGAAGAGGAAGATCAATCTTGGCAGAGTGAAGGAAAAATGCTGGCTTTCTTCATGTTAGCTCATCTCATACATATCTATCTTCAGCTTCTGCCCAGTACTGTGGTGCTCTACATTAACTACACAGTGGATCAATAACAATTACACCTTCTCAAAAACATGACACATAGCAGGATTGGGTTGACATTTCACTTAGGCCAACATTGATCTCAGTGCATCTGATTCCAGTCCTAAATTCAAGTCAGGCCTGGGTCTAGCTGGAATAAACACACAGTTAAAAACAAAAAAGGAAACCAGCTGCTTGTGCCTTGGCTCAGAAGTAAACAACACATCCATCTGTGCATCCCCCATCTCCAAACCACTATTCTTCCTGTTGCTACTAGTGATTCTAAAGTTGATCAAAGACTATTTTTTCTATGAATTACTCACCGTGACATCAATGTTGATAATATCTCCATCCTGAAGAGGTCGACTGAAACATTAAAAAAAAAAAAAAGAAAGAAAAGGTGACAGGCAGTTCTAAACAAAGGGAATATAAGAATAAACACCTAATGACACATATATAAAAAATCAGGGGGTAGATATTTTGTGATGGAGGAAGGCAGAGGCAAACAGAATAACTATTTTTAATGTTCAGCTCTCACTATTTAGAAAATAAGAGTAGCTGAATATAAAATAATGAGAAACAACTGCCAGAAAAACATATCAACACCTGAAAAATCTACCATTATATTTATTCTTTTTCTCTCACTAGGGTTCATATTTTACTTTGTGAGTAGCTGAATGTGTTGCAAATAAAAAAAACAACACATAAATGCAAATCTATTTATTCCTTACCTTATACTTATTTTGCTGGGGGAAAAAAAATCAGACTGTACTGGGTTTTTTTTCCACACACTAAACTCTAAAGGCATTATGCTATTTTTTTCTAAGTTTCTGGACAAACAGAATAATATATATTTTTCTACTTCACATACATTTCTATAACATCTATCAGCATCATGTGGTAACGTGACATGCATCTGCAATAGGTTTACATATGACAGTTAGTTAAGTTGAAGTATGTTCAATATTAAACATGATTTATTAATTTCAGTTTAACATTTTCATTCCCGGTGGTAAAATGTATATTATTGGGGAAATACCTGTCAGGAATACCATGACATACCACGTTGTTTACAGAAGTACAAACAGATTTTGGAAAACCTCCATAGCCCAGAGGTGATGGATAGGCATTCTGTCTGATTATTTCATGATGAACAATGGAATCTATTTCTTCAGTTGTCATGCCAACCTAAAATATCAAACATAACATTCTGTTAAAAAAGCAAAGATAGTTTCTCATATTTATTGAATGTGATTGCAGCCAAGAGTTTCAACGAAATTTTGGATGTTTCAAATATGCCGCTTGGATATAAAACACTAAACTGGCTGATATACTCTATTGATATACTGGTCCTTTTTTTTTTTAAGAGAAGAAGGTTTTAAATAAAGCATGCAGTAGAAGCGATCACTCAAGGGTTCCTAGAAAGCCTAAATACTGTCTACTTCATAGCTGTTCTTTTTTCCACATTTGCTTTCTTGAAGACACCAGTTTTCCATGGCATCTTGTTTCAGTAGCTGCTATAGAAATGTCTGTGTTCAATGTTTTCAGTCCTTCAAAACACAACCTTACTTTCCCTTTTTATTTGTAAAAGAAAGGATCTTAATTTTTGTAACTGTCCAGTACATTTATCATAATGTACTTGTGCATTTTATGAAATTGTTTTCCAAGTATTCTTTAATTTATAAAATATATCAATATTTAGCTTCATATCTTGAGGATATTTTACTTAAGTTTGCCATAGTCTGGATGATCACAGTGAATCTACAAATGCTTATCCATCATTTTTAGAAATCTCCATTTTTATGCTTGATATTTTTTAGATTAATCTTTTTCTCACAATTTTACTTATTAAAAAAACACAAACAATCTTTCATAAATCATTCAGCCATTTTCTGAGTATCCATGGAGTGAAAAATGCACACACTTAAAATAACATTTTTCTTTCTTTTCTTGTGGATCAACTCTGCCCTTGGAATGGTTAGAGCAGAAATTTGAAATTTGGTAGGGAAACCTCTCTCATTGAGAAAAAGTGTCTTTGAGGGTTCCTCTGTAAATTGATTTTTATTTGAATGAGTTTTGAGCTTTTGAAAATCATACTTCGTGCATACACACTACAGTGGCTGTGATTTTGGAGGACTTTTAGTAACAGGTGGAATACAGGTAGGCTGTGGCGCAGGAAGCATACTTATCCACATACTGAAATATTCAGTGATCACGTACCGTGAATACAATAAAGTGCACTTGTGTACTGTGCTGAGGATAAAACCAGGTCTATTTGCTCGGCTTGCATCTTGTTAAGCATGAAAACGTGGTTGGGCAGATGAGGAACGATGAACCCACTCAACACCAGGATTTGGGGTTACTGTGCACCCCCCTGGCTTTGCAGCAGCCATTGCAGCCTCTGCACTGGGATGGCAGCCGCAGCCCTGGCGCGCTCACTGTATCAGGTACCACAGCCATCGGTTCTGGGTAAACACAGGTTTGTTGCTCCTGCCTTCGCTCGTCCATCTATCATCTTCAGCCTACAGACAAACTGAACTGATGCGTACCAGATGGGGTGCTGTCTGCCACTGCTCTGCTCAAGGAATTGGACGTGGCTTTTGGACACTCAGCAGACAGATCTGTGCTCTCTGTGTGGCAGGCTTACACTGCTGTAAAAAGTTCTGCTTTACTTTTCAAGGAGACTGTGCTAGCTGGACAATGTTGGGGAGGCACCTACAGCACACCTCATCCCTTATTCAGGATGGGGCAATGTGATGGTATCTAACCATACTTCCATGATGTAGAATTTGCTGGTTTATTCCCAAATCTTTTCCTCACACTCGGTAAATGCTATCATGTATAATATCATGTTGTATTTTTAAGTCCCATGGGCAGTAAATGGTAATATCAAAACCACACTCAGCCCAGACTTTGTCCCTCTGCATCCGTATGTTGTCATGCACCTTTGTTACACTGGGGGATGTTACTGCCATTAGCTAAAGCACAGGAGAGAGATGGTTTAGAGGGCTGGTGCAAGGCGGGTTCAGCAAGACAACAGGAACAGGTGGAGAGATGGAGTGCTCCAGATTAAATAGGAATGCAGAATTTACCTTATGAGAATAGCCTAAAAGAGCTCGGTTTGTTTAGCCTGGTGTACTGAAAGCTTTAATATCTCTATTACTGTGTGAAGGGGACAGACTCAAGGAAAGGCAGCAAGCTGTTTAAATTAAAGAGTGGTGTTGGCACAAGAACAAATGGGTGTAAACTGGCCATGTGCAGTGTCAGGCTGGAAAGCAGAAGATGCTCCCTGTCGATGAGGGAGGGTTTTGGAGCATCCTTACAGTCAGAGGAGTCTTGCCCAAACACCTACTGGTGTAAAACAGAGTTCACACCCCTTGTCTGCAGCTGACCTGGGCAGAGGTCTTGGCACTGCAACTCCAAGTGCCACCTCCCTCCCAGTCCACATCTCCTGGTCATGTAATTCTTACCTTATACACCTTATTGCTCCAAAATGTTCACTACATACATGCAGTATTTAGCTATTATGTATGATTTAGCACATACTATGAACTGCATGATTGGCTATATCGTGCTGCACACATATATGTATTATATATGATAACAACCAAAGAGTATTACTGAAAAACTACTCTCATTCATAACCCACATTGCACCCTGATCCTTCAGAAACATGTATATGCCTTTAACTTTATGTGAGTAAGGTTTACTTTACCAGGAAATAATTGCACATGAGAAGTTAAACATGCATGAGCATATATAAGATTAAAGCTTCAGGCAGTTTTGTTATTGGCCATGCCACCTCCAGAATTAAACCTCTGGGAAGGTGTGATGATAGCTGAAAGAAAAATGCATGGTAAACTGATAATTTTTCCCCGTTTTAAGTCAATGGCATTGACCTACTGTCCCCATCTATCTCTGCATCTCATAGCCACTCAACCCATCTTACCCTATCCAGTATGCTATTACGTGAAATACCAAGGCAAAAACCACTCCATCTGCAAAACATTGTAGCAGGCTCCTCCCAGTACATTTTAACTCGGGAGGTATCCCAAAAAGCATACTGTAGAAACATTACTGGAAACCACGAGGTTTTATTATCGATGCACTCTGGAAAATTGTGTGGAATTTGGCAGCTGTTTTTTCCAACAGCAGCTCTACAACTCGTGTCGCGCCGGACCCCATGGGACAGCACGGACCTGAAAGGATGGACAGGAACGGAGAAGGCAACCCAGCCCTTCGGACTTGTACACGTGCAGAGTCAGAAAGCAGGATGTACAAGGAAGATGGGCCACAAATGAAAGGAAAAAATGTAGTGTGGGCCTTATAAGAGCCTTACATGATTTGGCACGATCCAAACAGAGGGAGATTACAGACCAAGAGACGCTACGCCTGAGCCAGCAACTCACTTTAAGTACTACCTAGGTCCAAAATACAGAAATAATTAAACAGGCATATCATGGATGGAATCTAAAGTTAATAAATCCCTCCTTTTTCAGGATCTAACTTAAAGTTGGATGCACACTAAGTGAAAGTCAAAAAAAAAAAAGAAAGAAAGAAAAAAACCCCAAACAAGTGAGTAAATGAAAGCATAAAAGACACCCAAACTGTTATGGGACTTCTGTAATTGTTACCTTTAAGCCCTTTCCAGCCAGGAGCAGGACGTGACGGGCCAACTGACAAGCTTGACGAAGCCCTTGAATCTGATCTTCATTCTTAATTTCTATGTCGTCTCCCCAGTCTGGTACAATGCCTGTCGTCACATAGTCTGGCTTCTTTATGTGCTTGGAGAAAAAGGATTGAAAATGAAGATCAGAAAACTGAGCATGACAATGGGATCATTTTCTCAGATACTGCCTCCTGCTTCATGGCAGCTTGCCCTTTCTGTCGTAGTATCGACCTTCCTAAGCCATCAGGGCAAACCCTCAAGGCTGCCTCAGTATTTCTTCTACTGCCCTTTTGAACTTAACATTGCCTGTTACTACTGACTTATACAGTCTGTTAACCTTCCAGTGCTGAAACTCCAGATACTGCAGCTGATTTCTAGCACAGACAGTCACAAGTTTTGAAACTGTGAGAGAAAGTCTTAAATGCAAAGAGTGGCACATTTTCCACAAAAGGCATCGAAACACTGGAACTGATGGGACAAACATACAGAATTAGGCTCAGAAACAAAACTGATCAAATCCTTAGTTTCTTGCTCAGATGGAACTCCTGTTAACTTCAATGAGATTGTTTTTTACTAAGAACCTTAGGATTTAGTTTATTTTAATTTAGAGTTTTTACTTCTGAATGTAGTTCACACGCTGCCCATCTACAACTCTGCGCAAGGGTACCCCAGTTCGCTGTGTCAAGGAAAGTGTAATAAACTTTCTTTTTTTCACACAGAAATTTCTCAGCCCTCATATGGAGGTGAAATTTCACTTCTGATTTTTTTAAATCCACAATAATTTATTGATAAGTGTACGAACACAATAAACTAATAATAATGGTAACATCTTGCACAGAGGTGGAAATGCACTTTCTTTCAGAGGGTCCTGGGCTGTTTCACTGGCTGGGGGAGGGTCCCTTCACCCACCACAGCCAGGCTGTTCTTTGCCATGCTGGCCACAGGGCAAGTTTTGCACTGACTTCACAAAATACAGAATCAAGCTGCCAGGCAAAAAACAAAGTGGGCATTTGGGCTGTACACAAGACCACACAACAGCAGGGTGCAATGAATGAGGTCCAGTGGGACTTTAAATAGGAAGACTATTGGTATTTCATTTCTACTCTGATAAGAAATGAAACTATCTTTAGTGGATTCATGTCAGCAGAATTTCAAATTTACATTTAGCTCAAATTAACGGCATATCAACCCTAACAGCATCATATTACAGTAGTCTGGGATTTAATTTAGAAAAAAAAAATACATCTGCTGTATTACATACACAGCAGCAGCCTTGCTTTCCCCTTGGAGGGCACTTATCTAGTAACTGCTGAGACCTGACCCTGCTGACCTGTAAAATCTGTTCAGGGAGAAGCCCAAAGCAGTGTACATACAAGTCTATGTATACAGTTTCACACCAACATCTTGAAAAAAACCATGTTATTTCAGTGTGATTTATACTCTGTATAAATAATAACTTTGCCCTCAAGTCTTCAGAGTTGAAGAACTGGACTGATTTTTAGACAGTCTGAGAACTCTTACGTGAGGACAACTTTTAGTATGACAATATATTGCTCTCTTTTTATCCTAAAAGAAGCATCTAAATACAGGAAAAAAGGTTTGTGAATTCTACAATTTTTAAACCTTTGAAAATATACAAAGGATGTAACCTGGTGTTCTCCCTGCACACAGAGCTTCCACAGACTCATAGGTGTAAGAGCCCTACATCCAGCATTCTTACCGATTTTCCTATCTAACAACTTTTTAGTATTTCTGGCCCATGGAAATACTCCGTATTTTGCACAATAAATCTATAATAAAATGAAAAGTAAAATTGTAAAAAGTACTAATACACAATCCTGAAAAGCACTGTTTAGAAAGGATCCTTTGATTTTCTTTTGGCTAAAGGAAAGATACTAACCAGTTAATCTGTATGCAGTAATTAAATGGGAAAAAAACAAAACAAAACAAGAAGCGGAACACATGTTAAAATCACATGAAAAAGTTCCTTTTGGCTCTAAAGCAAATAAAAGTAAAAGTATCTGTTGCATGGAAAAAACCCAGACAAGCACAGCAAAGACAAGTTTAGAATGTGCAGTGGAGTTGCAGGGCAGCTACCAGCAGGTATTTTATGTTCTCTTCCTAAATCCAAAATGAGAATCTGGACACCGAAGTGTTAGTGCTGACAGATGACTAGAATATTCCAAGTTTATACTACCATAACTGAACAAGCCCCAGATTTAAACACCCTAATAACTAGATATGCCACTGTGTTTAACATGGTAGGCAGTTGAAAATTTCTCTCACCAGTGCTCCTTTTTCAAATACGAGACAAAGCAACAGGATGGTGATCCAAACTCCCAGCTGTCAGACAACGAATACACTTGATCACGCCTGCAGTCGAACTCTATACTGACTGAGGAACAGATTAGATAATAGAAATTGCAGTACCTTAGGAACTGGGTGAGCTGGAGAAACCGTGGCTGGCCAAACTATATTATAAGCAGTATTTCTTTGTCCCTGAAAAAAGAAGCATCTTCGCTGTTGATTGCTTGACTGCCTGTGCAGGTAGATACGATTGCAAGAAGAAAAGATTACATGGCAGCCAGCCACAGAACCTGTTAACAGATAAGTTAAATATGGTTAACGTTTTTTTCTATGGCCACATTACAAAATGGAAAGTATGCAAAAAGAAGGGCATCATGTAAAACAAACCACAGAACTCATGTAGTAGCCAAGGGTACTTCAAATTGTTCAAATCTTGTACCATTAAAGAACTTTCATTAACACTGAGAAGCAATGAGAACAGAAAACTCTTCAAACAACACTTTGAAGCTTTCTGAAACACCAGATCTGTTTGGGCTCCATGCATTAAAAAGTAGCAGTGGTAGATTCCCCAAAACTTGCAGCCAGGAATGATGCTCCAACTGGCCCCTGCTTGGAGCACTGCCCAAGGCTGCACTGCTCAAGGCTTGGGTGAATGATGAATAAGGAACAATAGCAAGAAAAGAATATAGAAAAAATGATTTAATGTTGATTTCGGACAATATTTTCACCTGTATTTGTGCAGAATTGGTCACAGATTCAAGCACAACCAAGTTAATGTTGCTCTTGTCATTTGTGCCAAGACACAAGGAACAGGGATCAATCTGTCCTGCCTAGCAGGGCAACAGAACGAACTTCAAGACAAATTCTTAATCTTAGCCTTTGGGCAACTGAAGGGATTAAAATTCATAATTGACTTGGAATATTCAAATCAGATTTCCACTTAATTCACATGGGAATTCGGGATGACAGTTCTTCAGAGTATTCATTGCTCAAACTTAGTTGTTGGACAATGGCACATTTTGTCCCCCTCAAGAAAGAAAAAAAAGAAAAAAAAAGAGGAAAAAAAGCACACTGAAGCCCAAAGGCTGTCAGAGACAATAAAACTAAAAAAAAATGTATTACAAAAGGTGATGCTAGTATCAAAACCGGGAAATATACTAAATTCAAAAGGATTATTGACACTGCCCAATTAAACTACAATTACTCGTAGTGCGTATTTCCATTACTCAAACATTCTACAATCTAAACAGAAGGCTTTTTTGAAACATAAGTTTCACACAATAGTCAATCTGCTTCTGAAAAATGTCACATGTATACAAACACAAGAGCAATCTTTTGTGTCGGATAACCCACATGAATAATTACTCTTTAGTAAAAAGGAAGTGTTTTTATTTAAACAGAAGTAACTAAACATTTTTATATCACAGAAATTAAGAAATTAATCTACTGCATATTTTGTAACTATGTAAAAATTATATATTTTTTTTTAGAAGAAGGGTTTCTTTCATATCTTGTATGTTTGTATTTTATTGTACCTTCCTTTCCTTTGGATGCATTTATTAGATGCAGAAGTGATCCTTCCAAATTCACACCTCGCTTCATAGACAGCCCTTTTACAGCGTTCATGATATACAGGAGATACAAGTTATACACCTTTTTTGGAACCCCAAAACCCAGAATGAACAAAATAGTTGCGTGAGGTTTGCTTTAGAAGTGTTCCAAACTGCCTCTTCGCACACTGATCAGTGCTACGTTTAGTTATCAATATCTCAAAGGTTGTAGAGACTTTTGCTCACTACAAGCAAATTTCTACCATTTTTTAAAATTGTTGATAAGTAACCAGGCAGAGTTGTAGAGCGAGGCTAAGATCAAGGTCTCAGTATAATCTAGGTACCCCAATGGAAGTTGCCTACTTCAAAAGGGAAAAGAGTGTTTCCATGGAAGAGGAGCTGCCCAGTTAACAGAGGCCTGGATTGGTTTGTTTGTGTTTTAATTATAATTTAATCAACAACCTCATACTCTGCTGCTTTCCTAGGGTCTCCTTCACAAGAAAAAAATCATTGTGCAACTGAAAAAAAATAACATCTGGGCCATCTAACCCACACAATGTACATGTGCATCCAAAGAGCCCAAAGCATCCTACAAACTCCCTGGCCAGTTTGCACCCGTTCCTGGAAGCTGGAAGCACAGAATCTGCTGAGGCAGCAACTTCTGGGCCATCGGAAGCAGCAATCAGTCCGCCAGCGTAAGCTAAGGCAGCTCTTTTACAGAGTGCAGTGGAAGTACCTTGCTCTTACCACAGCTGAAGGTATTATAAACACATTGAAAACCCCCACGCACTGATATGGTCAGGTAAAGTCCACGTGGACATCAATACATGAATGTGTATTTCAAATGCTCTCCTTGATGCACGGCATGCTGCCCAGGCACCTTGTCTACTGTGTAGAAGTTTAATTAGGGAAAAAAAGGTGCAAGTGTGCTTGTCAATTACTTGACAATAAAACTTGAAATGTCCCAAATATCCCAAATACACACACTTGAATACATTAAACCCATTTATATTCATGGGTGCGTGCCTATCGACTATCCCACATTCAGAAGGGATACCTTTTTATTCAGAATAAAATTTTTATCTCTATTCTCCCAAAGATACACTGTAAGTGTTGTCACCAGATAACAGGATAATAAGGTACTGTAGTCTGTTTTTATGCTACTAACTACTCATTATAAATCAGACGCATACAAAAAAATCCACTACATGAACAGGTGAAATGCGACAACCAAATAAATATCACCGTAGTATAATACAACTCCTAAAATACATCACAAGAATTATAAACACAGGACAACTAAACCTTTATTTGAAACATAAAAACTTACAACAGAAAACATTCTCCTACAAAGTAAAAATAAAATAAAAAGGCATTAAAATATAATGAAGTTACTGTTTTATAATGAAAATCTGGACTCCATCCACACACTTCCTTCCTTAAGAAGGCCTTCCTAATGTCTCCACAGCTCCTTTTATTTTTCAAGCTCCCATATTCACAGCTAATTCAATATAGCAACATCATCAATCACCGGAGACAGGAACAACTGGCTGTATTCTCCAAGTCTGGCTCAGATATTCCCTCCTCCCCATCCCTTAAACCTATCAGAGCTTTGCTCAGTGCCTTATTTACTTCTGCAACACCGGCGCTCAAGCACATCCTTTTTGTTAAGCTTTCTCTGTACATTAATTACTGTAAGAGAGTTCATATATGTGGGATTTTTGCAGCTTCCAGTGGAAACTGCAGCCACTGGAGAGAGCCCAGAGTCTGAAGCCTGGCAGCCTTGTAACACTCAGGCATAGCGAGGAGGCAAAGTTGACCCTTCACGTGTTTCTTCTCTCCCCCAACAAGCAGGGCGACGTCACTTGCCACAAATAACAGAGTACTGGCTATCAGCTGCAATAAGGACAATTATTAACAGCGCTACTGAATCGCATCAGCAGATACGATGTACTGAGCATGGGAAATTACTGACAACTGCTCCTCTGACTTGACAGTGAATCACACCGTGCGATCCGTACGCACACACGTCCTGCCGGAGCCGCCGGATTCCTCAGCACACCTTCCAGACCTTAATTTGTATTAATAACATAAATATGCACTGTGAGCTTTCGTGAATTACCAGATTAATTTATCTTGTGTGGAAATTACATTTACTTTCTCCTTTAAATGAGTCAGCCAAAGGGCCTGAATATAGAATCCGAGTATGATGATGGGTGGGAGCATTTTAAGTGACTGATTTTACAGCACAATGTGCCCTATATTTATTAGCCTTTTACTCTAGGTCTATTTTAATTGTTATCTATTCATGCATGCTACACTATATAATGAAATGCTCCCATTTCACTCACAGAGTAGAGAGTTTTTTATATGTATCTCTATTAATGACCCTTAATTAAGTTGATTTTAGTAATTTAAATGTGATTTTCCTCTGGTCAAGAAGTATTTTTAAAGGGAGATGTTGAAAATGAACTCTCACATAAGCCCTTCTCTAATGCTTCTTGTTTAACAGTTACTGCAATTTATCAGCAATGTCTTCAGCAAATGAGGTGTGGGGTATCCATGCAAAAAACTGCTCATCTACACGATTCATCAAATGTGACTGTTAGCAATCATTTTTCTTGTATTTATTTACAAAAGACTGCAAATTTCCAAGCAATTAGCGAAAAATGTTACCAAAGGACAAACTTCATGACAGTTCCAAGCAACAATAAATGCAAGGGTACATTTTTAAAGAGCCAAAAAATAAATTTAATGTATTTTAGAATAATTTAGTTATAGTATCAACAAAAGCACAGTACCAAAATTATTTGGGTTTACAAGAATTAACATCCAACTGATTTAGGAAATAAAATCAACTTGCTCTTGATAAAGTAAATCTTACTTAATATATATGAGCAATTAACAACATCAAAAGCATTGTTCAGATAACTCCTTTTTAAATACATGATTTTAT
>VZRW01014075.1:29291-50983 GCA_013398125.1 Aegotheles bennettii
TATATATATATATATATATATATAATTCAAACTTCAAACAAGAATGACCATGGAGATTTTCTTAGTATATATGCATTGGAGGGAGATCTTTAATTTGGCTTGTCGGGTCATTTTAATATTATATAATAATTTTGCTTCTTGTGCAAATATTAATTTTGCTGAAACTTCAGATGAATAAAGTTGAAAGTGAGGTATTAAAGATCACTATGGGTAATAATTACATGAAATCCAACCAATGCAACTAGGTAAGAATATATAGCTTTTTACTGTCAATTACCAAATGTTCCCATTTTTCAATCCAAAATAATGGCTGTGGTTTGATAGATCTTTACTTGTAATTCTGTCTTCATAAAACACTGACTTTGTAATCCCCATGCTGCAAAGGTACATCCAAGCTTCAAAAATAGGATGGGAAAGATTAAAGGTTCTCTCCAACTCTGCGTAACCTGTGTAGCAGAAGAGCAGCTCACATTTCACAAGCAATAACCTGTGCATTTGCTAAAAAAAAAAAAGGGGGAAAAAAAAAAAGAACAACACAGGGAAATGCCTGAGGCAGAAGTTGAAACTGATTGGGCAAAGTAGAAGGACAAGAGCCCTTGAAATTAAACAAAGGCAAATTCATTCTGTTGACAGATGTTGATTACATCAAAGCCACGAAAGAACTTTTTTCTGTTTCTTTTTTTCCTTTTTTTGCAACTAATACCTCTGTGTTTTTTGTACATTAAGGATATAACATATCTTAATCAACATAACCCAACACATAATAATTTTTAAATTTGGTAAAAGTATATTGTAACGAGGTCTTAACGACAGACTTTTCTAAACAAGAGTGTATTCACATGGTCATGTCTGCATACCCGTGCTGGTCATGCCATCATCAGCCCCTTACTTCCAGGGGTTAACTGCTCTGGCAGCCAAATAAAATACAGAGAGCGCTGTGTAATTATGGAGACAGTCAAAGGGCAGACTCTATTTTGAAATCTATTTGCACAGACAAGGTCTTCCAATTTCGCTTACAGGAAACAAGCTGGTAAAGGGGGTCTCCTCCTCTCCAGATGCTTTCCACACGTTTTTCCCACATCAGGAAATCGTGGACATGGACACCATGCAGCACTGTTTCCTGGATTGCAGGACTATGTCATTACAAAGAGAAGAGCAAGTCCATGCTCACGAGAAATATTTCCTCCTAATTGCCCATATTAGGGGAAAGCAAAACCCACAAGGACTACTGAAAATGTGACTAGCAGCAATTTGTAAACAGGACACAGCCACAGCTGTCACGATGGTACTGGAAAAGAGAAAACAGAAATGAAAGGGTAAAAACACTCTGGTTTTAATAGCATGATTGGGGAAATGAAATATTCATCAGGAGAGAAGTGACTTCAGTTACAGCAGCAACATCGGTGAAAACCTCGACAACAGCATGCTTATGATTGTACCCTGATAAACTGAAATACAGACCAGTATCCTGCAAACATTATGTTCTAATTGGCATTATTTTATTTAATTATTGAAATTAACTGGAAATTAACAACAGAAGCTGTTTAGTTAATAAAGGCATTAACAGAATTGCTGTTCTCGTTACTCTCCTAAGAGGCAATAAAGCAAGTCAATGGCCAAATGCCGACCAACTCCAAGGGAGCAGAGTTAGCCCCTCTGCCACACCGCTGGGACTCCTCAATGACACTGAAAAAAATCAAGTTTGCCCCCTCAGGACCAGTTATGCTCCCTGCTAATTAAAATTTTGCCCTTCACAGAGAGCAGAACCAGGCAATTTGTTCACCATATGCTAATACAAATGGGTTTTATAATTGGGTGTAAATTTATAAACTATATGGAAATACAGTCTTGTTTAGCTTTACTTAATATGACTTAGTCTAGACCAGCACACTAAGATGATGAATCAGTGCCTTCTGGAATAATGCTGTTCTTCTAATTCATTCAGTCAAACTTAGGGCCAACAAAATAGCTGTTCTACAAGTTGGTAAACTGGGAAACCACAGAGAATCAGAACCTCTTCTATTTACAGGAAGGATGACAGCCTAAGGGTACTTCATCCCAATAATAACAACATTCAAGTAATGGTGCCCAGGTCATGACAAGCCATGACCCTCCCTATAGCTCCTTCAGGAAGCTGGCTGGGTGCCACCTCTTATCAGCAGCAACCAACAGTGCAACTTTAACAAACAAGAAGAAAAGGAAAAATTAGTTTTATATCCTTAAATACCCCTTTGATCAATTGAGCAGTTGTGAATATATATACACATACACACAGAGTCACTTCAAGCCAGTATAAAAAATAAAGTCACCGACTGAGTAAAATTCTGGTATCATTAAACAGCACTTCCTTTTTTTTTTTATTATAGGATTAAAAAATACAGAGTCCAATCTAACTATATCTGAATGATATTCATTCATATACCAAAGGAAATTAATTGTCTGTTACAGAAAATGAGACTGGGCTGTACAGGCTTAACGCTGTGAACTGCAGTTCTCCAATAGAGCCTCCCATCCCCGTGTTATTTCTACTACCTCTTCTCTCTCCAATAGAATGACACAAGCAGAAAATAAAAATAAAGTGTTGCCTAAAGCAGTATCACAGCAAAATGAAACAAGTCAGGTACAAAAGCCGGACAAAGCAATATTAAGAGTTTCACACACAGTTAATATCAGGGGAATTTAGGCTCCAGATCACAGTATCTGGCAAGTTTCAACTTCTGAGACTAGCAGGAGAAACATTCCCCTTATGTTATTGCATTCCTGTATTGAGAAAATTAATTTATCATAAAGTGAATAAACTAGAACAAGAAACATATCTGCTCAGGTTTGCATATTTAAATACATCTTCCAATCACTTTCTATCTACCTTTAGGTTTTTTAAAAGATCAGAGAAATTACTTTTGCTTGAAAGATTGGTTATTGTATTCATTATTTTGATTTTGTAGGGGAGTAACAACTGTTGGAACAAGTTACTCAGCTTAAAAAATAGCAGTTGTTTCAGATTAAAGTAATAAGCTATTCAAATAGTCCTTACATGCACAATACTGAATCTTGTTGTTAATATGCACCCACCCACAGCTTTAACATTCATTGAATCCTAGGGGGATAAAATCTTTTCAGGTGCTCTATGAAACAACTGTTTTTCAACTGGCATGTTTATGTCCTACATACACGCCTGATAGAGTATTAGGTGTTAAAAATAAATCCTACTTTAACCTCTTAAATTTCCACCTGAAATGGAAAAAATACGTCTGAATCACCACAAAAACCACTTCCCACAAAAACTCTTTCAGCAGGTGAGCAAGCCTGCTGAAATAAGAGAAAATTTACACTGTTTCTGAACATTGTGTCAGGATTTTCTGCGTAGCTTGAGACACTGGAAGAGAATGGGCAGTCAGGAGTCTTTTCCCCGCACAAAACACGAGCCATTGCAAGAATTATTTTCAATACACCTGCAGCCGTATTTCTAAGGGTACAAGATGATTCCTGAATTGTAAGCCAGTCTTATCTCAAAATTAAAAAAAAAACAGTGTATACTGCTAGCAATTTTAGGATGAGTACCTTAATAAAATAAGATTACATTACTACTCATTTGGTAAAAATGGCAGCCAGCAGTGTTTCTTGCCTTGTATTAAATGTTGTTAATTACTTGTATCGTCCTGTTTTCACATGAAAACACAAATTACATTAGGACATCGAGACTTTATTAAGAAAACAGGAATGTGTCCTTTGCTGGAGTGAAGAGTGTAAGACTGGGGAATTACATCCTATAGCCTGGACTTCAAAATATATGAGCAGAGAGGTGTAAGAGTTTACAGCTATTTCTACTAAACTACCACAGCAGTGGTGGAAACAAGCTTTTTTTTTTCCTTTCATGAAGATGCTCTGCACAAGGAAGATGTTCCAATCAAGAACTTGCTGCAGATAACTTGTAGCATCCTTATTTTTAAATCTGTCAGTCATTTTGTATGTGCTGTTAATGCATAACATGGAAGCTTACTTATAAATATGTGACATTTGGGTCACTGAATGAACTATAACGATGGGATTATGGATCAAATTTGGAAGACTATGGTATAATGTTTGGGAGCTGTTTTAATTATTTTTTTTTTAAATACCTTTCACTTACCTCCTTGGTTACCATTTACAAAGACCTCTTTCTTATCATAAAAGTCCCTGTTTACCAAACAGTGATACAGGAAGAAGTTGTTTATATTTTCGGAAGTACCAACATACATCACTTATGACAAAAAAAACAAGCACTCCATATGAAATGCTCAATCACTGTCAATCATATGCACTAAAATATACATAAAGCAAAGCATGTGGTGTGAACTATACTAGATTCAAACTGAACAGAGAATTACAACCATAAGAAACAAAAAACAAATAATTACAAGTGACTCATAGGTCTATCTACACATCTCACCAAACTGCTGGAAAGATAGGTAACCATAGAAACCTGACAGCCTACTTTAAAATTTGTATTTAGTTTAAAATGCTGAAAATTATGTTTCTATTTAACAAAATTCATATTTTTAAAGGGTTCATTTTTTTGCTTTGGTACTTAAACGCTTAAAATTATTTCATCTCTCAGTTACTTTTAGATTTGATTTTATCCAAGTAAAGATTACAGTTTACTTTTTGTAACATAAAATGTTAATACATTTTAATACTGCAAATTAGTATTTCTGACATTTCTTTAGTGATTGAAATGAAATAATGATATAAAACAAACACTCCTGCACTGCTATTAAATATTTTGCACATAGACATTTCTAAGCTGCACACTAGCAAAAAAAAGATTACTCAAATTAACAGTTAAAGCTGAAATGCTAATAGCCTTTTCAACTTATAGTTCTTTTTCACTGACAATTACAATTTGCGTGGCTTAAAATTTAATACTATGATTAGTACTAATGTCCTGTATTTTACTTCATAATCTAAATGAGTAAAATATTATTTTTGTAGTTCACTGGCTCTTATACTTAGGCTGTAATGTTCAGTGTGTATTTCATTATGCAGATGAGCAATGGATGTCGTCTAACATGATTTCAATGGGTCAACAGTATTTTCCTATTCACATTAATCATCCAGACAGCCACCAAAAAAAAAAAAAGCCTTGAAAACTAAAGGTAGGAAATCTCTTCTTTTTATCACCGACTCTTCCCACTAGTCAGACAACAGCAAACACACGCTAGAGGAGTCGGGAGGCTCGCCAAGCGGGGAGCCGAGGCTGGGCACTGCTCCCCTCGCTGGTGCCGGCAGCGCTCCCCAGGCTGACCGCGGCCCTCTGCCAAGAATGATTCTCGCCCCGCGAAGCTCAATGGGAGCTGTGTGTTGACAAACTGAGCAAATTTGAATCGGCAGAACTCGTTCTTGGCACCAGGACATGCAAGTGCGCTGCATGCCCAGGCGCGCTGCCCGCTGCCGCTGCGCTGGCAGCCCAGCTGCTCCTCTGCGAGTACACTTGTCCGAGAACTCCCACTAAAGTCAAAGGACACAGGATCAGGCCATTTATTAGCAATTGTTTACAAAACACATCAAAATTAAGGGCTCTATTCTCAAGTCATGTAACCATCACCTACGGCTCATTTCATATATGGTATATGGCAAATAGAATGGTAATTTATAAACAACATAGTGCTTCTGTGGAAAGGCAAGCTGCTCTAATGAATGCTAAAGTGAAAGAACATCAGTACAAAACAGGCAGAAAGTAACGGGATGATCAAGTACCAAATCTTCAGACTAATTTATTTAATAAATACAGTATTAGTATTAGAATAATAATAATAATAATTAAAAAAAAGCAATCAAGATTGCCTCAAACACCAAAGTACTGCCCTGGCGCAAAACCTCTATAGAGGCAGTGATGACACATTTGATTACATGGTGTAACGGGGCTGCCCTGGGAAACCCCACACTGTTCATACCCAGGGGCAGATCCTGCTGGACAACACAGGGGAGGTCCGAGTTTCTTGGAGACAGGATGGACAGGCTGCAAGGCCACGGGCAGGTGGGCAGTGGGACTCCTCACCTCCTCCCATATTGCTGCTGGACATCCAGTGATGGATGGTTAAGCTACACCAGTGACACACTGAATCCACACAGCCATCGATATTTCAGTTTATTTTCTAGTAAGAAACTGAAACCTTTGAAACTGGTTTGAAACCATTGAAAGTAGCTGTTATTTGCTAAACAGGTGTTAATGATACAGCACACATCTCTTCTCCAGAAGCTATACTTGTCACTCATTTGCCAACACAATCCCAAATTACCCATTTTGAGATACTAAACCAGTAACATGGCTTGGGTACCGGCCATCGGTTTTCTCTGATAGCCTTCACCGTGCTTCCTCTTCCAATCCATGGATGTGAATGAAGGGGAATAGGAACTGAGTTTCAGCTTTTAAAGTAAACTAATCAACATATGGCAAAGTAGGAGGTTTCCAACTATTCAGACCTCACAAGACTTGATTTGCAACACTCATGCCCTGGACAAGTGTTTCACCAGTACCTAATAAACAGCTGGGTACAGCAGGCACCTTAACTGGATGCAGTAACTGTTCAGTGCAAAGAGCTAAGGCATCTGTGGGCAGACCTGCTGGCTGATTTACAGTAAATTAAACAAACACCACTCTGATGGCTAAGGTTCAGTCTTCACCATGACTTTTTCTAGGTGTCGGGAACACGGAGGAGATATCAGTGTATTTCATGGTGTGACAACCCACATGCAGGTCAGTATCGCTCAATTCCCCCGCACCTTGCCCCATGTAATGCACATCAGGAGGAGTTAAGACAACCAACATTCAACATCTGAGAGTTTCCAAAGCACATCTTTGGGACTGGCTCCAGCCCTGCCCACCTGCCCTCTCGCTTTCCTGTGAGAAAATGTCCTATTTGGATCCAAGAGCTGGGAGCCCTGAGCGGCAAGGAAGAACCTCTGGACCTCCACTGCCCCGTGCCCCACAATCAACACCCCAGCTACTGCTACAAGAGATTTCCTGGAGGAACTGCAAGTAGCAATTGTCTTGTTGAAACAAAGACAATAAATCACAAATTACAGGAGGTGCTTAATCCCAAGAGAGCGGATCATGCAGCCCAGTTGCACTTTAAGCAGCACCTCTCACCTCCAGATCTCAACGTTGCTCCCAGTCACTTCTCCCAATGCACACTTTACAGGTGTCAGCCACCCACATAACACCTCCCTATCACGTACGGTGCCCCAAGGATGGCTACAGCAAGGCCCATGACAGCCATTCCCCATACAAGCAGACTTAAAAAAACAGAATACTTAATTTCTAAACTATCTTCACCAGGTTACTCACTCACTTTGTACATTTTATTGGACTCCTCCACCATCTGATTTTCTAAGGCCGAGTAAGCAAAGGGTCTTCACAAAGAGATTAGGTCTCCAACTCCTTTTTCTAGACTGGAAAGGATTTGCACAACTGTTTTCTGCACAGATATTAAATCTATAAGAAGCAATAAATGTTTTGCTTCCCACAATTTGAAGATAATCTAACTTGCCAGCTAAATATAACAGGCATTTCTTCAGAGCAGGTTTAGCTACCCTGTCTGCAAAGCTGGGCAGCAATCCATGGAATTCTCCATGGACACATCCCACTTAATCAATTACTAATTTGCAAATTCATTGCAGAACTTTTAGATTTTCTGGCATGATTTGTCCAACATCCACCTTAATTCTCTTTTTTTGTTGTTACAGGTGTGTGGTTTAAATATGCAGATTTGTAACAGTATTGCCCACTGGAGAGACAGACTGGTGTGGGCAGCAACTGAGCCCACAGCTGGACCTCTCAGTTGCTCTGACAGGAGCCAGCTGCTTGCAAGTGAAGAAAAGTTTCAACCAGAACACAGCTTGCTTACTTATTAATTCATTTGGAGCTTGGTTAGATAGAAAGAGCTCCAAAGGCAGAACTAACACAACAGACAAAATTTGTAAAGATATTAATTGCATACAGAGAAAAACTTTTGCAAAGACTTCCCATTTGATTTGATACAATAAAGGCACATACCACATTGTGTGGTGGTCATGGGAAGAACTGAAGAAACAGGTGAAAAACAGGCGAGCAGTAAGGCCATGCGTGTGGCATGAAGTACACACGGGTGCTATTAAGAAAGGCCAGTGATCCTGGCAGTGCCTGGTAAAGCTGATGGCAGTGCGGATCCATCTGGACAGTAGTTCACTAAACCTGCAGATCTGCATGGGGAAATGTTGATGCCTCAATTTTAACTGGTGATTTCAGCTGCAAAAGGCACTATTTTTCTAATTAAAAAATCATGACAGTGAAGTTGTTCATTAAACCTCTATCCAGATGTGATTCATAATCGGAGTTATAAAATTCTCGGAGTTATAAAATGCAGCTGGACAGAGAGCTTCAACTCTGGAGCGAGTGCTGGTGCTACCACAACTTTCTGCAGAAGACCAACCACAGAACCAGGCACTTTCTGTGTTTGGCTTCCTACCTTTGCTCTGTCTCTTGGGGTCCAATGCCTGGATAAATTCTGAGTGAGGAGCTTTGGCACTTAAATATACAAAAGATGTGGTAACAGAAGTTAGGTGTGACAAAATTGTTACGTGTGACAAAATTGTAGCTGAGACATGCACAGGAGGAGGTCTCAACTCTTTTTGACTCCAAAGTTATCCCCAAATCAGTGAATTCAGTAAATTATGCACTAGGAATCCTGCTGCTGCCTATTTTAATCATGGAAAATGTGAATTCCATTTCAATTCAACCATATGGCCTATTGCAAAGTGATGTGAATGTGAATTCTGGTTTTATGGCCCTGGCCACAAATTTGTAAGCATCGGGGCTCCCAATTTGCATTCACTGAGCCAACAGCTACAGTGAAGTTGACTCTGACTTGGCTGCTGCGGCCACAACAGCACAGTCAGAAGCGACGTGCCGGTGCCTCTGCTGTGCCTGCTCACAGTGTGGTGGTTGGTAGTCCATCATCACCACTTGCCACACCAGAAGGGACAGGAGAGAACTGGTGCCTTTACCCCAGCACATTATTTTCAGCTTGCTGAACCTCAGCTGGCAACCTCTCACCAACCTGTTTGCAACCTCCAGCTGGGTCCCGCAGCTGGGGATGCTGCTGCAGCAAAAGCTGTCAAAGCTTGTCTACCAGCTACCTTACACTATACCTGATTTTCTGAAACAGTTTTTACAGAAGACTTGTCTGGACAAAACAGATTCCAAATGAACAAAACCAAGACTGTCTTTATCAAGCAGGTTTTAGGAACAGCTACTCCTCCTGCAATCTTTGGGTTACTTTACAATTAAAGTTTTGCCAGAAAATATGTATCAGTTAAGGAGAGTATTCTACAACCCCAAACTCTTAGACAATGTAATGATACCACTCAGAAAACTGCTGGGACAGAGCTATACCAGCAAAATAATTCTTGTTGGTACAACTTGATCTTTTTGAGGAACCGGTTTAAGCTTTCCCAGAAGAGAACTCTTCTAATGAGATGACCTTCTGATAAATTAGTAGGGTATTCCAGAGTGAATAAATCTTCATAAACCCAGACAAGTCCTACTACTTCATTTATTTCTTTAAAGAACACCCGTTTCCTTTAAGTCTTTGTCATGAGCCATAAGAAGTATGTTAAAAATAATCAGTGCAGAACAACCAGAAACAGCTCTGAGAGGTGAGACCCGCTTGGTTACCTCACAGCTGTTGGTTCAGAAAGCACATGGCAATGAAATTAAGCCTTGTCACCACCTACCATTTCATCCATGATGCAGGAGTGTGACTTGATTCTCAGATCTACACAAACCACTGTGGGCAACACCTCATCCCAGTGTCAAATCAGGATGTCTTTGCAAGATGACTATCCATTTTGTCCCATGGAGAAGGACCTCAACCTAACAACTCTAAATGAGTTTACAAGCACGTGCAAGAGCTACAGACCCAAGCAGCGTACAGGCGTATGTGCAGTGGCCACACCATCTATTAAATAAAGCACCTTATTTTTACGACTTGTGGAAGGAGGTTGGGAGCTCAACGTTGCTTTTTTCCAACTCCACCTTCACCTGTGTCTATCAGAAAATCTGAGATGGAACAGCTGGAGTTTATGTGAGAAACAAATATTTTCTTTGCCGTTTTCTTTCAATATTATGCCACATCTGTTCACTTTCATAATTTAAAAAACACATAAGGCAGGACCTAATTTAAGTTTATGTGCAGCTAAACAGGAAACAGATAATCTGAGAAGTGTACACATTCCTTTAGAGAACATCTGATGTGCCATAAGTATTAATGTATATATTTAGATTGTGTTCATTACTGCAACAGTCTTTCATGGTTCAGAATGAGCTTGATCTAAAATTGAAACATAAACAGGTATTTTAACCATAAATACTTGGAAGTAAACAGCTTTAAAATGTGTAAGTTGGAGACTTTATACAGCTGGTTAGAGTGGCTGGTTATTTTATCATCTAAATTCAAAAGAGAACAGTGCGACTTTCAAAAACACTCATGAAAGTTTTCTCAGGCTGCATGCTACAGAGTATGCCTGCCAAAAGACCTCTGAGGAGCTCTGAAGAGCCCTTTATTCCCCTTTTCTAAAGCTTCCATGCAGTAGGGCAATTTGTTGAACATTTGGTTTCCAACATTTTCCTGTTTGTTCAGAAATGGTGAAGTAGAAGGCAAGACATCTACTGATTTGGAAAGGACAATGGCTCTAAAAGGAGAACTCCCCAGGGAATTGGTCATTTAATGAAATAAATAAACAAACTTTCCATACTTGCAAGATAATTCAATAACTAAGACAGAGAATGCTGACATTTCTTATCATTCTAAACATAGCCACATACTGTATTTCCTGCCTGAATTGCATCCAATAAACGACAAGACCTTACTCTGTGGTATAGGAATTTTCATGCTTTCTCACATTTTACTCCTACAATAAAACATGCACTTTTCTGGTTATGTGACACACCTTGTAAAGTGAAGGGAACTACACTAAAGTAATTATATGAGTGTGAATCTTTCTAAGATGTTTCTTCCACATCTCTAACTCCATGCAGTAAACCAAGACTGGGGCAAATGTGAGTACTTTACTACCCGAGCTGGACAGACTGTATGGTGCTGATAAGTACTAAACATGATGCAGTTGTTTTTAACTTGTGCTTTGAGGAAACCTGGGAATTTGATGGTCACATCCAAAGACTATGAAAAGACTTCTTTTTAGAAAGCAAGTTCATTATCAATTTGTTTCAGCTGCCTACATGGGAGTACTCATCACCATTGGAGGATGCTTAGAAAAACCCATGCCCCAAAAGACTGAAGATCACTGAACCAACATGTGACAGACAGGGAGGTCTCAGGGTGAACTGAACAGGCAGTTCACTCTGACATTTGTAAGAGAAGCATCCTGAAGGAGAGCCCTGTACCATGCATCACTGGCTGGCAGTGAGCACCCAGCAGGAGACTCCTCGGGGCAGGAGCACAGGGGAAGCCCGCATGCAGGAATGACCGAAGTGAGCAAAGGGCTGAGGAAACCTGTGCAATGTGGCAAGAGCCACCGAGCAGAAGTGGTACAAAGAACAGGAGCTTTGGTGGCAACTGTGGAGACGGATGGAAAGGTGAGGGAGAGAAAAGTTACGGCAGCTCAGACAGAAGCATAAGAAGGGACAGAAGAAGCATTTGGCAAAATGGGAGAAGGTAGAAGATGTGGGAATTTTGCAAACAAAACCCAAGACATACAGAGAGGGTAAGAAATAACTCATTGACACAAAACCTTTATTATATAATAACCTGGTTTTAAAAGTTTTTAAATGGTTCCTCTTAAAAAATCTTCTGGAGTCTGATTTCACTCTAGATAACACTGAGGACCAATGGTGTGACCCAAATTGTTAAACACAAAATACGAGTGACTTTTCTCAAATGGAAACTAGAACCTGACTTCATACAGTGCCTTTCATACTTAGTGTGCAACAAATTGCTTTGGATACTGACAGGCAAACAGCCATTATGCACTCAAGAGCTCATACATAATACTACTTAGCATTTTTATAGTGCTTTTCATCTTCAAAGCGCTTTACAAACAACTCATTAATCTCAACCAACGCACCTGCAAGGTAGATAAATATCTGCATCATAGGTGTAGAAAGACACAGAAAGTTCAACAGTTTATCCAAGGCCATGCACACCACCAGTCCCAAAATCCCTGGCTCCTGGCTTCTAGTCCTGTGAAAGACCTGAGCCCCATCCTGTGTTGAGATTGTGTCTTCCCTTCAGCCACACAGCTGTAGGAGAACTTGTCTCACTGTGAGAAGGGTGCCAGCAGACTGGCAGGAGAACCTCCTGCTTCCGAAGCAGGTGAGTTCCCAAGGACCACTAGCTCCCACCAGGACCACCAACCCCAGAAGCAGGAAGTCCACAAGGCACTAAGGTGAGTGTGCCACTAAGGCACAACATAGGTTCTCAAACTTGAATGGCCACTGAGCAGTGAGCTGAGAAAGCCTCTGTGTGGGCAAAAGCCTCTGCCTCTCTGCCTTGTTTATTTCTCAAACTGCTGCACGGTCTCTGGGCAGCAGTCTCCTACAATTCAGACAACAGAAACCTAAAGCCTGTGGCCTCCAAGTGTGGCCACCATGCGAGAAAACAGCTTCAGCTGAATACCTGAATACCTCAGGTATTCTCTAACTATCAAAAACTTGGAATGAACTTGATCTGGCTAGAACATTAACTCTCTCCCTTGCTGGTGACTGGAAAATATTCTTAATGTGATTATGCCCCATGGTTGTACTTTTAGCTTTTTGCAGTTTAAAAAGATCTGATATGATTCTTCTTTTTTTCATGTAGTTTTCTTTCTGAACTCAAAAATACCAGGAATGTCAAACTTTGAGCAGACAAGAAGCCTGGAAGATGTGAACTGTAATACAATACCTGCACTGTGCTACAGCAGACCTTACATTCCCTTACCCAGAGGAAAAGAATAATGACTTTTTAGTAATGACATCTTTATTTCAGATGTTTGTTAGCCACTAGATTTAAATAAGTAAATCTGAGAATCCTTAATCCATTCAGTCTTCACATATATAAGCTTTACAAGTTCTCCAGCTGCTGTAGTCCCTCTCTGGGTAAACAGCTCATGTTTAGCAAAATAACTAAGTCAGATAAAAAGTAGCTGAAGGAAAATTTTTCCACACTTTTCTTAAGACAACAGGGAAAAAGGTCTCTCTATGAATAATGGTTAGTTAGGTAAATATGAACAGTAAACGATAAATGAACAATGGCAAAAATGTATGCAGCTAAAAGAGTAATTAACGTGTTCTGCCTGCCTGTCCAGTCAACCTGGACGTAAAAGCTAGAACAGGAAGAAAGACGCAGTTTTTAATTACTCTTCCCAATCTTAATTTTCTAAACTTATAAAAGAAAAAACTAACAGGGTCACGCAATCCAAAACAACATGAAGAAACAGCTCTTGATCATTAAGCAGAAACCACATGTTACCCACATTTAGAAGAATTCTAAGATAATGATTTCATTGCTTTAAGTGGGATAGACATACACTTGTGCCTGACTGCCAACGCCATGCTTTTTAAAAAAAATGTGTTCAATTTAAAACTCCAGATGAAAATAAAGGCATATAAGAGCAAACTAAAAATAAAACTTACAGGAAATGCAATTAAATTTAATTAGATTGAACACCAACACTCGCTCTGCAATCATAAAAAAAATCTTAAAACCTTTTCTATTTTCTAAATAAAAAATCCAACGTGATAAATAATACACATTGTTTATATAATGCAGCTTTTCTAACATACAATTGTATACACTAAATTCTGGAAGCATAAAAATGTAGTAAATGTAGTAAAACCCCCTCCAACCTACATAATAACACTAGTGATGCAATTTTTTTTTTGTTATTTTGTTTAATAACTTGTCACTTTATTTGTAAGCAGTAATCAAGATACGTCAAAGTAACTTCTGTCACTGCCTGTGCTCTTGCTCTTCCCTGCTTCTGTTTTCAGTCTAGGTTAAAAAGAACCTTTTTCCTAATTACCAACAAACTAAAACCAGATTTTACTAGTGATGAGGTACGCTACCCATTATACAACGCAATACTACGTAAAAACAACAAAGAAAATAAAAAAGCAGGAGGTGGGGCTTGAACAGAGTTTTCTTTCAATTCCCTTGGGAATTATGGTACTACAGGTCTTGGATTCCCAGGCAGAGGGGATCATGTTCATCAGTTACAGCAGCTCCCCTGGGCCCAAGTCCAGGTAGACTGCTTGTCTAAACTCGATGAAACATAGGCGCCATCAAGTAACAGCAGTGGTCAGGGAGACTCCAGAAATGTGTAACTAAAAACTGAAAAATGAAATTAAAACACTGCTGTAGCCAAACAGCCTCTTTCTACAGGATGCAATAACTGTAAGGCAGAGAGGGTACAATGTACAGACTGCTCCTTGTATACTCTCTCTTGCTTTTTCAAATATGTGATATGAAAGTAAGACCAGGCACACGAGTAGATTTTAACAAACATTGTTTTTAAATAGAAACACTTAGAAAAGAAACCACTATGACAAATGCACACAGCTTGAACANCCTCATAAGGGAGATGTTCCATTCCCTTTATCATCTTTGTGGCTCTGCGCTGGACTCTCTCAAGCAGTTCCCTGTCTTTTTTGAACTGTGGGGCCCAGAATTGGACACAATACTCCAGATGTGGCCTCACCAAGGCAGAATAGAGGGGGAGGAGAACCTCTCTTGACCTACTGACCACCCCCCTTCTAATGCACCCCAGGATGCCATTTGCCTTCTTGGCCACAAGGGCACATTGCTGGCTCATGGTCATCCTCCTGTCCACCAGGACCCCCAGGTCCCTTTCTCCTACACTATAACCCACTCCCCCTCCTACTTCATTACCTCAAAATATTTTCAAGTTAAATTTTAATACTAATAAACATTGCTAGATCGACAGCACTGGGATGTGGTGCCTAGAAGCACTGCAAGATAACCAGGGCTAGCACATCACCATGTCAGACTGTCAGAGAAGAGGCTGTGAGTCTGTCTCACCAGAGCTGCTTTTCCAAGTGCTATAGGAATGTGCTTGTTTGGCAGCAGGAAAGAAAAAAGGAGAACTGAAAAAACAAGGGAAAATTATACAATCCGAAATTGAGAAGATCATTGTAACCAAGGGTCAGTCCTACAGGTGGCTTCTTTAGCATGGATAACGTCTTTTACAGACTGCATTCATGATCAAGCACTGCTTTGAAATCATAGTTTGGAGTGGACCAGCAGAACTGTCACTGAAGACTGCTCCTAAGCTTTTGTTTAAATTTCTTCAGGATTTGTAACTGTCACAAGCTGAACATCACATCTAGTACATCTGAACATCATGGAAAGGAAAACCAGCTTAGATTTCACGACACAGACCTCTGTTGCAGCTGTAGCACCAGAACATATTCAGAACCAGATGCAGCCTGTCTTCAATGTGACTTCAGCTGAAACCCAGGTCCCTTCAGAATAAGAAATGAAAATACCATGACACGATGCTATGGCTGTTCAACTACTGAAAAACATTTTTTTCTTTTTTGTAGCCCCAACCCTACACTCCAAGTCTAGCTATAGATGGAAAACCATGCAAGAAATTAGGGGAAGCATGTCAGAGTGGCTCAGCTCGGTTTCCCTTGCACAACCAGAGAGCACCCACAATACACAATTCCCAAAATTTACAGACATGTGGTATGTTGTTTTTGTCTACACCTTGAATCCAGGTGATTCAGTTCTACAGCTTGAGAAAAAAAAAAGTTTTCTAAATGTAGAAAGCCACTTCATACATGTCCGCTGTCAAACCGCATGTTAGCCTGGTACCTTAGGAGCAGCAGGCATCAAGGCAGCCTCAGGCCCTGTTTCACTCTGCCAGGAGACCCTCCACAAATCAATCCCTTGGCACTACAGTCTCTCCATCTATCAGCTAGTGCTCACAATTTCAGTCCCTTCTGTCTGCCTTAGCTACCTGCGCTGTGAGCTCTCAGCGGCAAAAAAATGTTGTACTATATGCTTATAGGGCACCTGATCCTGTGATTTTGGTTAGAGGAGCTATCTGCTCTAAAATACAATATAAATCATAATTTGAGCTCCCGAATTTCTTTAGAGATGATTCAGTCCTTCATTCTTTCTCTTCAAATGCTACACATTACAGTAAAGAAGCCTAGAGCCCACCAGAGACCTGTGATATACTCTACCACTATTGTTGATGTTTTAAGTAACAGAACATGCAAGAACCAAGAAGCCAGAGACTTCACTTGCAGTTTGATCTTGTACATAGGCCCAGCAGGGTCATCTTCTGTAGTTTTTAAGGGTCTATACTTTTCTTTAATTTAATCCCTAGAGATTGTGAAGCGGCATCCTTTATTTATTTTTTCATTGATCTGCTATGTAAGTATAAAGAAGGTTAAATCAGTCATTTAGGTCTCTGCAGAGCAAGACTAAGATTTGTGTGTTGGTCAACACTGCATTTGGGAGCCTGAAGAGTCCTGCCCCTTCAGTAAGAGACAAAGTTTGCCTTTTGTGCTGCCCAAAGCCAGCACTGACCTGCGCTCCTGGAATACAAATCCCAGACATGATTTCCAATTCAGACTTCCCACGCTGTTACATGATATCATGTTGAGCCTTTGCTTCTGTACCTGAAGCCAGGTAAGGAAAAGCCAGACAAAGCCAACAGCCTCTGGCAGGCAACACAGAAGTTGTGCATATAAACAGGGAGCGCTCCTCACCCATGGGCATCCCCACATCTAACTAAAGACTGAGAGAGCACTGTGAAACCTATCTTGGAAACACGGCAGCAAGCCAAGTCCCCATGCTGGGGTATCCCAGTTTCTTGGTAGAGGCTATTCCAGAGCTTTGTGGTGTTTTCCTTCAGGGTTAGTAGCCTATGCAGGCAGCTGGACACCAGCCCTTACACAGAATTGCCCCACCAGAGTGGGGAGCTGCTGCAGATGGTGGGAAAGTTTCAGAGCTCTGTGATGGGAACAGAAAGAGAAAGCAGCTCCTCTCTGCTTAGGGAAAGTTTAGGTGAGCTTTAAGGAATACTCTGCAAAAATGGAACTTATACATGTAAAATATACTTCTAAACCAGTTCAGTTTTGCCCGAAGGATTACAGCTAGGCTTACCTCAGTTAACTTCTGGATCTAAAAATGTACCTGTCCAATATATTTCTCACAGATGAAGTACTGGCAGATTTAGGACGCTGCCTGGGACCTGGCCACCCAAGACACAAGGCATGCAGAGCAGAGAAAGCATTCATAAAAAGGCTGAAACTAAGTACTCTTCAGGAACTTGTAGTGAATTTTGTCTCTATGTGGATTTTAGTTGTAACGACAATGGTGACACTACAACACCAGGTCAATGGGCGCCTTCCTACAAAGAAGAAAAGACTTTTTATGTATGGGAATGAATGGCTACACAAGTGGGCATGTGTCAGCAACGTTGTTGATGTGGCAGAACATGCTGAGTTTCAGCAGCTAGCCACCAGCTGAAAACAGTCAGGTAATGCCTAACATCACTTACACAGATCACTTAAATGTAACTGCACTTGAAAACGCTGCAGCTTTATAAAACAGCAGCTGTGCCAGCCTGGCTGCAGGCTGCTGCCAGGAGCAGGGATGCCACCCTCCCTGCTGCATCAAACCGGACTGGGGAGCTGTCCCAACACAGCTCCCAACACGGAGCCTGGTCTTCAGGCAGATCAATAAGTTGATCCAACTCATGCCACAGCTGGACATCTGCAAATTACTTACTTTCCTTCATTTAAAGGCGATCTTTGCTACTGCTGGCTGATCGAGAAACCTAAGCTCGTGGAGAAACCACACCCTACAAATCCATCCACAGCCAGAAGTGATAGATCTTGTCAGAACAAAGGCACTGTCTGCTGCCAACAATACATTACCTCGCCACTGAAAGAAGAGAACAATTAAACACTTTATTGAAAGGGGAATATTTTTTCTCTTGTGCCTCAAACCATGAAAGTGCATGTCTCCCCCAGAGTTACTCATTGCTGCACTGTTGAAATGGGAATAATTCCTTGTCTGCCTGATTATTTTCAATACAGGGATGAAACTATCTCAGGATCATTTGAAAAATGTTAAAAGTGTACTACAATCAAATGGTTTGAACTTCCACCATGCATCATTTGCAGCTGGGAATGCTAATGTTAAATTCTGGAGACATGAGTCTGTCTACAAATTAATGGAAAATGTGAATTAATATTTTCTTCCAGCTAATTGCCCAGCTCATATATTGCACAGTGCAGCCAAGCATCATTTGATCTTGAAAACTCTCTAGTGAAAGTTTTCAATCACTTTTTCTCATCTGCCAAAAAACATCAGAATTACAGGACATATTTAATTATCAGTCTGGAATACCAGGAAATGTTTAGTCAAGTCTCCCCAAAACTGTTATCTGCATATGCCACAGTTAATTTTTTAAAAAGCATTAGCTGAAAAGTATTGAAAGTTACCATGGGTGAGGATTTTTTGGGTTGTACAGATGAAGAGATACTTTTAGCATTTGAATATTAATAATGCTAAAAATATTTTTATGATTATATGCACTTATCAAAAGGCAAGCTACAGCAATTTTTAAAGAATAAATGTAACTCCTATTTCAAAACATGTCATAAAAAACATGGAGACAAATTGATTTAGTAGCATATGGTAGTTAAAAAATCTCGCATGCGTGCTTTGATTTTAACAAAAAACAAAATCACTTTATTTTGAGCACTTCTTTCACTTCCTCTTAAAAATATTGAAAAGTTTGATTTCTAATGAGACAGCGTTTCCAGGCAAACTTAGAAGTTCAAAGCTTTGAAGCTATATTGCAACAAAATCAAACTCCAGCTATGCCCCTCTGCTTTTATTTTAAAAGCTTTGAAAATACATTTATTTATCTCCTCTTCATTTTACTAATGGAGGGGAAAAGAGTAACACTCTCAGAAGAATTTTGAAAACAATGATTTCTAAAAGGCTCTACATCTGATATCCTGCAGTGTTGGAGGCAGCTACAGCTTTACCTGGCAGCAGTTTCCAGGCTTATTGGTACCCCTCTAGGAGCCTGCGTACAAATTCCCAGTTCCACAAGGTGCTCAACAAGGCAGTGCACAAGCAAGCGGACTGCCTGGGAACACTGACCACGTATCTAAGAGATGTATCTATCACACACCATCCCTCTACAGTGACTGAACTTTAAAAGTCTGGCCAATAATACACTACATAGATTTTTACAGAATACTTATTCATAGTTAGAGAAGCAAAACCAAAAATCAGTTATCCCCATACTTAACACAGTGAGCAACTCATTTTACAAGGGATGTCTTCTCATTAATTATTTTCTGTGGCTTAAAGCCCTGAAACTTCATTATGAGAAATTAGGAGCTTCTACTGTACAGTAATTTACGTGCCTAAAATGAATAAATCATTAAGAGACTACTGTGCCTTAAACCATCTAAGCTGCACTTGTAGACATGCAGTTCTTTGCTGTCTTCTACATTACTTTATTACCAATGAAGTATCACAGATGCAATTATTGCAATACCTGAAACTGTCATACTATGTAATTAGACCATTTGCAAGCCAATGAATCGTCATATAATCTGTACTATTTATAAGTACAAACCATGACATGACATGTGTCTCTGTTCTGGATGTTTCTTACGTTTTGTTCTACAAAATGGCAAACACAATTCACACTTCTATGCATCACCTGTAAAATTCGTTACAAATACTCTTCAAGAAAGCGTGGCAGCTAAAAGGCAGTTCAACCCACAGCAAGGCCACTCTGAAACACAGTGTTTGAGCATACAGAGTTTCACAGAGGTTTGTGCAAGCTACTCACACCCTTATGAAGTTGTGTACCTCTCCTTGGGTTGACAATGTTGCAATTCTGACACCAGCAAGGCAGAAACTATTCAAACAAATTCCTGATATGCCTACCGAAAAGGCACAAACCATCTTTTTAATTTCCTACAATCTCTCATTCAACTTATTTTCTTTTTTTCAAATATAATAAGGATTTTTTAGGCTAGCTGAGGTCATTCTGTTATCTGGAGGAAGTATTTAACCAGGATACAAACTTTCCAAGATCTCTGCTTTCAAACACACTTATCTAGTTCCATAATAATGAAGATTTTCCTTTCATATTTCATAAAAACGTAACACCAGAAATAGGAAAAGTATTACAAAAGAGGCTATAAAAAGGTAATTTTCAGTCAATTTAGGTAGAATAGATTCCCCTAGGTGAACAGAAATCTAATTGAAATTACTTGTCTTTCAGTATTTGCAAATTGAATTATACTGGACTGTCCAATTCAGAGAAAATTTGATACAGTTTAATCAGTCTTGTCTGAACTATGACAGTTATGCTTTTTCAACTTTGGGAAATGCATATCCACTAGGGGAGCTGAACAAGGTTTGATATCTGAAGGGAAGGTATGAAGGCTTAACAAATTTCAATAGTTTGGCTCTCTTAACGGGATGACAGACATCAGGTTTCTAGGTGTGGCGGGGGCTGGAGGCAGTGGTAGGGCACCTGCACAGGACCAAAACAATATTCAGAACAAAAAGGTTGCAGACACAGAACTGCCGAGGCAAATAATCAAGAATAGTATGAAGCTGCACACCAAATTTCAATTAATTTGAGATTCAAACAAAAAAATTCCATTGTTTGTATGGTATTACATACTAAAAAATGTGATTCTGTTCCACACACTTCCACGCATGTGAAAGAGTGAAGGTTTTTACAGCTATTAGAAATAAAACAAATGGAGGCTCTGAGGGCCAAACCTTGCAGTTCTTCCCAGAGTTCAGCTGATGCTCAGATTTCAAGAGTCCAGTCGAACAGAAATGTCCTTATGGATATGAGCCTTCACCACTGACAAAAAATGATGTGGCATTTCTGTGCTGCAAAATTCAGGACTAACTAGGAAAAAAAAGGCCTTTACATTTTCCAACAGTTTTCAAGACTGTTGGATAGAACGAAAAAAATACAGTAGAAGATCAGGATCAGTAACATGAAAAAAGGGACTGAAATTTTGTTATGGCAGGTGTGAAGCATTGCAATATTATGCTTTAGCTGGAGCCACACAGCATCCAGTTTAATATTCAAGTTAAAATTAACCCAGGATCACCCCATTCCCTATCACTACATACACTAAGTGTTTAATAGTCTTGAAAAAAGTTTACTCCTACAGGTCTTTCACCAAGATCACTGTGGTATTTCCTCCTGTTCACACAGTTCAGATTTTACGACAGGCGCTAAAAAGCAACACTCACGGCCCGGTACTGCCCCAGGAGCTCCCAGTCCGGTTGGATGTGTGACAGTGGGATGCTGAGGGGAAGGAACGGGGTAATAACCTCACGCCAGCGAGGGAACGCATTGTTCAGCGAAGCCCAGCACCTGGTACGAGTGTGCTCCGGTACCAGTAAGTCAGCAGGACTCGTGAAAGGCTCTGCGGCAGAAAAGGTGCTTTGGGGGCCCTTGGAGCGTGAGGGATGGCGGCACCTGAGCAGCCGTCACCTCCCCTGAGGCGCCGCCGTGACACGCAGCGCCGCCGGCCGGCTCGGTACGAGCACGGAGCGTACCTATCCCCGATCGCTTCTCCTGTCCCACACCTCGGCCGCAGCAGCAGCCGCTGCCGGAGCAGCCCTGGCGGG
>VZRW01014075.1:51769-78253 GCA_013398125.1 Aegotheles bennettii
GGCGGCCCGGGCCTGGGCGCGGCGGTTGTTCCCCTGAGTGCCGCCGAGGTGCCCCTCTCGCTGCTCGCCGTCCTGCTGGGCCCCGCAGCGTGCCCGGCCGGCGGGGGCTGCAGCCGCACTGTCCCGGGCGTGCGGAGCTACCTCAGAACTCGTTTTCCCCCTTTAAAAAGAGAACCATACAACATTTTCGTACTTTTGTGAGTAGAGATGAACTACTCTGTATGAACTCAGTTTCTGCATCATCCTTGTTGCAGAGGCCTGTGTAGAACCTGGAGGGTAAATCTTGAACCCTAAAACTCAAATATTTTTCTAGCTAAACTCATTATTTCATCTCCACAACCAAACTTCATGCATTTAGAAAAGATCTAAAAATAGCAAACTTTTCAATAGAGCAGCATCTTTCCAGCCTTTTTTGTGGTACAGACATCACTCTAAAGAAATACCCCCACCTTACTCCGTGCTGGTGTGGTAGGTTCCATGTGCAGTCAGACAGAAATCAAACTGAACTTCAAATATCCATTTATCATTTTTATTTTCCACTATTTTGTTTTCTTGCCTGCATTTGGCTTGCCTGTGTGAACAATGAAACACACTAGTCACAGCTAGGAAAACCCTGCCACAGGACATGAACCCAAGAGCTGGCAGGCAGATACTAAACCTAAAGGAATCAAATCACCAAGTGAAAGAATGAATGGAGTGCATTGGGGTAGTGGCTGCAAGAGTAGAGGGAAGAAACCAAAATCTTGAACTGTAAGATTAAAATTCCATATTGTAACAGCCTGAAAACTGGTTGATGGCCTAGTAAAGTGCTGGAACTGGAGACAATACTAGTTATGCTGCTACCATCTTTGTAATTACTTTGTCCTGAAGTGTCAGGTTATTTCACAAATGCTTGTGGGTATGGACTGGACATATCAGAAACCAAGGGGGGATTGATAAAATTACAATCAATTACATTCCAAGGGAACACCTGTGTAATTTTTGTGATCTCTGGATGAATCTTAAGACCAATAGTCCTTATTCAGTAGTCTCAAATTTATGGTTAGATGCAGATTTCCTCCTTTTACTAAAAATTATAAGTTACTAGGTATAGGTTTATTAGGAGCTTTATACCAGTAAAGTGAGAACAAATACCTCAGAAAAGGAGAGATCCTAACACAGCAAACCTAAAAAATCATACTCTACCAGGTTTGAGTTCTGTCACCAAAAGACAATACATCATCTTTTCCTCATGTATATAATTGCCTTTTGTTTACATTTGGCAAATCTTCTGAAATGTTTAAGATGGACAGTGATGTCTCAAGCTGTCCTGAGCTTCAGGTTGAGAGGCAGCTCTGAAGAAATCACTTTTACTTTTTTAACACATCTGTGTGTTACTGTTCTTCAAGGAGAGTCTTTCACAACCCATCTCACTTAGATTGACTCTGTGCTGTCAGAGTCTGCATGTTCTAAACATAGAATCTCAACTTTATTTCCCCCCAAGATTGTGCAGGCTGATACTAAAATACACAAAAGATGTGCTAAGGAAGACATAAAGCTAGGCTTTTAAATGCAAGTTTGAAAGCAGTCTGTAACAGTCTATAAAACAAGTTATTCCTTATTTAGTCATGAAATCTTCTATAAAACAATATAGAAATATGCTTCTAGATTAAATATTGCAGCTGGATACTTTTGGGGTTAGGCTTAGACTGCTTAGAGTTCCCCACCTAAGATTGTCTTAAAAGATGATTTAATTTCACGTCAGTTTTTGCTGATGAGGCTGGCACTGTTTTGATCCTGCTCTAATCACAAATAGATGTCCTTTTTTCATCTGATCCACGGTGAGATAGTTCAGAGTCCAGAACTTGCAAAAAACCTCCTACATCAGTGATACAGAATATATATAATCAGACAAACCTACACCAAACTGTTAATTACAGCTCTAGGGAAAGTAAAATGACACATGCATGGTCCCTGCCATATTGAACTAATTCCAGACAAAGATTTTATCTTTCCCACTAAACTATGAAAGTTTTAAAAACACAGACATCCCATACAGTTCTGAGGAAGGCTTACCTGGAAGACTGACAAGCATCTAAAAATAGCAGCTATTGAACATGGAATACCTCCCTTATTGCCATACCATTTAGAAACAAGAAATGGGATGTCAAGCTCTTCCCATTGATCTTGATTTCCTTTAGATTTTTTCTCTTCAGCTCCAACTGTGCAACAACCTTAAATGGAGCACATAGCTCCTATTTGAGGAATGTTTACAGCATTACATGTTCTTTATTTACTAAAGAAAGAAGCTAGCACTTCTCTTGAAAAAAAAACCAAAACAGCTCACAGTACTGCTCCTGCCATATAGATTTTTTTGCAATGGCAAAGAGGGAATCCTGAAATGCTCTTCCCAAGGCTTTGTCTTCATCATGTCGTGATTCCTTCATTTTGGGCGTGAGCCTTATATCTGAAATGAGCTTTGAAGAGCAGGAGGAGGACACTTTCCTCCCCTTTTCTCTTTGCTTCTCTAGTCTGGAAAATTAAAAATACTTTGAACATGAAAATCTGGAATCTTGTTAGATTTATGACCCTTTTCACATTTGTTTGTACCATTACAGTTGTAAAAGAAAGCTCAGATGGAGTCTGTAGTCGCATTTCTTGCAATACCTGTTACTGAAGGCTTTAGTGCAAGGAACAAAGAGCCTGAATAGTTTTGAGTAGAAACTGGTATTTGCATAATTTTTCTTTTTGCATTGTAAAAAAGATTTGAGTGATAGGGAGGCAAGCCAGTCCTACAATTTTCCCTCCACAGATATAAACCAGTATGATGGCAGACAGCATGCCATGCCTGAGCAGAGCTTGCATCTGTTTGTATTGCCCTGTGTGATAACCTTCCTTTTTTACCGGTTGCACTAAATTTTTAGCCTCACAATTGCAAATACTGGTATTGGTATGGCTAATAGCCTTTGTAAATGAAACATGTTAATAGGGAGAACTCAGGGTTCAATTGAAATCTTTCCAATCATTGGAGAAAGGACTAGCAGTGTAAAATGGCTGGAAATACAGATGGCATGGGGAAAAAGTGTTCCCTGTGACATTAACTTGATTTTTTTGAGAAAACTGAAATATCTGCCATGTATACATGCTTATGAGATACAGATTTTAATATTTTATCATGCTGTCTTTTTGTCCAATTCAAGTCCAAATTATCCTAGCAAGCAGTATTTCACAAAGCAGTAGCATTAGAGAATAGTATTTTTCAATTTGAAAGCTGAGATTCCAAGCTCTTAGGTGATAGGCTTACAAATACAGCAGGTATTTCTAGCTCTAACAGTTTGATACTGATGAAATCAGGTTGGAACTGAAACTGGGAGAAAAGGTAAAATGGCAAATATGCAACCTAAGAATTTCAAGCCTTCTAGTATCTGACAGTCATACAATATGATAAAGGAGAAGCATAAAGAGCAACAAAGTCTCGGTGAGAGACAAAAAGGAATTGAAAAAATGATCTATATAAGCAGGCAAATCCTTCCTATAGTCATTATGGGCTGCTTACCCTCCTGCTGACATTGCAGAGAGACAATAGGTCAGTCCTGAATTGCCTAAACTGCCACATAGCAGCTTTGTGTGTTTGTTCATAGGGGGCACAGACATTTACTGCCCAAGATTCTGCTTCAGCTACTTAGACCTTTATTCCCTCTACTACAGCAGTTAACGTGTCCTTCAACTCCCACAGCTTCAGGTATCTTGCTTTCTCAGTTCTGAAACTATAGGTATTCTGTTTTATTTTGTTTCATAGTATCTGCAGTAGGTAACTTTCATGTTTCAGAATACATGAGAAGGAACAGTTTGACACGGGTTTCTAAACATAAGCATTTCTCAGAGCTTGGTTTACTTCTTCAGACAAAATCTTGGATGAGCATCATTGACAATAGCTTCACATGGAAAGAAAGTTTGTATCTACTAGTTGAACTAAATTCACCATTTTAGATACTCCACTGCATTTCCTTAAAGTAGATTTGCTGATGCTGTGACTGGATTTGTAAGTGATAGGACAAACCAGCTTGGGCTTGTTGCCAGCAGCATCTACAATGAAAAACTTTAAAACCACTTACAGATCTTATGTACATTTCCAAAAGAATATTCAAATGCACAAAATTATTTTAACTGCTGTGGCGTGTGTGTCGTGCAAAGTTTCACTTTATGAGTGAAGTGACCGACGAATCTGTATTTAATCAAAATGCAGAAAAAAGTTAAGTTAAATCACATGAACCTATTATTAGTGTTCTAACCGAGTTTCTGTTAGTGTGTAATAACTCAAAAGAAGAACAATAGCAGCTTAAGATAAGAAACCTAGGATAACAGATTATATGTTTCAACAGAAATAGTTTTTATCCAGGATTACTTTAGTGTCATATTGTGCCCAGAATAGGAGAGGGCTCTAATAGCGTTCAGCTGCAGATATCCAATTTCTACACTTCTAACATCTAGAAATGAAAAGTTGCTACTAAGCCTCAGTGTTTATTTGTCAGCTCATAAATCCACAAAATGGGATCCCCCAGTATCTAATTGCAATTCTATATAGACAGCTGTTATTAGTTCACAGGTCTCTCTCAGCATGCAAAAATCAGACAATATTAGTGATAGCTATGCTATTTTCTATACTACACTGATAAGTATTTGTTTAAATGCAGTAGGAGGTCCCTGTTCTTAATTATATTAATACAGGAAGATAAACAGGAGCAACACAAAACTTATTAGACTTTTATAAACAGTATTAAACTTTTTTATTTCATAAATATGACTTGCTGAACAGCTGGAGCTGCTGCTGTGTGTTCTTCAGAGACAAGAATCCTGCAGCTCACTCGTAGGTGAAACTTGTTATCCTTTTGAAACCCAGAGAACAAGATATCCAGACTAGCAAGTCAGAATGCTAGGAGTTTGTCTAGTAGCATCCACTGAAACCCAAGTGTTTAGCCAACTTTACCATTAATGCTCAGTCTCCAAAATGTTAGCTCAAGCAGGCTTGCCCCAAAAGCCTACCAAACTAAACTAGCACATGCTCCCTGAGCAGCAGTGTCAGTAGAACTATCACTGTTCTCCCCAGCCATTACAGACAGACTATTGCCTCTTTCTGCCAAGGGAAAGGATAGTCCAGACACTTCTTAGACCACTTCAGGCAAAGTCAGCAGGGCTAGTTTAATTTGCTGATGAAGGCTGTTTCAGATAATTAGTTTAATTAACTGTAATGGATTAGGGAGTACTCACATGGTCTTTCCTGGCAGCAGTGCTGCAGAAGCTGTAAGCTGCTACAGGATTCAAAGTTTCTAGATCTCTAAGAGGCTGTTTATGCATAGCTTCGGTGCCAAGAATCAGTAACAAGATTGTTCCTGTAAACCAGATCATAAGTTTTACTGCCCACAGGCACATCGCAACAGCTTAAGAATATTCCCAGCCCATACTAGAATGGGAAACCATGCTCAGCCTGAGATCGCACCTTCACTAAGGGAATTGGAGGCACTAGCTCACCTATTTCAAGTGTCACCTTTAAATGAAAAAGTTATTTTGATAGGTTATGAAAAGCTTAGCCTGCTCTTATCACTGTGTGAGAGAAGTTTCACTAGTTGTCCAAGGCTTCCTTTCCTCTGGCTTATCACCAACACTGGAACATGCTCAGTAAGACACAAAAAACAACCAAACAAAAACCCCAACCCTCACAGTCCTACAATTTACTTTCAGGCTTATTGCTACAATCAGGAAAGGCCTTTTAAAAATCATTATTAACTAGTATAATAGATTTGGATACTGCAGTAGATGAAGTACATCTTCTGCATTATACAGACAAGATATCCTAGCCAGAAGAATTAAAATTTCTAAAAATAATTTAATAGAAAATAAAAAAATCCACAGGTTTTAAACATTTGGAAAACATTACACTTTTTTCCACATTATATCAGATGGTACTAGAGAACTGTCAATCTACAAACTCCAGTTTTGAAAGCTGGACCCGAATCCCACTAGGACCATGAAACAAATTTTAATGATCCTTATTCAGATTAAGTTATCTTGATTACAGGCCAAGACAAATCAGTTCTAAAGTCTGGATTACAAGAAAAGTTACTGTGATTTTTTTCTTTGAGGGAGGAGAGACAGGATATTTAATGACTAATCTCAAGTCTGAGAAGTAACAGCAGAATAGAATCAAGGAACAATGTAAAGGCAATTGGTTCCTAAAATGTGCATGTTTCTTGCACTAACAGAAGTGCTTTTGAAGTCCTTACAAAGTCTTGGCTGTTTCCCCAACTGTGATGCATTTTCTTGAAATTATGAACCCGAAACCTTGGGGGTTTGAAACAGAATATGCTCAAGGCCCCCTAGAGGCTTGAGTAGAATGGGTCTGTAGCTTATGGCAGCAGAATCTGCTTTTAAGAAAGGGTAAAGAGCCTGTTACTTGGGAAGTGCGCCAGCCTGACCACAGAACCAGCGTTTAACCTGTGAACAGCTTGAGGCAGATCAAGTCAGGAGAAATTCTAGATGCAATATTTATATTGCTTAGATTTATGTATCAACTTGCTATTCAGTCCTAAGGCAAAACAGAAGGGTAAAAGAAAATTTATACAACTGAAGTGATATCTGCGAATCTACATTGTTTATTCAGCAATAAGTGCCCCCAAATCTAGAGTACAACATTTAAAAATCTACAACACAAAAATAGAAAATATTCAAAATGCACAGAAACACAAGTCAACTTTAATGTGATTAAAACGTCACATGAGATTTTTTTTTGCAGTTAAGTGGCAATTAAGGATGTGCTTTACAACACTGTATAGAAATTTGCAAGTTTCCTGTACAGGCAGGATCCTCATGCTTGTGCAAGTCGTTCTAGGACTCTTCGGTAATCTGAAACAAGTTGTTGGAAGCTCTCTTCTAACTGTTCGTGTTGCATGTTTAGGTCTATTTGGTTCAACTGATTCGTCAACTCCTCTGGTCTTAGACACCTCCTCATCTTGGCGAGTTCCCTCTGCTTTTTCTAAGCAATCAAACAAATAGCAGTTTGAAAACAACTCAATCATCAAGAATATGGTATTTAATTAAGTTTATTCAACCTTCAATATCTAGTTCTTTAAGATGTTCCTAATCTGAAGAAAAACAGTGTTTGATTAGGACACCTTTTCTTTGAAAGCCCCATAATTTCTGTATTATCAATGAAACAGTGAAGTGAAAAATGGTTTCTAAGTTTTCGCTTAAGCAACCAGATGAGGTCCAATGATACTTGTACTACTGAAGAGGTATGGTATGAAAAACTAGAGTGTAGAAGATTGACCAGGATGTTTAGTTCTATGCTGACATTAATCACACTGGCATCCCATTATGCAGCTGTTCAGCTGACTAATTTCCCCATAATTGACTTATCAAAAAATAGTTTTAAGCGTCCTGTACACAGAAAATATTTCATGAATTGTTACAAGTTACTGAGAAGTTACCAGGGATTAGCAGTAACAGCATTAAAATGCAGTATTATTTACAAGCATAAACATTTGTACAGCAAGAAGATGAGTTCTCCTCGCTGTGTCACATGTGATTTTTACCTATTTCTTTTATTTAAGTATTTTGATTTAATACAGCTGATACCTATTTCTGAACTGCTCAGTTTCTTAGTTACTTTCCATTCAAGCAGCACAGCAGAGGCATTACTTCCAAAAGGGATGACATTAAGAACAAAAACATGATCAAGGAGTCATGTCTACCAGCACAGTCCACTAATGAGCACAAAAATCAGAGTTCTTTAGAATGGAGAAGCCACAGTAAAACTGAAATTTCACAAGGTGCTCACCCTTTGAACTACCTTAGAGTGATGCTCTATTCACCAAGGTAACAAATCTTTTGTTTCCTGTATTAGTAGTACTTATACAGAGAGCGTAGTTGGCTGTATCAATCATTTCAATCTAGTGGTGCCATATACATAAAATTGCAGTATTTTTAGCAACAGCCTTCTTGCTAATGTGAAGACTTCAAGGGGAATAGATGTATTACAGGTATTTTCATTTAGGGTTTCTGCATATAGAAATATATTCTGCATATAGAAATATGTTCTGCATATATTTCTGCATATTTCTGTTACTCTTATCCAGGAAATAGCTGTAATATGCAATACCATTTTTAGTAAATTAAGGTGGTGGCAATTCTACATCTGTACAGCACTGTTCAAATGAAGCTATCAGGTGCTTTATATAAAAAAATACCAGCATTAGAGTATGCAGTAATACTCTTGGTTCTTTGTTAGAATTTACTTCTTTCCCTCCTCCAAATTTATAAAGTTAGTTAACTGCAGTTCTGAAAAGTTTTTGAAAACAGCATCATGACTAAGACTTATTGGAAATATCATTTAAAACAAGTGCATAAGCTGTTTACTAGGTCAAACTACCATAAACAAGATGGCTGTATTTCAGAATGTGAAATTTAACATCAGAGAAAGGGTGTTGGCTGCTTTAACTACTCTTTTGAATCCTCATTGAAATAACTGAAAAATTGAAAATGCAATATTCTGAAGTAGCAGCACTGCATATCTAGCAATACAAAATCCATTTGTTATTAATGCATTTATTGCATGCAAAGACTGAAGTGGAAACAACTGCTAAAAGTACTAGAATTGAAGCTGCTTACGGAATTTTGGTTTTCCCCCATAGGATTTCAATGCTAAGTGAATGAACTGAAACCATGAAACAGTTTTAGCTGAAAAATCATGGCCTTATTTGTAGTGGACACTGAGTGAAATTTAGCAAATTAGACAAGACACTCGTGAAAGAATAGAAAGTGTTTTGATTAAGGTCCTGCCACTCAGGATGGCACAGTGTTATCTCCAGATGAGGCAAGTATTTAACGCAGTGCTGAGTTCCCATTTCTGCTAACAGTCCCCCTAAGTCCAATGTGAGTACAATCAAAGTTTCACTATTTTGGTGTAACAGGTTAAGTGCTGCTTTTAGGGAGGCTGGCAAGCTAATCAAGGTACTTCTCATACTTTGTGAAACTTTTCTAAGACAGTTTTGGTTTGCTTAGCAAGTACTTAATTGAACAGGGTAGCTAACATGCAAGTTATAGCAATAGACCTAGATTTGTGGTCTTTTCATTCTTAATACAGAGACTGATGCCTTAGCAAGTAGGATATATTTTTAAAATCTGTATCTCAAAGGGTCAGTTTATGCAACACAGACCAACTCTGTTGAAGATCCTGAGAAACACACTTAATAGGAACTAAGGACATTACATTATACCAAGTTTAGTACTTGCTTGAACTTCACTGCTGAAATTATTTCATATTCCATCTGCATGTAGTTATGTTGGCATAGCTCGATTATTTCTAGTGAGGTGTTTTGTTAAGGCCCAGCTAATGAACAGAACAGGAATCTAAACTATAAGTGTAACTTATTACTGCATTTACCTCTCCAAATTTTTGGCTTGTCTATTTAAGATATTTTTAACCTTTTCAAGAAATTGACATATTTTCCCCTTAAGCCTACCTGGGCATAATGCTACTTTGTAGATAGATAACATAAGCTTAGTAGTAATTTCCTGCTGGAATTGGGCAGGAAACAGTCAGGAGCCAAACGCAAGATCTTTTCAGCACTGCTATATATGAATGTTCTCTGCATCTGTATGTCAGTTGAACACTGCATAACTAATAGCAGTTGATTGGCAGCATAATTGGCATCAACTACATTTATGGAAATGAAAGTAAAATCAAGTATAATTAGCCTTGAAATAATAATACTTAAGTCATATACACCTTATAGGGGCCAATCAGTCGTCTTTTAACGTCCAACCGATAGCTTCTGGACTGTTCTGCATCACCCATATCTGTTGCACGCAATCGGAGAATTTCATATACCCGTCTCGTGTGTTGCTAATGAACAGAAAGGAGAATAAAACATGTCTGAATAAGGAGGTCACTCAATAGAACTCAAAGTGGAGAAATACTGAAACATCAGAGTAGTTCCTCAGTTGAGCAGAACACAGAGGCATGGACAAAGTCTGTGTCAAACCTAACCTCGTATCTGGTGGGTTAAATGAATAAACATTCTTGGTTTTCCTTCAAAACCATTTTCTTACATGCAGCCAGTGTCTGATCTCTCAAAAGTGTTGCACCAGCTGTAGAGGTGCTTCAATGACTTGCTGCAGATGAGCAGCAGGAAGCCCAGAAGCCTGAGTCTAGAAATACTTCAAAGAACTGAAGGATTGGAACCACAGCGATATTAAGCATTATTTTACTAAACAATATTTAATTTGCTAATTTTAATGATCTCCATATACATACTGCCCTTCACAAGGCCCCAAGTTCTAAATATGAGAATGAACCAAAAATATTTGAAGTTTTCTGTTTAGGGAAGAAAATGAAAGAATTAGTAAATGAGAAGACTGAAGTGCTTTTTGGAACCAGGAAGGATCAGCTAGTATTGCATGGGGAAGGAAAAAATAGTAATATAGTAGCAACATGATTTTTAACTGTTGCATATATAGGAAAACAGAATTTAAGATCAAGTATTCCTTTGCTGAGCAACACAACAAAAATCCGATGGTTTGTTTGCTATACTAGCACACGTTTAGATACTGTTAAAAGAAAAAACGACAACTTATTTATCCTTTCAGGTTTAAGATATCAGATGCAGAACACTGCAGATGCAGCTTCCTTATAAGCTATACCATTATCATGAACATATTTGAATCTGGCTTCACACCTCCCATATCTCAAGCCAAGTTTTCATTAAGGCACATTCAAATACATTTTTAATTAAGCAACACTGCCTTTTCACTACTATACTCACTAATGAATTTAATCACTTTCTGACAAGACTACCAGCAAAATTAATTGTTCAATTTAACTGTTTATTTCTCCAAATGTTCAGAGCTGCCTTAGTAGCAGTTGTTTGCTACTTTAGTGTTCTGCATTCTGAAAACAACACTTATTTGTATAAATATACTTGAAAGAAATGGAAACCATGTTAAATTCTATTACGTCAGAATTAGGTAAAAAGCATTTCTCTAAAAAAAAAACCAAGCTAGGTATCTCCCTTCCAGATACATTCTAAAAATCAGTTAAAATAAGCCAGCATGTAAATTCCAAGTCTCCATGTTTAATCTGTTTAAATTGTTACTGTACTAGTTTGATAAGAATGTGCCCAACTACAGCTGTTCTGATTTAATACCTTATTTATTTTCAGTTTTTGTTGAGCTTCCATCACCATTTCTTGACTGAAACCTTGCATTAGCTTTCCTGGGGAAAAGCAAAGCAAATCTTGACAGAGCTTTACAAGAACAAAGTCTCTTAGCTTCACATAGTTTTCAGATGGATCTTCAGCTAGAAAAAGTAAAGACGCACGTAGTTAATATCAGCATTATTTGTTCCCTCACGTCTGGTAAGTAATTTCAAAGAACTCTGAAAACAAAAGCAGATACCATATTCATGAGTATATAAACAACCGTGCCCAATAAGTACTGCTCTCAAAGTTTGATATGTTTGACAATAGACATTAAAAACCTTACAGAAAGAAAAACCTCTAATTATATTTTGTGTATGCAGTCCTGTACAGTATTATATAGGCACTTCTAAGAGACAATCCAATTCAACTCCTTGGGAAAAGAAAATTATTCTATGTATAAACCCTTTTTCTTGTATATTCTACCTATTCTGTATTTGTCAGAGCAGTAAAACTACTAGAACTCAAATTAATTATGTGGAAGACTACTGATGAAACTATCCTACTGTATACAACTAAACTAGCTGAAGACATATTGACCACAATTTACATAGTCTTTGTTAGCAAGGAAGATAGGGAAAGGCACAAAGACTCAAAGGACAAGCTTATTCAAAATTAAAGGGCTGGAAGGACCCAATCAAAAGCTTATCACCATTTCAAGTCATAACCATTTTGCTTTAAATGGTAGCATAACTATCTCAACTGTTGCTTTACAAAAAACACCAAAGTTGAGAACTGGCTCCAGAGAGCACCAACATGGTCCCACATGCAACTTTGTTGCCACTATGTAAAAGAGAATGCTTATTACAGTGTTGCAAATATACTTCTTTCTTCCTTATTTAATTGCTTATGTATGCTTAATACAAATAAGCAGCAGGGTCACGTTCCCTCCCAGCACTAGTTTTTCTGTGGACTAGAATTGTGGAATTTATTCCTAAACAGCTTATATCCCACCTGTGTTTTTCTTTAGTTTTGAGAACTACTGTAAATAGTTGAAATTTGCAGTTTTAGGATGATCAAAAGCTAGTAAGTTACCAGGAAGGTCTGGGATAGAAGTTTTTCCTGTGTACATGCAGCACTGCACAACCAGCAATTTGTTTGGGGTTTTTTGTTGGAGAACACTTACAATAATTGTAACAGTTAAAATGTTTTACACATCAGTCATCTAATCTTGTACAGCAAGTCCTATAGCACTTATTCCACAAAAGAGATTGGAAAAGCTGTACTAAAGTTAATTGGTTCCATTCCTTTCCTCTTAGATCAGTTAAAAAGACAGACGAGGCAGTTTCTGTGCAGTAAGCACTATCAGCATACATTTCACATGTGTCAGTTAGGATGACAAGTTATAAGCAGAACAAAATATTTGTTGTAAACATGAAACTACAAAGTAATTCTTCTTAAAGCATTATCAAAGAAGTGAAGCAGATGTTAACTTCCTCTTTTCAGGAAGGTTGAAGGCTTTACTTCACAATTTTAGATGCTATGTAACTAAATATCCTGTCCAGCCTGATTTTTCCCCTCAAAAAGGACAATAAATAATTTTTAAGGGCCTCAATTTCCATAACTTGAGTGCCATGTAGACTATTGCAAGCTTTCTCCTGCTTTATTCCATAACGAAATTAAAATCTATTTTGGCACACATTTACTGTTACTACAACCCTGCATTTAAGGCACTGAGCCATGAACAGCGTATGATTTATGCAGTACCCTGTTAAGACTTTGTTTATTCTCAGCTATAGAACCTATGTAAAGCTTTGTACTGTTAAAAGGAAAAAGAAAAAAGTAAATGCATGATGCACATGATTTCCTGTTGCATAAAGTTATATATACTTCCTTAGGTTCCTATTAACTGGATTAAAATTGAGGTAATTTACTTTAAGTTAGGATTATCCTGCAGCAATGCAGTAAGAAAGTAAGTGCTCTGTTTTATTTTTCATTAGAATGGGGGAGTTATTTCTAACTAAGATGTGATCTGAGACAGCACCTAGAATAGAATGGTCAAGTCGTGTTTGAACCGCATTTCTTCTTATATTGGACTTGAAACCACAGGATAGATATCATGTTTGTAGCCTTTTTTAATGCACATACACCCTTTGCCCTCCTCTGCATTTCCTCTATAAGTTTTTTATTTTTACATATTGGTACACACCCCTCTAATATCATAGATGCCTTTAGCCAGCAATACATGCTCTGGAGCAAATTCTTTACAGATTTTTACTGTCTAAAATTCTGGCTTGGATGCTAATATTAATATGCTATTTTAGTTTGCTCGCCCCAGTTTTAAGTTTTGGCTAATAGGAGTTAGTTGAACAAGGAATTTGACAAAGCTCGATCTCTTGGCAAACTCAGCTGTGTATCTCACAATGTCTAATTAGCTGCTAATCCATTCATGCTAGGGATTGAATTTTCCTGGCATGCTGTAAAGTATTTAAGGAGCTACATTATACACGAGTCTTCTGTAAAACAGGGTACTATGAATTCTTGAAGATTTAGCTTCAGCTCAGTTCAAAGGCTATTTAATTCTGACAAATGAACATGAAAGTTAGTTTGCAGGCTAGCAACCTGTGAATGCTACAAGTTGTGTATTAAACAGGTGAACTGAGTTAGAAATTTAACACAAACCTGTTATATCAAGTACTGTAGGAGAAGACATATAGTATCTATGAACTGTTTCAAGCAGCTGAGCACCATGGCCTTCTCCTTGGAATGGTGGCAAGATCAGCATCTGGCTACAGACAAAGGAATGTATTTTCAGTTCAAATGCATGCATTTGCAAACATTATAACAAAATGGTATTTCATTTTAGATTAATGTATGTGCAGCAATCCTCATGTTAAAATACAATTTTTAACAAAGTCTTAAAATTGCTAAATATTCAAAACTTGTTTGAGATTCCCTCCGCTTCAAGAAGGGAACAATGAAATAAATCAGTGCATAGCCAGCTAATAATGGGGATTTTTTTAAACAAATCAACACCATTATAAACAAGTATTGGGAACTTCAGCAGTTCCCTCTTCTGAAATAAAAGGCAAAGCACGAGTTACGCCGCCAATTACCTTACACGTGGCCGGGTTTTGTCTGGGTACACATAGTAATTATAGACTGTCATGTAGCCTACAGTCGCAAAGAGTGTAGCTCCATCCTTATTATACTTCTCAAATCTGCAGATAAAACAGAAAGCCAAGCAGGTCAATTACAGTCGCGCTCCCATGCAGTGTCCATTTTCTTTTCCATTCTCCAACTGAATTTTCAGTGTCAGCAAGCTACTCTGTGAGGGCCCAATGGGTACACCTGCTATGTTCTGAATGTACAATTCACTTAATTGGTGTGCAGCAACTTGGATAAATCAGGCCTCTTTACAGCACTTCAGTGCACTTGCCCATTATAAAGATGAATAGGTGGCAAGTAAAAGAAAACACAGGCAAAGCTCATTTTACTGTTTAAGCCTACATTCAGGGCTCTAACGGACAACAGCATTTAATTCAGCTCTATTCTCAAGCTTTCCCAAAGCATAATGGAGGAAAACTCAAGCCTCATAAACAATGGTTTTTCTTTCCTGGGAAAAATATCATTATACTGCTCCAATAATTGGCCAGCCACAATTAAAATGCAGGCATTGTGGCGGTAATAAGGTCCACTGTTGCTTTAGAACTGTACTTACACTAGAAAGTAGTTCCATCTTTCATCATCTACATCAATAAAGCTAGCAGTTTCAATAAACCACATCAAGAACGTCTGAAGCCTTTCATGATATTCTCGAAAGCCTGGACATGTCATGTCAGCCTAGGGAAAAAGCCAGGAGAAGTCAGGTGAAACCTATCACAGATGTAAGAGGAAAAAATATGCACAACCTAATTAAATTCTCTGATATAAAAAAGCATATTTATTATTATTAATAAACTGGTAAAAAAATAGTACTTATATCTTACAGTTGAAACATTATTGAAAGTGCATCGCTGCAAAAGTAAGTGATTTTGCTTGCTCAAAAGCAGAAGTTTCACTTATTTTTCATACCTTGTATATCTGGTATGTTATATCTTCACCAGCTTCCTCATTATGGACAGAGTATGTGTGTAGCAGCATTCCAAAGGGCTTAAAGTTGACCTCCTTCTCCAGCAGAGACACAAAGTCATCTGTGTTTGTGCAAAAACCAGGAGGAATGATTTCTCTTATTTTACTTTCAACATCGTCTGCCTGAAGATTACAAAAGAGGGCAGGATCAGTGAAAAATTAGAAAGACAGCATTTATGTCACTATTGACACATAAGAAATTAATATAAGATGCTATGGCCTAACAGTAATTTAAAAGAAAAAAAAAGCAAGCATTCCTGTTGTTCAGAAGTGACCTTCCAGCAAGTAAAGGAGCTGATGAGATCCAGAAAGGTCACAATCCACCCACTGTAAGCATCAAAAAGCTCACAGGTACAAGTTCATGAACATTTTTATGTTTAGAGATTGTCACATTTGTCCAAGTAAAACCCAAGAGTGTTGATAGCTATTCTGGAAGTGCAGCATATTCAGAAGCTAAGACTTCCCAGCCAGCAATTCTCCAAGGCTATGCTGCACAACATTGTGGAACTCAGGTTCCCAAATAAGCAGTTTACAAGCAGTATTAGGTGGTATTAGGTATTAAGTGGATTAAAAGAGACAAAGACCAAAAATGGTAGCTTCCAAACAGGAAAGTGACAGCTAGCAAGCACACTTGCATTCTTATGTCTCCTTGCTTGAAATGCTTGCCTATAGGATCAGCTGCAAAATAAAACTCTGAGGACAACACACCACATTCTAATCAAAGAACAGTTTGAAAACAACATTTGAGATAATATAATAAAATGTAATTTAGGGATACTGTCAGCAACTCTGTAGCCTAACATACTGGGGAAGACAAAATATTCTGACACCAAAATTAAATTCAGAGGTTAAAATTACTCTTTTCAGATAACCAAAGTGAAAGTTAGAGACTATCAGCTGAGCAGACTTCATAATCCTTTTCAGATCCCAAAAAGACCACTTGATTGAATACATTTACTACTTCTTTTTCACCATGAATATTTGATGAAGTTTCACAATAACGCATTACTGCTTCTCACCAGGCAATAAAACTTAATGAATTGGTCTCAACTTAACAAAACCATACTCCTCAATACAACCCCTAAAAGCCTGACACTACATTCAACAAAATGAACTTACATTCAATTCAAACTTTCCTCTGGACAATGAATCCAGGTTTTTACTTAATGGAGTTTGCCGTGAGTTCAGCTGTAATGTTTGTATTGTATCTATTTCCACAAGGACTGACACAAGAACACTTTGTGTTAACTTACTAAGCAGCTCTTTCACACCGTTTACATGCATGATGGGTATTAGTTCAAAACCAAGACCCTTGCTACTTAGCATTCAAAACAGGGAAATTAAGATGCTTAGAACAAAATACACTACAAAAGGCTAATACAACATGCTACTAATTCCTGTCCTTTCAACCATAGTCCCTTAAGTAGAAGCAATGCACCTGCAAATGAATAGCACTTTATCATTCAGTTACATTTTTAGTGGAGAGAAAGATGGATGTAGTTCAGCACAAACAAGTTCTATTCTTAATGGTTTGGTACTACCAACATTTATATTTATATTTGTAGAGGGCTATTAAGCAGTTAAAATATAGCTCTACAATACTCAGTGTAAGAACCAAGTTAAAATGCATACAATCTTTACATCCATTTCATTCTCAAAACAAAGGAGACTATTTATTGGAACCTTTGCTATTCTTAAAGCAATTACTGCATTACACAAAATCAACCATTTTTTCACAATCAATTATATAAAGAAAAAGTATTTGTATGGAACACATTTTAGAAGTTATTTTTTTTTTAAACTGTGCAAATGCATTGTTTACACAGATCTTAAGTCTGCACTGCTGACAAAGCTGTAGGAAACCACAGCTAAGACCCTGTAATGACTTTATTTTATATCTGAAAAAGGCACGCAAAAATAATCTGGAATCAAAACAATATTTCCAAGCATCAGTTCAGTAACTCAGACTAGGAAGATATCTAAAAAGGGTGAATATGCAGTGTGAAGTATTATACAAATAATGTTTAAGTAATTTTGCTTCCATCATGTCTGTAAGTTTCTTCATTAGTGGAAAGGAGGAAGACAAACTTTCACCTGCTGAAAGCATGTAAAATAATGCATCCATCACTGGCTTCCACCACAGAAAAATCTTGTTTTCCATAAAATAGAAAGAACTGAGTCATGAGAATGGAGGCTTAGCAAATAAAGCAGTAAGTAATCCTTCTTAGTTCTATATGACTACAACATATTTTCACCTACTGCCTCCTAAAATTTCTCTCCCCTTGAAACGGGCCCTGACAATTTAAGAAACTATATTCTTCACTTAGTTATTTTTCAGTTTTAGGGTTAACAAAATCTCCTTTTCTAACAGAGGAAATCACAGAATCCTCAGTTTAAGTGGTGGCATAAGTTTAAATGATCCAGTTTTCAGTCAGTAAGTCTTGAAATAATATAATCTTGAAATATAAACAGCATACAAGTAATTTATTTCATTAATACCTGTACTTTTTAACAGAAACATCCATTAGTAGGCACCTCCCAAACACTTGTCTTTGAGGTGCTCATAATCCAAGGAGTTACCAAAATTTGTTTACTGCCTTTCCCTTGCATATTTCTTTGGTATTAGTGAGAGGTGAATTTATTTTGTAAGAGCAAGGCACTCGCATCTTACCAATTGGCACGGATGCACATGGTGACACACAAGTTTCTGTTCAGAAAAACAATCCAGTTGACTACTGCAACAGTGTTAAACACAGGCAAAGCCACTTACAACGAGAAGTGCAAAAACCTGAATGAAGCCAGCTAAGAGTTTTTGAGCTTACAGTCATTGAAGTACTGCCTGCAAAGCATTACCTTCATAATCAAAATCATGTGAAGTGATCATGGGGGATTTGGTATAGGTTTGTAACCGAACTTAATTTGTCATAGGACTACTTAAGCAGGCAGCATCTCTTTGTAGACTGCATTTGACTGGATAGTTTTAGTATAGAGATTATTCTTGAACTAACAGGCAGTTGTGACATTTGTATACCATGCAGATGCTCTTTCAAGGTGACTTAATTTAAAATAATTATAGAATATATACTTGAAAGCTGAATTTTTCTAACAATTACATGTATTGATTCCAGTGGGGAGCAATGGTACTACTTAAAAAAAGGATACCCAATATTAAAATTACACTTTTTCATTATCTTGTGTAAAAGCAATGTATTAGACCAGCTACAGAGCAAGATAAATACATTTATAGTGAAGACAATTTCAGAGGTTAGCAAAATACTTTTCCTCACCCTATCATAGAATGCAGATGAAAGAGAAGATACTTGAACAGCAGCAAATCTCAAAGCAGAAATTCAGAGATCAACGCTACTAATACTTACACCAGAAGAAACCACTCTCTCTTCAGATATTTGAAAGAATCAACTCCACCCAAGGGCTAGGTTCTGTCTATTTTCATCAATAAAAGTGCCAACTTCCGTTCAAAACATGATTGTACTTTGCTGTGCCTTCCCCACTAACATGGCTTAAATCCATCTTTAGAGAGGTATTAAGATGAATAAATATGACTGGAGTTCTGGTTCTTGACATTTCAGGATCCTGACTTTTACCTTGTTTGAAAAGATATTTGGAAAAAAAATAGTGCTACTAGAATCAATAATGGTCAGTCCCTCGCAGAGGTGGTAGCAGCTGCTTGAGCAATAACGGAACCAAACTGTATCACAGAATAAAACCATCCACCCACTGTTGGATGAGCTTGTGTGGGTATTCAGATACAATATCCTAAGCTCTGAGTAACACTGCAGAGCATTAAAACTACCTTCTCACTTGTAACCAGTTATGTTAAAGGCAGTGTTTAAGAAAGGACAACAGTTTCTATCTATTCACAGCACAAAGACTACCTGTTATGTATGGCAGATATTCAGTATCTAGTACTATTATCCTGAATAAGCTGAGATCAGCAACCAAACAGTTAACTTAGAAAAGTAAATGTTAATATGCATTTAGATTAACATCCTGCTTTAATGACAGCTTATGAATGTATTTGCAGAGATTAAAGGATATCTTAAGGTGGTGAAACTACTGGCAAATACAGAGCAAGATGACAACCACCATATCTTTTTTCCTACCAATGTCAGCTATAGCCATACGAGCAGCCTATTTGGATGTACAGTGTCCATCATACCAAGGGAAGCACAGGGTAAGCTACCACACTTCTGATTCAGTCAAAGTCTGTAAATACTCTAAAGTATACAGAAGCCTTGCCCAAAAAGATACTCTTACTTTGTTCCCATCTCAAATGCTTAACCAATTGGAGGAATAATTCAGTATAGGAAACAGGGCTTGAAAGAAGCAAGGACTGAGCAATCAAAAAAGTTGCAGAGTTGTGCTGAGGGCAAGACAGACCTTGTTTACCTTGCTTGTACCAGAAAAATGGTGAAGTGGCTTTGCTATTTGTACAGAAAAAAGACCTCAAGTAAAGAGGTGCTATGGTGTGGATTCTTGTTGTGGCAGGATTTAGAAATTATGTTGGTGAAAAGTTGAACTGTTTGATTTTAACACGATTACTACTTTGCCAACAGGCTTTCCTTTTTTTCCTTATTTCTAAAAACCTTCTAAATGCTGAAGAGCATAACCTTTCACTCCTAAGATATGTTGCCCTAGCCTCAAAAGTATTTCAGACATATCCAGGCACTTAGCTTGTTGAACTAAGTATATTCCAACACAACTTCAGAACAAGAAGGGGCAAATCTTTAAAATTCATTTAACAAAGTAATTCCAATGTTTTTTCCTTTATAATAGGCCTTTCTCTGAAATGACTTAAATAAACTCAAATGAATTTAAAATTAGGAACTTAAAATACAGCTTGAAGTCATAAAGATGTTTACTTTTTTAAAAAAAGGCTTCTCAGGCAGAGTAATTTGAAGTCAGTCCAAATACACAGCCACTTCACACTACAGAATATTATGAAGATTCATCAATAAACACACCAATAGCTCTTTGGGAAGAAATAAACTTATTTTTTTTCTTCCTTGTAATGAAGTAAAACTTGGATGATATTAAGTTTCTTAATGCATCAGAGACCACTCTGAAGCAGAGTTTTTCTAAATAACTGTACAGGTACTTATACAAATATTTAACAATTAAAAACACTGTTAAGATATTTTATTCCTATTGCCAAGATTCATATGCCTTTCTTCAGCTGTCTGAAAGACTGACTAGCTCAGCTTTTGCTGAGTTACCTCAAACACATTCTGACAGCATACAGACAGAAGGAAGAAAAAAAGGCTTTTCTACAAGTATTCTATAAACTTAGAAGACCTGTAGGCAAAGAGATAAGTAAAAAAACCCAAAGCTAAACAAAACATCCTGCAGGTAATTGTATTATTGTATGCCTTTAAGCAAGATATAAAGCACACATGATACCTAACCAGAAGTTTCTAGTCTCTTCTCTGCCTTATTCGTTCTCCACATTTACCACTTAGAGACACAGTCAAGTATCCTACCTCTTGAAGTGTTTATAGAAACCTCCTTTTCCTTCTTAGTGAATTCTCTTCAATATAAAAAACACCAATGCTAGTCCTCCTCCTGGAGGCAGTTAACAAGAAACTACAGACTTGCTAAGTTGGGGTTTTTTTGTGGAACTGGCCTTGGTATTAGCACCTCATGTGTGGCTGAACTGTTTTGACACAATTTTGATGGTATTGCAGTCAAAGGAGGAACAATGGGAAAACACATGAGGAAGTTCAAAGCTCTTTTTCAGCTTAGCAACAAAGAAAGCTTTGTTTGCTTTTAATGTAAACCATGCTTAGGCGGGCAATTACTAAACCTAAAATTCTTGTCCACATCCCAACTAAGCCTTCCCAATAATATTTTAAGTGCAGGTCTCATTCTGCCTTTACCTCCACACAGTCAAACTTTTCATTAACTTTAGATGTATATTCGATGCGGAAGAGTGTTGACAGGTTACCAGCGATATAGTACAAGAGGATCTTCAGTCCCTTGTAGCCAAAAGCAACTTCACTGAGGAAGGAGAAAAGAACAATCAGGAACTCTACGCACAGCAAAACATTCACATCACAGAGCTTTCATTTAACATGCTTTGAAGTTCACATCTTTCCCAGTGAGGAAAGCTTCCTAATCAGAAAAGGGAATCAAACTGGATGTGCGCTGACTAGACAGACTGCCTTACACTATTTCTACTAGTTATTTTGCTCCTCTAGTGGAGAAATAGAACATGTTCCTGAACTCAGCAAGGCAGCGTCTATGCCCTCACTGTGACAGCTCAAGAAAGAATGTCTGAAAAAGCTAATAATACTGCATTTATGTTTTACAGTATCTTCAACTCACTAATGGTTTTTATATTAATTGATCAATAACACTTATTGAAATCTACTTTGCAGTGTAGTATAGTATTTCAGAATACACTACTGCAGTTTATACTGCATTACACACAGATAGGTAACAGTCACAGCAGTAAGTGTGTTTTTGGTATAGTTTCTACATAGTTATCTAATCTAACTAGAACTAAGTGATGAAAAAAGGTATGGCATGCATTCTCACACTTAGAAAATATGCATTACCTGAACATAAACACTGTGCTGTCGTGAAGCATAGAAAACTTTTCAGGAAAAAAACAGAACTGCAGAAAACGGTAACATTCACAAAGAAACAGGTTCTTTTTTGTAATTTTAATGCATAGGGTTTTTTTTACACTGAAATTTTTCTTTTATGGTAGCACATTTATAATTTAAAATGTGAAGTGTAAGTGCCAGAACAAGAATATGCTTGTTAGATATATGGCCAGATTGGAGAGTTCTCCCATTACTAGAAGTATAATTATTGTCAAAGATAGCTGCAGTAGATGTGTAATAGTATAACTAATTTTATGTGTATTTTCCTCAGTAGGTTTTGGCTTTTTTTTTTTAAACAATGGCCAGACTATTGGATATAGCTCTATTGAAAATATTAAATGACATCTTAGCACTAAGGACAGAGTGGCTAATTTCCCTACAATACTAATGAAAGTCAGCATACTTGAAAAAAGGAATAGTTTTCTATAGTTTCTGTATCCCTGCATGTCTAAGTGTATGTATCAGATGAAAAACTCCTGCATTCAATAGCCTAGACAGCCAACTGAACTACTGTGTCAAAATCAGCACAACTAAAAATCTCACCTAAGAGTAAATATAAATTGATGTACTGCTGCTAGATATTGGGGGTTTTGGTACACATGGGAAAAATATTAGCAAGAATTGATAATTCTTCCTTAGTCTTAGAAAAATGCCACAAACACAATACTTAAACAGGTAATTCTGATTGCAAACCTGGTATTTAATTCTCTGCTAATCTACCTTAAAAAAAAAATCTACCTATGAGCTAGGCACCAAGCCCACTTTTTGACTATACGGTCACAGACTAGAAGTATGGCTGTGTCACTTAAAATAGCTTGGTATAGCAGGATTTTTGTTTCCTTACAATGTGAAAGCAACTTTCTCCTTCTGGACCTATTAATTTGACTCTGGATACTTTAAATTTTTCATGAAGAAAGTTTGGACCAGATGATCTTCAAGATCCCTTCCAACCAGGTGTTCTATGATTCTGTAACAACTTACTCGTCTCCAAACACTTGATGGCTATACTCTGGGTTAAATGTTGTGTTGTCATCCTCCAAATCCTCAGGAAAGCGAACTGAAAAGGAAAAAAAAGGAAAAAAAGCCATGACCAAGTCGTCAGCTTCATTTTGCTTATCCACAGATGCCCTGCTAGATGTTCACGCATTCTTCTACTACAGAGTCAGACATCTTCAACTACGAACCTATCTGTATCAGGCTGGCATACAGATGAAATACACATCTTGTGCAATTCAGTTGCATGTTATTTGACCTGAGGAAATCACATATTAAGCAGAATAAAAGTGAAAAATTGACACGGATGTATACATGCATATATTTCATATATATCTCCTGAACGTTACTGCCTTTAACTTCACTTTGAACACTCAGGACATTGCCCAGCTGGATATTCCCACAGTAAACCAGACTAATCGTGTGATCAACGTTGCCTTCTCATTCCACCATTCTCCTTTATGCAGGCGGGAACACTTCACTGTTGGGGGTTTTCATGGAGTAATGAATGGAAGTAAATGTTTATATGCATTTATGTTCATGTCAGAGTTTTGGAGAATCAGCATGGATCCATACAGAACAGCTGTACCAATACTGTACTGGTACTTGTGTCAATATTACCAAAATAATTAGTGATTTTTTTTTTCCCGACTCTACTTTTCCTCAAAGCCTAGCATTAAACAAGGTCTTTTCTGGTAACTTAAAAATATTGGCTGTAATGGCAGCTACTCAAACTCAGTAATTTACCAAACAAGCATTTCATTCATGCTTATGGAGTTACAGCAGTTGCTCCACAGCAATTGTAACAGGAGTTCTTCAATCATAAAATATATGATGTATGATTAGTGGATGAAATTAAGAAATTAAGTAGGATTTTCTAGGAAAAATTTTAGAAGACTGAGAAACTTGGTTCCCAAACATCCCATGTATATTTGCAGTTTAAAAAATTACCTACAATTGGAAGGGTTGTAACTCTTAACTTGGGCATCAAAGCGACAGTTCAGCCACGTTGACAAGGCACAAGTAACTCAAGACAACAGCTACACATTTTTAATGTTGAATCAGTTACTATTGCATTAGCATGAGCATGCAAAGTTGTAGGAGTTCTTATTGCCATTAAAGCTTTTTTAAAAAGCATGTGGAATAGTGAACCACAGCTTCATTGCTGCTTTACTCCATGAAGACCAGAAATGAAGAAAAAAATTTTCTGATAATATTAGAAAGGAATTATTCAAAGAGGAAAAACTCGAATGTGGGTATCCTAGTGACAAGATGAAAGTTTGGCCCTCTCAAAAGCAAGAGAATGGCTGCTCATCTTCACAGATATAATCCAGAAAGCAACAGATTTCAGGCAAAGTAGCAGTGTTAGAAAGCACAAAAAGCAAAAAAGCAGCAAAACAAAACCCAAAGAGCAATTCTGAACTGACACCAGGGGAGAAATCAGGACCCTGAAAAAGATGCTGTATGACTGCTTTATATGCACATGGAAAATACATGCTGCTTTTTTTTTTTAATGGGACCAGTTTGTAGCTTTTCATCTTTTCTCTTAATATAATTTGTGTGTGAAACATCTGCACTCTCCAAAATAAAAAAGGAAGCTAAAAATACTAGCTCACATGGGCAATGGGTACCTTTATTAAAAACCTTCTAGGAGTCTCCCTGAAACTTGATATAGTAGCTCCTCAGATTTCTGTAGACAAAACTCACTCAGATGTCATTCTCTCTCTTTCTTGCCTTTGGTTTTAGAAAGGTGGAAGAGAAAAATAAAACTTTAGACTTAGTCATAAAAACTATTTTTTAAAATAACGTTTAAGAGGAAGAGAAATACTTCATAATTACAGTGGCTTGAAAACTTTAGTTCGGTTATAACAACATTTTGGCTCGCAAGCTGAAGATTATTGTGTATTAATGCTACTAAACTATATGGAACAGACTGCTGGCAGTAGTTCTGAAAAGTGCTTAACAAGTTCATAACTTCTATTTTCTTAATAAATTATGGTATTTGTACTGCTGAAAAGAATAAACTGCTGAAGGCCTGGGAAGATTACAAATTAAACAAGTACACCTAATTCTTCAAGTTATTACTGCTGCACTTAAGCTTGAGATATAAGCAAGTCCACCAAGAGTTCAATAATTCTGTCTGTATTCTGGGTGTCCCAGTACACAGAAGAGCTATGGAGAGCAACAAACAGTTCTTGAAAGACTGACATTTTTTCCTCTTCAGATTTTAAACAATTTTCATTAAAAAGGTTTGTGTAATCCACATGTTGGGGGGGAAGGGCAGCAAAAAACCCAACACTTTTCAGTCTTCTTTCTTGTTTATATTTTTTTCCTCAAAGAAAGAGGAAAGGGAAAGATGTTAAAAAGATGTAATTAGATACTTGCAACCCTGAAGAATTGAGTTCTGTTGCTATGGTCACCATGAAGAGCATACATACTTAGGACTGCACCACAGCATAAGGATCAGAAAAAAGAACTAAAAGGCCACAATGAATACTTCAAGAAAATAAGACAAGATGTAATTCCAATGCACTCTGGTAACATGCTAATAAATTGCTGATGACATTATTCCACAGAGACAGGACTGAATCTCTACAGCTGTACTTTAATTATAGTAGCCTCAGCAGAACCAGACTACATATTTTATTTTTGTGTTTGTGATTTACATTAATAAGTACATATTAAAACCTGGGTGGATTTAAGCATAAAGAAGTTTCCTAATAATGTACTAAAATATTCCATTATCAAATGCACATTTTAAAAGTGACATTACCTAGTTTCAGCTGAATTGCTTCATTTGTATTACACTTGTACTCAGCCAGCTTCTTTTCCATGGCTGTAAGTCCTGAAGAACAAGATTTAAAAAAAAAGATTAAGATGTTTACAACCTATGTGTCACTATTATTCAAGGAATGTATTTAAAAGAAGCTTCTCAAAACCAGAAAAAAACACACAACACAAAACCACCTAAACTACTGAACAAGTAGGTAAGCAAGGCTACGATATGCTACAACATGTAGGAGTAGAGAGATTCCTCTCAAACCCTTTCCTAGGACTAGAAAACAGAGCGCAGGTATCTCTTCCTTTAGTTCCTGAGAACGAAGGCATTACAAGAAAGATATTTACATTTCCTAAATTATTACTGCTAAAACATATTTTAAGGCTGGAAGTAAGAATGAAGAGCTCAGTCTAACAGATGTTTCTTCCCAAGGCCGCGGTCAGTAACACCTCTCGGGGCATTCCAAGTGCCTGCGTGAGGCCATTCCTGTGGTCAGGTGCTCACGGAGTGCCAGGGCTCTTCCAGGGCAGGCGCGGCAGGGAATAACAAACAACTCGCACCCGGTCCGTGTCCCGAGGCACGGTCCGGCACACCGGCCACGTTCCGCTCGCCGTGCTGTTCCTTCGGGCACCTCACAGACCCGGCCCCCGCCCTCCAGTCCGGGTCTCGTTAGGAAGCTCTTCCCCGAACGCAGGGAGCAAACCCCGAGTACAGGCGAGTCCGGGTTTGATTTTCCGCCCCCGCCGAGCCCGCGGACACGGAGGGCGCCCCGGCCTTGCCA
>VZRW01014075.1:80390-159286 GCA_013398125.1 Aegotheles bennettii
TGGCGGCTGTCAGCGGCCCCGGAGCCCTGCGCAGTCCCGCAGCGAGCGCGGCGGGGTCGTGCCGAGGGACGGTGCGGGCCGGTGTCGCTGCCACCCGCAGCCCGGGCAGCCCGGCGGTAACCCGCGTGTCTTTGCAGGTGCAATCAACCAAGAGAGCGGATCCCGCTGAGCTGCGAAGTATTTTTTTGCAGGTAAAAGGATGTGTCGGATGTTTGATTGACACTCTTACCCCTCGCCCCCTCAGCAGCCGGCCGCAGGGCGCGCTGCCGGGACGCTGGGAAGTTCCCTCTGCAGGCAGAGTGTGTGGGAAGGGCCATCAGGCGGAGAGAAACTGCTCCTGACACCAGTCGTGGTTAACCACTAACTTCCAACTTAGGATCTTAAACAATTCTCCCAAGTATTGTCTCATTTCCTATAAAGCAAGTCATCATAAACATAACTAAGTGCTGCTGGTTTTTAAATACACTTGCAAGCTTCTGTGGCTTTATGTTTTGTTCTTGGGGTTTATATGCGTTCCTCTTACAAAAGGATGGGTGACTGGCCATGGTTCTAGAACTTAAAATTGATTTCTTAATATTGATGTATTTAATAATATTGTACCTTGCAGCACCTTAGAAATAACAGATAAATAACAGCATGAAGCTTTCTCCACTCCCCGTGAAGCACGATCTGAAGGGAAAACCCTGTCAATCCTAGAACTTTGATAATAAGCCAGATGGAGTAAGAACAATGACTATGTTTTAGGTCCATAGTTGGGCCACTCATATTTCCAAATCCACTAAAATTTTCTTTTCCCTTTATGTTGAGTATTACACAGTATATTCAAGAAGCTTTCCTGTAAGAAAAAGGAAAGAGTATAAAATTAAGTATTAGAGCTGATACATTAAATAATAAAATCTATTATTTCATCTTTCACATATATCTTTTGGTCCTACCATATTGTCTAACAGTTTCTGCACATGATAAGTAGACAGAGGTTTTTGCCTGAGGGAGGGAAGTTACATCCCAACTATAATTTTGGCAGAGTCTTGCTTTTGTATACTGGATTACACTGGTAACGTTGCTGGAGTGCTAAAACTTAGGACAGTGGAATCAAACCATGAAAGCCCAGCATTTAGTTTCTAGTAAAAAATCTTCTATCACAGGTTCATTTATTGTTGATGAGATATTTAGCTTTTGTAGATAAGGAATACAGTAGAGTATGTTAATAAGTAACATGAAAATAAGTAACATGAAAATTTTTTAAAATACATATTAATACAATATAAAAATGTGGTTCTGGAACATAACACAGCTCTTTTCCAACTTTTTGCAAGATGTTTTTGCATGTTTGATTGCAAAAAAATGAAACGTGGCGTCAAACTATTCAACTTGACAATATGGACTTTTTATGATTCTTGACTTCCATTCGGTAGAAGTGCTTTCATCTGGAAATAAGTAAGTTGTTTGTAGTCCTTAATTTTGGAAAAGTTGAGAGGAAGAACATGTGCAACTGTATCTTGAAATTGTCTCTCTGACAATACATGTTTTATTGACCTAGAAAGCAGATTGTCTGGTTTTAAAACAGCTTTTTGGTCTTTTCCGTGTCTATCTTGTAATGTTCAAAGAAAAATGCAAAATAAGTTGTGGATTGTTTTGAGCTCTGAGGAATGAAAACTACAAAAGCTTGCCCGTCTCCTCTTGAGTATCTGGAATTTGCAGTAAAAAATATACAACACAGGCACGTCTGGCATAGAGTTTGTATTTCTTTTGGATTATATTTTATTATAATTGAATTTGAAACTCTGATTTTTGTTTGATAGATAGCAAGCAAACTTAGTGTCAAACTTCAAAAATATCAAAAGAGAACCCACTCTTTCTAAGTCTAAGTTGTAGAGCGTCTCGTTATGAAATATTGCTGGTGTTGCACGCATCAGAGGTCAGATGTGTTGTGCTCTTTGCTGAGAGTGCTGGCCGGTTCTGTGAGCTTCAGCTAAAGGGCGTGCATTCCGTCCTAAATTTGGCTTCCCTTGGAAATGGGCACAAGGGAAGAAGTGGACTCTAGGCCTGTTCGTCATCCACCTTATTCATAGAAAGTGTACTTAAATTTCCTTCTGTTCACGCGTATCTTCTTATGTGAGACGTGTCCTCTGCTCATCCAGTTTGAGTTGTATCTTAATGGGTGCTTGATAACAACCTCTTAGAATTTCTGAAGCTTGATATATATTTCTTATTTTAAACTGTTAAAAATCTGAATTTTGACTTGTATTAAAAGGATGTGCTTTTATTGCTATGTAATACTGTAGCTAGGAAATACAGGCATTGAAATTTCATGTTTGCATACCAACAAATAAGTTACTCTCAGGTGTTTGCTAACCCCCAAGTTCAGTAAAAAACTTAAAGAACAAAATAGAAATTCACTAAAGGATAAGAGAGTTACGTAGAACAACAGTTACCATGTTTCTTAGTGAGGCTTAATTCTTTTTTCTTAGTCAAGACACAGTCAGGCCTTGGGGAATATAGTTGAATTATTCCCTGCCTGCTGAATGCAAGTGGAACCTGTTCCAGCAAGGTGGGGGAAAAAACCAAAAACAAATTTCCAATTTTAACACAGGAAACATTTTCCTTCCCACTTAAAAATGTCCTAAATCTCTTGCTCATAGCTTAGCTTAAATAAAAAACTAATGTTAAGAATACTCACGGGTCTCTTGTTTTGGAACTTATTTCTCCTGTGCCCAGATAAAATAATTGGGATAAAAAACCCCTTTGAACTGAATACGAACCAATTTTTCAAAGAAAACATTGTTTCTGAAACTGTGGCGATACCTAGCACTAGAGTGTACAGAGTAGGCTTTTTCTGTGTTCGTGTTGTGTGATGATGTTTAAAAAGAAGTCTCATGCAAATCCATCAAGTGCTTACCTGAGACAGTCTATAAATGTATAGTAAGAGTTTCGTGTTACCCAGTAATATAGTTCAAGACTGAGGAAAATATAAGTGATTGATCTCTTATGTTTTACATGCAAGTTAAGATACAATTTACAATTGCCTATTTTGTGCTAAAAGATTCTAGACTGAAGTTGTATGGTGAGAAGGTAACTTGAGGACAAATGTGAATACTTGCTGAAAGGGAATAGCCTAGCTGCTTTGTCAGGCCTTAATTTATTGGTTTGCTGCCAGACTCTTTCAAAATACCATGACCTTCTCCTGTGAAGCAAAATGTATCTGTCAGTTAATTATTTTTGTCTCAAAATTTTTTTAACATAACGACAGCCCCCCAGTTTTTTTGTAAAACAATTCACTGTTGATAATAAACTCAGATAAATTGGTGTCTGAAGAAAAAAAAAGATGATGATATTTTGACTGTCTTTGATACGCACTCTGCTGTCACGCAGTTGAATTCTGTTATTCTTGAAGATACACTGGGTACTCTGCATGCTTGATGGTCCTTCATACATAAAACTTTATTTGGATTGCATGTCTTGCAGCAGAATTGTGCTTCTTAGTGCTTTTTTTGTCACTTGTGTATATGACTGAGAAGAGAACCTTCTGAGTTGATTCAATGAAGCCACAGTTTCATTATATTGTCGTGTCTGTGGCAGTGTTAAATTAAAGGATTCCTGTTCTCTCCTTTGCATTCCTACTTTTGTGGAAATCATCCATTTTAATTCTGGATTGGGTCACAGTAGTTTAGGGAACTAGAAATCTTTTGTGAGCTACTTTCCTGTATCCCAGGGCGCAAACATAGCTTTACCATCTGAAAATTTAGGTTTTATTTCTAAGATTACTGTAATATCATAAATAAACTACAAGAATTTCTTCCTGAAAGTGTACTGCTGTCTTGAAGCAAGATCTGAGGGGTATGAGCTTCCATAATTTCATTTCTCTTTTATTCATCACTTGTGGTGCTTTCTACTCCTGGCTTCTCATATTCTTAGTCCAAAGTTGGTATTACCCAGTGTAACTGGACAGTTGAGGGCATGGAATTTACTTTAGGCCAAAAAGTTCACTTTTAATTTAAAATTGACCTATAGATAAGGACCAGAAAAGCAATCAGTAAATATTCTATGTATTTAAGTCTTGATGCACAAGAAGTAAAGATGTACTTGGTTATTTTATTTTCAGTTAGTTTTATTGAATTTTATGTAAGTATAAATTTTGCCTGTGATTTTAATTTCAAAATGAAATAAAAACTCAAAAATCAAAGCAAAAAATTTAAATTGACCCAAATCCTTTGTGTGTCAATTTTTACTTAAATAAAATGTGCTAAACCCATTAGATTAATGACAAAAATTTCTTTGAGAAGTTATCTCACAAAAAGAGAAAAGAAATAATACATATTTTCCAAGCTAACTATAAGGATGATCATGAACAATTATTCAGAAGATACATAAAATTTCTTACAAATTCTATAGCACGTGTGTGCTGTTTTCACAGTGTAGCTGCAAATGGACAGCTAAAACATGTCTGAAATTTTGATCAATTTCTGCAGTTACCTTTTACAAGCTCTGAAAATATGTAATTGTCTTTTTATTATAAGATATTGGTCATTATGTGAGCACATCTATTCTACAGGGATAATCTGATTTTTGTGGTACACAACTAGTACAGTAACACTATTAGTTCAGTCAGGCTCTTTAGTTTCAGAGCAGTCACGTGCAGACAGTTGTGCACCATTTTAAGTGATACTCAGTAAAGAGACTAGTTTGGTAATTAATGTCTAAATGGATTCATTTTTGTTTGTGTGGTTTTGTTTTTATTTTCACTCTAGTATGCCAGTGTCGAGAAAGATGGTGAGCATTTCATGACCCCAGAAGATTTTGTGCAGAAATACCTAGGACTTTATAAAGATCCACATTACAATCCTAAAACAGTGCAGCTGTTGGCTGGAGTGGCAGATCAAACAAAGGATGGGTGAGAATTTTGCTTTCCATTAGAAGCTTGTAATGCATTGGTAAATGCATCAGTGAATGAGTTTGATAATTTCATCTTCTAAAATACATTATTGATTTTATCACACTTCAAGCTTATTTAGATGATAAGTTTTTTCTCAAATACAATAGACTATAGATTTGTGGAAATTGGGAAAAAATGTGGTGTTAAACAGTGAACAGTTCAATGCATTTTTTAAATTAACATTTGTTTTAATGGAATTTTAACAATTATTACAAGTGCAGAAGAAGTTGATCTGCAAATAAGTTTAATGTAATATAATTGCCTTAGAAAAGTTCTTTTCTATATACTCATGTCCATGATTAGGTATTACGTAGGGTCTTCAGTACCTGTAATTAAGCATGGAAATATGGAAAATCTTTCTTATTTCTGTAGTGTGTAATTCAAATCAAACCATTGAGGAGTTTTTTAAAGTGCTGACTATTAGGAAAGAGAGACATTAATGATTCTGTGAAGGAAGAAGGTGTTTGCCTAATCAAGATAATGTCACACCACATAAAGCTTATGCAATGCTGCTTACTGGTATTGTTTGCTTTTAGACAGTTCTCTGAAACTGATTTATAAAATGTCCATTCCACTGAGGTAATACCCTCTAGCCCACTTGTTTACAAATGAGCCTGTTCTCTTGCTTTATGAGGACTTCTAGCTTTGGCCTGGGATTGTAGTAGGAAGCATGGACATTGTTAAAGTGAAAAGGTTAAGATGGATCATAGAAGAAGTCAAGAACACAGAAGGGAGTAGATATTTTGTAAAGAAGAGATAAAGTTACTGTTAAAATAGTATATAATACCTTTGTAAATATATAGGTGTAATTTATTTTAAATTTGAAAGCCACTTGACTTCCTTGGATTAGTGAGTCTAAATGTGACCTTTGACATCACTTAAATGTTTTTATTTTCCTGTGTTCTGCTTTAGAATATTTTATTAGTTTGCACAGTATCCTGAGCAGCTTGCAAGATATCTGTGCTTTACGTATACAATTTTATATGCTTATACATTTTACACTAAACAACTAACGTAGGATCTCCTGTTTGATGTAATGTGACATGATTTTTTTTTATTTTATAAAGCTGCAGCATTTTGATAATATGTTTGATATATGCATACATTTGATATGTATATACATTTGATAAATCCAAATAATGTGTCTCTGTTTGCAGTACATGGCTGCAGCTTGTTGCATTGTTACAGATTTAAAATGCTGTTTTGTATGTATTGAAGTAATAGTCTAGTTGATGACTAGTACATCAACATGTTGAGTATCTCGTTTCTCTCAAAGCTGTTGGTTATCTTTTATAGTGCGCATTTCTTCAGAAAATCGTACAATCACAGAATGGTTTGGGTTGGAAGAGACCCATAAAGATCATCCAGTTCCAACCCCCCTGCCATGGGCTGGGACATCTCCCACTAGACCAGGTTGCTCAAAGCCCCATCCAACCTGGCCTTGAACACTTCTGGCGTGGGGGCAGCCACAACCTCCCCAGATAACCTGTGCCAGTGTCTCACCACCCTCACCGTAAAAAATTTCTTCCTAATATCCAGACTAGTGCTGAACCCATTCCCCCTTGTCCTATCACTCCATGCCCTTGTAAAAAGTCCCTCTCCAGCTTTCCTGTGGCCCCTTCATGCACTGGAAGGCTGCTCTAAGGTCTCCCCAAAGCCTTCTCTTTTCCAGGCTGAATAACCCCAACTCTCTCAGCCTGTCTTCATAGGAGAGGTGCTTCAGACCCCTGATCATCTTTGTGGCCCTCCTCTGGACTTGCTCCAACAGCTCCATGTCCTTCTTGTGCTGGGGACTCCAGAACTGGACACAGTACTCCAGGTGGGGTCTCACAAGAGCAGAGTAGAGGGAGAGAATAACCTCCTTCAACCTGCTGGTCACACTTCTGAAACAGCCCAGGGTACTGTTGGCGTTTCAAGCTACAAGCACACACAGCCGGCACATGTTGAGCTTCTCATCAACCAACACCCCCAAGTCCTTCAGCTCAGTGCTGTTCTCAATTCATTCTCCACCCAGCCTGTACTTGTGCTTGGGATTACCCTGACCCAGGTGTAGGACCTCGCACTTGGCCTTGTTGAATTTGATGCAGTTTGCATGGGTCCACCTCTCAAGGTCCCTCAGGATGGCATCCCTTCCCTCCAGCGTGTTGGCCGCACCACACAGCTTGGTGTCATCGGCAAACTTGCTGAGGATGCACCCGATCCCACCATCCATGTCACTGACATACTCTGTGAAAGGATCTTTCTTACATTAAGAAATCGATAATTTGTTTTATTGCTACAACAGAACTTTACATTGAGGCATCACTTTTTTGTTACTTTCTGTGTGAATATAAGCGTTTCTTTTTGTTAGTTGTTTTTTTCGTTTGTTTGTTTGTTTTAAATCTGGGTAATGTTTGAAGTGAAGTAATCGAATACGGGTAAGTGCTTTATCTACTTCTGTATGGGAACAGTGGGAATGGAAATTATTGCCATATGGTCTGCAATACAAAATACTTGTCTAAATACCTGTTAATACTTATCTGAAACTTATTTTCTTAAACGTTTAAATCTGTATTTATCTCTAATCTCTATTTAATTTGAAGAAATTGTTATAACCCCCACCATCATTGGATTATTTATTTTTACATTTACATTCTTTCATGAGCTATACTATGTTAAAATCGAGAGTCTGTTAACTATATCATCTACACTGAGAGTTTAATCTATAGCATGAGTAATTATTGTAATCTTTACCTGAATTCTGGAATGTCTTGTTCCATACAGATGTTTGTAAATTAAATGACAGCCCAAAGTCACACAGCAAATCACTGAGAAGCTTTGGGTTCTGTTATGAAATTTCACTCCTGTGTCTGCTATAATACTCTCTTAGCCTTGCTTGCCCTTCAAATAAATAACACTAGTTTTAAAATCAAATATCATCTTCTCCCTTCAAACCTTCAAATTTTCACAGTAGTCATTCAGAATTCTTCATTTTAATTGCTTGTTTCTGGCAACTCTCCTTGTCAGCATATCGTTCTTAAAATTTGGAAATGTGTTCTTCTTAAGCTAAGTCCTGAAGAAAGAGCTGATGTTCCACACAATGGAGAGTCACAGCACAGGTATACCTAATGTCTGAAAGCTATGTTGTGTAGTAAAAAAAGGGCAAAGTATTGTAGTAGGAAAAAAGGAAAGATAAAGAAGAATTGCAAACCCACGGCTTATCTTGTGTGCCTTTGAAGAGTAAAGGTGCAGAAGTAATAAGAGAAAAGGAATTTTTTTTAAATGCTACAGATAAAATGAAAGATAAGTGATTTGATATTGTTTTGGACTCTATAATGCAGCGGGTTCGCTGAATGATACTTGAGTAGTGATTGGGTGGGAAGCCCCATCATTCTGTTTAATCCAGCTCCTGTTTTTTCCACCCTGATGGATAATGGAGGACCACAGGAAATGTCTCTGGTCCTAGACATTGCAAATTGAATATATGGAAAGGAAATGGATTGTGTGTTTTTTCGCTGTAGGCACTGTTAAAGTGAGACCTCTGAAGATGGCTTCTTTCAGTTTCAGGCTTCTATGAATGCATTCTACAGAGATCATCACTTGATTCTGTCAGTTTAAAACTTCCTGGTTAGGAATTAATTTGTATGTCAGGTTTATGCTTGTATGTGGGGTGTATTTTGAAATTACAATATTTACAATTATTTTAAAGGATATTTGTTTCTCTGATACTAACCCCTTATTTATCAAGGTCATCCTTTGGGTGAAATTGACTTTGCATTGGAAGAACTGTTCTCACATCTTTAGGTATTCACTGAGAATTTATTATACTTTGTTGTTGATGGACATGAAGAATGCAGTCCTTTTATAGAGGAAGAAACTAAGTTACATAAAGGTTAAGTAACTAATTAAATGTTACTAATACTTTTCAGTTTCTAGTGTATAGTCTTAACTTTTTTAGATTAGAATTTTATTTTAATATTTGGATCATACAGTTTTCTAGAGCATCAAACAAAATAACTGGTATTGAGAATATTAAAAAAAAATCTTTATAACTTCTGTGTTTTCCTTCGTAGGCTGATTTCCTTTCAAGAATTTTTGGCATTTGAATCTGTTTTGTGTACTCCAGATGCAATATTCATTGTTGCTTTTCAGTTATTTGACAAGAGTGGCAATGGAGAAGTAACATTTGGTAAGAATATCTAAAGAAAAACAATTTAAGAAAGTGATTATGATAGTAAAAATCATAATAATGGTTCATCACTACTGGCGGATAGAAATGCATATTGTACAGTACTGTACTGATTTCTTAAGAGTTTGCATGAGTAAAACTTTTTTTTCTTCAGTGTCATCCTAAGTAAAATTCTATGTCATGGGCTTTGAAATCCTTCAGTGATGAGGGATTTTTAAAATACATTCTGGGTCTCCACATATCTTTGAAGAATTGTCATTAGTTGCAGTAAGAGCTCAATATAGAAATGAAGGATGTCTAATGTTTTGAATTACTAATTTGTGTTCCTTTTCTTGAGGAACAAATCTTACTTTAATATTATGAATGTAACTTCCAACTAGATCATATATTTGAAAAATTAGAAAGAAAATATGGCCTTTAAGTTTTTTACTTTTTCTTTCCCTTATAACATAAATCAGTAATTGGGCAAAATTCTTTAGGCTACCTATATTGCTTTATGATGTTGCTAAGTAACTGTTATTAACTTTGCAGTTTAAGAGAGGACTAGGTTTTATATTTAAAACTTTACGTGTTTCTGAAAATTGGATAAATCAATGCTAAGAATTTTAATAAAATGGAATGAGAGTTAAATGTTATTTCTATCCAAAAGAATAAAGCTCTTAATAAAGAAAATACAAACTATCCTTGGATTTGTAACCACTTGCTGTTTGTACTATTTAATTCTTATGAAAATTGTTGCAACTTGTTGAAAAAAAAATGCAAGAGTCTTTATATGGAAACAAACTGATAAACTTCTGAAGTCTGTTAAATTACATTGTTAACTGAAGAGTCAAATACTAGGTAGTTTGGATACACAACATCTTGAAAAGAAAATCTTGTAGAACTTAAGAAAAGGTGAAATCAGTAAATGCAGTTATTAGGAAGCAGACAAAATACTACAATTAGTGTGACCATGTTAATGATGGTATATTTAATAATCTTACAAAATGGGGATATGGACTTTGTAGCTCTCATGAACACACTTAAAATAGCTGGTTCCGTAAATGAACAAAAAGTAATTTCAAGTTGTATACAGGTTCCTCAGTCAGACTGAGGATTGTTATTTTTATGAGTACATCATTATATTAAAGGCTAAAAGAACAACACAAACAAGAAAATCTATAAACAGAAAATTGCACATTTTTTTCCGTATGTTTCTCACTGAATTTTTTTTTATAAGGCTGATAAGTCTTGAATAGGAAACTGTTCAGGGAATTTAACAGTTACTACTGGTTTCTTGGTTTTACAAAATTAATTATATTGCAATTGTTACTATGCTTAATAGTATATTGTAACGTAGCAGTGGTACATATTTTTGTGGTACAGTTCCCACATTTACTGTTGCTTTTTTGTGTTTTTTTTTCTTATTATTTGTAACATGGGCTACTTATTTTTACTTGACGGGCATATCATACAAATTAATGCATGTGAGAAAAATGTAAATAATGATACATAACATGTTCAGAATTTGGTAACTCTGGAGTCAGTTTCCAAGTGAGTCTTGTGGCCTATGAAGGCTGTTTTATAAATGCATTCTGTACTCTTTCATTTTCACACCACATAAACAGAAAGGCACAAAGTTTAGTTTCATATAAAAACAGGAGAATATATAACATTAGGTCTTAAACTTAAAAGTTGTAATAAACTATTAGAAATATACTGAAATGAAGTAAGGTTAGCCACTTGGTGTGAGAATTACTATCGGACAAGTCTGCTCTCTTTTATGGGTGTGTAATGTATCCATTCTGTAGATACTGGTTATAGGAGCAAACCCGAGTCAAGACTTTCTAGCTCAGATGCGATGCTGTGTGGGTGTGATTGCATTGATTCCAAAGCTAACTCAAGCCAGTAAGTCTTGCCAGAAGTTACATGGATTTACTGAGGTTTTTCTGCACTGTGCATCTGGAACAGGGGGTGAAGGTGCAGGAGGGTGAAACACAGAGTTGACTTGGGTCTGTTAGGCCAGTAACTTGAACCCAACACTGGCCTTGCTAGACATGAGATAATGTCTCAAAATAATTTAGTTATGAATGTCTGGCATTTTCAGAAAATACCCCAATCTAATAAAATTTTCAGTTACCTGGAGAAAGTATACTTTTTAGATTTTTAGAGCTAGCTCTGTATTTGAAAGCAAGTTGCTCCAATCAGGTTCACATCTCCTTTTTAGGTTTTGCTTACTGACATGGACTTGGACCATGCTTGAGCACTTTATCTTCTTGCAGTCCGCTTTAGCCTCAATCTGCCATTTGTCTCTTCAAAAGTTTAGGTTCCAACTCTCCAATGAGGAGACTATTAATTAAAGTGTATTACAGAAGAACCTCTGTCTTATGAGTTGAGAAATGGAAGAGGACAAAGAGTTTATGATTCTTTAGAAGCTATTTGGTAGAAATACTTGTCAGCTATGCTATGCTGATCGATGTCTTTGTCTGTGCAATGTCATACGTTAACTGGGATTGTTGAAACAGGAAGCCTTCTGTCACCTCAATGTCATCTACTTTCTTACTGCTTTGGGACATCTATCCAGCAGTTTTGGTCATCCAGAAATTTTGTATGAATGATTGTCATAAATGTGCAGATAGTATGCTGCAATAGTTGTATTGCAAGAACATGCAATTGGACCTACTTTGCATGAGGAAACTGTAGAGCATGCTCAGTACTCTTTACATATTCCAGCTGCACTGGAGCTTCTGTCAGCTTGGTGAATAAAAAGCAATAAAATGGCTCTTTTGATAACCCATTGATACAAGTGACAGTGTAATTTAAATTACTTTTTAATCATGGAGAAGTAGAAAAAAAGCATTTATTTTCCTGATCAAAAGGTTGTACATCTTCATTAATGACTCCTAGAAAAGTATTTGATAGGAGATGTGTTGCTGAGGAGCCTTTACAATACTGCTTTAACCAAAACATACCTAAAAGGTAACAGCTAAATCTTGATAAAGAAAAGTGGGGTTTTTTTCCTCATGCATTGTCTTTTTTGTTATGGATTGATATCTGTAGTCAGAGAAGATTGACAACCACTTTGCTTTTTTGATCATGGGATGTGACTGACTAAGCTACTTAACATGAGTGAAATATTTAAAAACATTCCATAAAATTAATGCTGTTGTACTAAGGAAATGTCTTTTTATTGCTATTCTGTGCAGGTCTTTTGACCTGGATTCAGGTTAAAGCAAACCTGAGTATTAAATCTGCTCAATCTATTTGTTTTGCTTCAATGTTGAAGCAGATAATCCTTACTGTGGTTAAAAGGTGAAGTCCGTGACTCTTGCTGAAAATTCTCTCAAAAATAGAATGTCTAATTGGAAGTAAAAGGATTCTTTGTAATTTATCCCTTTGGCAAACCATACAATGGTCTGGACTGTGTCACTTTTAATTGGAATGTACCATTTCAAGGCTTTTTCCAGCTGTTCCTACTTGTAGAGTCACCACAAAGAAAGCCATTCTGTGGTAAACTGGAGAATTTCAGACACTTTTTTAGTTAAATACCCATGCTGGTATGGGTAAAAAGATAGAGCTAAAATAATGAGGTTTTGAAACAATTTTACTGCAATCATGTTTGTGATTCTTTTCAGAATTTTTTTATTATTTTGGAGGTAATTGGAAAATATTTATGGAACTGAACATAAGGCTTCTAAAAACATCCTGCAGCTCAAAATCTAATTAAAAATATTTTGCAGAGTATAATGGCCTCTCCTTTAAAGGCACTGGGGAGAATAAGGGGATTGGATACCTAGTAATGCAACTGTGTGAAAATTACCATGACATTGGTGAACTGAAATAATAAACATCAATGTGATAGTTTCAGAAGTTGGGTATAGAGTGATACTTAAATCTTCTTCATCTGTTTTCTTAAACAAATACTCATCTGGAAAAGAAAGTTCAGTTTCCTCTTAGTCAGCACATAGAGTTTGAGAACACTGGAAGAAGGTGAGTGATAAGAACAAGAGAAAGGAGATGAATATATATTGTTACAGTTCTTTGCTTTTGCCTATTATTTTTCAGGAAACACAGATCACCCCTAGTACTCACTCTGCCCCCATTTCCAAAAGAGCAATTGGGTTGAAAATGCTAGGATTTGGATTTGATCTGAAGAGTTCTGCTTTATAAAATATTATTTGCAACCGTAAAGGCTGGAAACCTTTTAAAACATAAACAGAAAAAAAATCTCATAATCACATGGCTACCAATCTGATGATCTAAGACACCATGTTTTTATCAAATGTGCTGTAAACTAGAACTGCTATTTTTCTTGGCTTCCTGGTAGCCAGATGTTAGTTGCCTGCTTTCAAGTTGACTTTTACTTAACACATGCAGATAATATAGGAAACATCACAGTATATTATGACTTTCTTTTGTCCTAATGTTTTTTGTTTGTTTCTTTCTTTCCTGTTGTATGTTTCTTTCAGGTTTAAATCACAGTTTTAAACACTTATGAGCAGTGCAGGATGGGAGCCCCTCCTTTTATTTTTATATAATGCAGTATTAAGTTGAAAACCACAGTTGAGCAAGAGGGAATGGAAAAGGAGAACCCCACATTAAAATGACATATATTCACAATTTGTTGTTACGGCTGTCACTAATCCTAACCTTAAAAAGAAACACTATTCCTTTTAAGATAAGAGTAGAAATGCAATGTAAAGATTTCTAGTTTAGCTTTCTCACTTTTCATGCCACTTATCATTTTGCTTGCGCATCAAAGTAATTACTGTATTATTTACATTTGGATCACTCTTAGTATACCTCTGTTACATCAGGTGCTACAGAAAAGTCTTTTTTGCCTTTAACTGTCATTTTTTTATTTTATGCTTGAAAGTGAAAATATGTAAAATGTGCTGTTAGCAGAAATAATGAATAGTTAAAATGCATTATGTACATTAAGGCGGAAATACATACAAATTGGACTGTAGATGACTGAGTAGACAGATTTAAAAACCCCCACCCTATTAAACAACAAACCTTTAACATTCTTATGCTAGTACTTAAAACTATCACATTTATATTTTTGTGTCTGTAACAAGCATGATTGATGTTCCATCACTAGTGAGAGGGAACGGCAAACTGTTGGTGGCTTTGGAATTGTGTGAGGTTTCCATTCTGCTTCTTGGGGAGCTGATAAGTCAAAGTAATAGGTACTATCTCAAGGCTTACTTGGGGTACTGAGCTCATCCCCACCGTGGGCCATGAACAAGACATCATAGTATTTTTAACTTACAGTATTCTTCCTTCTTCTGTGAAATTCAGTACTGCCTAAAAACTTTGTTTTTCTTGCATTGTTTTTCTGAGCCTGATGGGTAATGGTGTTTGATGGAGGCTGAGCCAGTCATGTGTATGGTGCCTGCAGATAGCTGCTCCAGGCATCTATAATTTGTTTAAAATGATTGGATGGGGAAATTCTGAAATAATCTCGAGAGAATGCATGTCGCCTTGGAGGTAATGTACTAGTGCACTAGAGTAGTAGGTTTATTGTTCCTGAGGCTGATGGTAAGTTGAGGATGTCATCAGGCTGCTGACTCGGATGCCTATCTGAGAAGAAAATGCATTGCTACAAGCCTGGAAGGAAAGTTATCAGCTCAGTAGGAAAGAATTCCACTACACAAAGGTGAGCAAAGAGTAGGAGAAGACATTAGTAAATGAGCAACATTTATTGACAGGGACAATGAATGCATTCTGTAAAATGTCACACTAAAATGAAAGGGTTTAAAAATAATTTGCTGTTTGCCCCCTGCAGAATAGCTCTGCTGGAAATTTGAGGTACTTATAGTTTATTTTAATTTAGAAGCATTACTGGATTTTGATCGAGGAAGATTAAAAAAAAAGAAAAAAACCCTGTAACATCTGTACCTTAATGTTACCTGTTTTCTTTGTTGTCAGTGCTTTGCTTCTGCTGTGAAAAAAATACTAAAAATAAGACAGTTGATCATAATTCGGAGTGGTGAAAGTGCAAGTGATGATTACATTATAATATCTGAAATGTGATTATTGTTTGCCGCTTCTCATTGCATGAGTTGTTGGTTGTGGTGATGGCTATTTACTTCAAAATAAGAGAATAGCCAACAAAATTGGATTAAAAAGGTATTCTTGATACACTGAAGAAAGCATTGCTACTCCTGTGTAGAAGTAGTAAATTTTAGTGCTTATTTAGAGATGTTCGAGAATCCCAAATGGCTTTGGAAAATTGTATTTAGAGTTTCAGTGGTTTTAACTGTGTCAGTTATTCACAACAGGAACATGGTTTTGCTCCTGTAGCCCAAATGTTTCATAAACAAAGCTGACATGGAATTAAGCATTAGATACAACAGCATATCCTTAAAGCCAGATGACTGTAACACATGCAGTATATGTTACTTATTGTGAGTGATTGCCTGTGGAAGAAAAATGGATAAGACATCTCAATTTTCAGAGAACCAGCAGGCTAAACTTGATGTCGTTTTTTAAAGCTAGTTAGCCACTACTGGGGTTCTTAAGTACCAATACATTCCACTATTGAGTACAAATGTGTTAATTCATTTACCAGTTGCTGGTAGATGCTGAAGAATCTTGACTTGTGATGTGTTTATGGCTAGTTGTAAATGTTTTTAAGAAAGAAAAATCAATAGGGTAGAAAACTGATTCCTGGTTCTTTAAGTAGTATACAATTAAATACTTGAATGAGAGTTATGCAAAGACGAGGGGATTACGTCTCATTAGAAATATTTGGAAGATCTGTCTATATGAGCATGTATGAATATTTTCTTTAAGAAAAAGTGAGACTTTTTTTGACCTTTCTCTAAGGTTAAAAGAAGCAATCATTGGAAACAATTGAAAATACAATTTATTTTTTTCTGTCTGCTTCAGCATGTTCTTTCCTAAGTTTTCATTAGGAGAACTCAGTGTGTATTAGAAGTCAGTTTTACAGATGTGTAAGTAGTCACTAGTTGGCACCCTGTTTGTACAAGCCAACAGATCCAGTTAAGCAGGCCTGTCTTCTGTTCCATTCACAGTTCAGTACCATTTTGCAAGCTGCACTGATCTGTTTGTGTTTGCAGTACGTGAAGACTCTAGTTAGCTTGGTCGGAAGCTGCAGGGAATCACTGATTAGTGGGGAATTTATATTTACATCTCCTGGTTCCTTATCTCTAGCAATGGTGAATATGTCATGTATAGACAAATCTTTCAAAGGAAGTGTAACAAAATAAAATAGTTTAGCACTGTGCACTGGGTGCTTTATCTCATTTTTTTAACCCTTACCTTGCATATTGATACAGGTGAAGAGAGATGAGTGGACAGTTACAAGTAGTCAGGGTAGTTTTTTTAAGTTTCTTATTTACCTGAATAACTCCTTTAGCCTACCTTGCAGTGGAAGCTACAGTTCAAATTACAGCTTTTTGAATAGTTAAATCACTTACTAGCCATATTCTGCCCTTTGAACATGTAATCCCCAACTAACTGTGAAGCAGATGATCTACCCAAGGTGATACATTCCCCTTCTGAGGCAGGTTTGTTCTGAACATTCCCCTTCCTTTCCTCACTGAGAAGATAAAACCATATAGTGATTTGCCTAGATTTGATCTAGACATGGTAGAATGGCTATAAAATTGAAAGGGTGAATGAATCAAGCAGTCCTTTAGTACAGAGAAAGCAACACATTCACTCTGAGTAAATACCTCTTGTTGGAGTTATCAAATTATATTAAAGTACTTCTATTGCATTCTGTATTTTAACAAAACTGTTTAGTCTAAACCTATAAAAGAAGAGGTGTGTTTTCAGATAAAATATTTTTTACTTTGTTTCAAATTTTAAGCTATATGCCTTGTTTTATTTTGGTTGTTAGGAGGTTCTAGATTAATTGATATAAACAAATCAGTTCAGATACTTTGAGGTAGGTTTTGAAAAGCATTCATGTGGTATGGGTAGATGTCCAAATACACTGTTTATGTGGTTGAATAATCTGCACAAAAAGCAGGCCTGTTTTGCAGCATGGCAATGCTGTATATGAGTAAAGCAAGCTTCTTTTTTTTTTCCCCCAGATGAGGGTTTTGACTGAATTCAGGTAACACACTTGACACTGAGATTTCAGTTGTACAGTATAGATACAGGCAGTTCCATTCTGAAATAAGTTTTTTTTCTTTACTTCGTTTAAAAGAGGTCATCTCTATCTTCACTTACCTTAAAACATTTTAATAACTGAGACTATCAATTATGTTTTATAGGATTTGTTTTTTGTGCTAAGGCCTTATCAAAAGCTTTTAATAAGGTGCTTTCTGCTGAGTTAATGGTATGTTTTAGATGGCATTTCTTATACCTATCTTCAATAGACATATTCAGACAGTGTGATTGTAATAATCAAGTTTCAATCAAACCATACTTAGTATGACAAATATTGCTTGAGATTGTAATGCAGGTTATTTGTGCTCTTGATAAGGGGCTTAATTTGATGCCTAGCAGAGATGGAGACCCACTGTTGATTTTTATATCAGAGTGCAAAATAGCTCTTATTTGTCGTGTATGAGGAAAATTGCTTCCTAATTAAAACTAAATAAAACACTCACTCCAAGGTTTTATGCAGTAATACAAAAAATATGTTGTGTTGCAAGTGTGTTCTTATACAGGTCTGTAAAGGTTTGGTTAGCAATTATTCTTAACAAACTAAAGCACTTAAGAAAACAGCTGCTTAAAACCATTTGTTCATATCCTTCCTGGGATGTTTGTAGATTTTCTGTACCCCAAAGCTCACTTGTTTTTCCCTCTCCCAAAGCAAATGTCAAAGAAATATTTGAACAAACTATTATTCATCTTCAAATCCCCTTCAACTGGGACTGTGAGTTCATTCGACTGCATTTTGGACATAACAGGAAGAAGCATCTTAACTATTCAGAGTTCACTCAGTTTCTTCAGGTCAGTTATTAACCTTCTTCCAAAGTAGAACTGAAACTTATTTTCACTTCTAGTAATACACTAATACTATTATAATTTTTGAACTTATTCCGGTAGTGATAATCATTATCTGATTATAATCTGACAGTTGTGATGAACTGTTACTTCTCCATATCAGTTCTGTAGGCAGTGTATACTTATTGTGCTTTAGCTTGGATACCATCCTATAAAAGAATGGGACAAAATATGTTGTTTATGCAATTAAGCATTTTACTGATTGTTGTTAAACTGAATTGAGGGTCTACTCTTTCTGTCATAGGAATGTAATAGCAAAACTAATCTCTGTCAGAGAAGGATTGCGTCCCTAATATGACTAGTTCTTATTAACCATATAACCTCCCATATAAAGGTTTTGGCTTCTTTAACATTTCTTCTATTTTTGTAAACATTATCCTAACACTTTTTTTCTCTCACTGGCATGCATGATACCACACATGTATTGGGAGTTTGGTCTTAAACACAGCCAACTTCACAGACACCAAATCTGCTTTACTGAGGTGTTGCTGAAGCACCCTCTAGAGATCAGTCTTTAAAGGATCTCACTCCTAGAACTGGGCTTTGCTAAGCCAAAAAGTTAAAAACATATTATTAATTGAACATTATACTTGAAGGAAGTAAAGGAAGATGTCACTTATAAAGGATAGAGAAAGAGGAAGTAGGAGAAGTGTACATTATAATTAATGAGAAAGGAATTCACAGAATTGTAGGCAATTGCACTGAATTCCATAAACTAACATGCAGTGATCTCCTCATGATATTACTTACAGATTTCTGTCTAGTAGACCTGAAGAAAAAGAGATAATACTCTTCCAGAGCTGGCCTTTAGTACAAAATAGTTTTGGACACACTGCCTTAAAAGTAGGCAGTGATAGTTGTGCTTTGGTATAATCTGCAATTCTTGTCCAGGTAAAAATAGATCTAGAGTAGATTCTAGAAAAACACATCTAACTAGGTAGGATCTGAAGTCTAAATTGTAAATCGAGATATTAATGTTTGGCACAGTCTTTCAAGACTGCAGTATAACTTGATGTTACTTTCAAGGAATAAACTCTGTCCTGCATTTGATACTGCTTATTTTTAAGTGATCCCAGGCACGAATTGGGACACTTGTGCAGAAAAGAAGTTAGATTGCTAGTGAGAAAAATGTTTATGTTGGGAACCCAGAGCAAAGTGATAAATATGTGTTCTGTTTTTATTTTTATTTTTATTGTTCCAAGATACTGTCATGTAAGAAAGATACAGTAACCTCTTACTGTCATCATATTAAAAAAACCCAACCTAGTAGGGAAGGGTGGTGTGGACTGTGGTAATTTCAGTATGTACACAAGTTGGATATTGTCCATCCTTTTAAATCTACTTGTTTTTCTTATTTGATCTAACAGCATCTTGTGGGGTTTGGGACTTGGATCTCAGCAGGCTTTTTGCACCATGGTCTAGAAAACCTTGATCTTAAGTTGTAAGACTTGAGAAATGACTGTAAAGGTGATACAAGCTAGATAGTTTGCCCTCTTCTTGTCTGTCAGAACATGGTTATTATTTTAGCTGCTTCTAGAGGCTAACTGACAGCTGCATGTGCTTTATTGTTTGCTTGAATAGAAGGAAACAACTTTTTCTGGACATAGAATTTACACCCATCATTATTATCTTGAGGTTAGGTTACTGCAGTGTGCTTTATATGAAGGTTTTTACAGATTGTATAGGAGTTTTAAATTACCCGATGGTATGGGAGGTAGCTGTTGGGGGCAATCTGAATCTATATTATATGATTTTCACTGTCCTGTTTATTTTCAAGTACTTTTCAATGAGTTATTTTATAACAGCCCAGTCATATTTCATCTTGGATGTGTAAGAGATAGTTTACTTTGAGTCTTTAGGATCAGTATCAGGAGTTTATTTAGCAGTGAAATATTTAATAAAGGAATAGATGGCAGACAAGACATGGGTACGTTAAGTTAATTTCTCAGATAATTTAGTGAAAGTGCCTATTTCCTTACAGTTGAATTGAGGCTTTTCTTTGACAGAGGAATGAGTGTAGGTAGAATCAGTATGCAGACTTCTTGTTTTAGTTGAGCTGTCCTTTAAGTTTTAAATGCAATTGTGCTGTGATCTACATGCACAGATGTATTGATGCAGGCTGTAAGAATATGAAATTAGTGAGAGTTTTGTGAACAGTTGAGTTACAGAATTTGCTTCTAATCGGCTATTTCTGAATATTCATTCTAGGAGCTGCAGTCAGAACATGCGAGACAAGCCTTTGCATTGAAGGACAAAAATAAAAGTGGTATGATAACAGGGCTAGACTTCAATGACATCATGGTTACCCTTCGCTCACATATGCTAACTCCATTTGTGGAAGAAAATTTAGTTTCAGTAAGTGTAAAGAAAAGTGCCTTGAATTCAGCACTTAATAGGTGTAATGTTTTAGGATGTTACTGCTTCTCTCCCACTTTGTCTTCTCCTACCTGTTTATCACTGCCTTGGTGCTAAAGGTTATCACCTTCATAACAGAGTGAGCAGGGTGAAACGTAGCAGCACTCCTTGGCTGCAGTAGTGGAAAGGTTTGACTGTCTGGTTTACATGCTTAGACTGCTGTTGGAAACAGTTTGAGTTAACCTACTATACCTTCCACTAAGGCAGGGCAAACTGTACTTGGCACAGAAAGAACGAAAAAGAGAACAAAAGCATCTAATTTTTATTTGTAAATATAAGACAGATCTCAAAAGGGGGAGACTACTTACAGTTTTGTCCTTTTATATACTTTTACATTCTTTTATTTTTCAGATCAGAATTTGGAAAATCAGTGTGTAGATTCTAGAGGTAGAATGGTTACAACTGTGATAGTCAGGCAAGATCTGTAAAGTAATGACATAAAAGTTATAAACTAAAAGTATATAGTATAAAAAAGTATATAAGAGTGAAAGTTATATAAAATATAGATTAATAGCTTATATCTTACCACTTTACCTGTAAATGTTACCTTGCCTAACTAATGAGGTATGCCATCTTCCTTAAAATGTATAGTATTTACTAACTTTAGACTTTGAAATAAATGGTTACTGCTGTATGTGATGCAAAGTTAGTGCTTTTAGCTAAAGTAGCATTTACTTGCATTTCTTTATTAGAAATAGAGAGTGTTAGAAAAATACTCAGTGACATATTTAGTGTATGTATCAGATAAACTGAATAGTAATCTACTTACATGATTATTTCCAGATTGTTTACTAAGGTTTAAATTTTACCAAAAAGCAGTATCCTGTCTAATAATTCACCCCTCATGTTTCTATTAAAAATATCTTAAAATTGCAGGAATAGAAACGTATATTTAATTCTTTCCTTATTTGCCCAAATGAATGTTTCTGTAGTTTGTAATAAGATGTTGTAAAAGGGCTTAAGGCACTTAACTGCATTCATTTAATTTTTAAAGGTAGCTGGTGGAACTGTTGCACATCAGGTCAGCTTCTCCTATTTCAATGCATTTAATGCCCTTTTGAATAACATGGATCTTGTTAGGAAGATATACTCTAATGTAGCAGGTACAAGAAAAGATGTTGAAGTCACGAAAGGTAAAGTATATTTCTTACATTTTATGAATTTTCTAGTTCTGTCCAGTTTTTAATCTGGTGCTGCATATGGCTTAAGGCAAGTCAGATGCTGCAATAATATGCCAAGGTTAGGGCTACTGTGAAAGTGTTTAAAGGGTGATTTTCATTGTTACAGGTTAGTAATGATTTTCAGCTCACCCATTAAGGAGAAGAATTGGAATTCTGGCAGGAGCTGTGTTGGCCTTATTAGTTTGAACTGCAAGATAACTGCAAGATAGTATATTATTGAAGATTTTACCACTCCTCAAAAGGGGTGCATGATTGCTTACAGATAGAAAGTACCTAGAGAATGTGATAGAACGGATTAGGTTTGAAAATCCAGTCAGTAATGTTCATGTTGTTTTAGCTCTAGTTACTTTATCCATGATTAAATCTTTTTTTTGAAAAATGGTAAGAATTTATAACTTCTTAGTGCTTTCTTGCCTGAGTGCTTTTGTATGTTATGACATAGTTAATCCATATGCATAAGAAAGGTTGCCATATTTCAGTCTTGCTGCAGGCATGAGCGGACTGTTTTTGTAGTCATTTTCTTACTGATTTTATTACCTGTATGGATGGCACCAACCAAGCCTATATAAAAAGCATGCAAAGTTCTTTTTTTATGTTGTCGGTTTTTTTCTTCTTTGTTTGGCTTATGTTTATATGCTCTGCATACCTTTCATCCCTAGAGGAAAGCATAAAATGCCTGTCCTCATCCTTCAAATTGTGCTAACAAATCGCCTAGCAGTGTTTCTTGGTGCAGATCCATAAATACACCTTGCTTGGATTTGTGTTGTGAAAAAAAGCTACTGTATTTTCACTGCTTGATTACTGTAGCTTGCCAGTAGTGTCATGAACAGGTTATGTAATTTGGCTAGATGAATACCTAAGCTTGGAGTCAGTCAGAGCTAGAAGAGAAAGAAATCTGGACATGATGACAATAGATGAGTTAGTTGCCCTTAAAGCTGTGAATTCTATTCTGTTCTGTTTTGCAGACTTCAGAAACAAGAATCACAAATTATGGGTGTGGTTTTATTAAGCTTGCTAGTGTAGGATTTTTGTTGACTTTGATGAATTCTTACTGTAAATCAAAGTTGTAGAGTCAGACTTGCTCTGAGTTGAAAAAGCCTGTTTCAAGATAGATGTTCTCCTAGAGATATCATTTCCCTGTGCATTATGGATTTTGTTTCTTGGTGATAGATTTATTTTTTATGTTATTAAAGATATTTGTGAGAGGAAGTTTGACAAATAACACAATTCCTTTATTCCTCTTTCCCTTTTAAATCCAGAGGAATTTACCCACTCTGCAATCCGATTTGGGCAAGTTACACCACTGGAAATAGATATTCTCTACCAACTTGCGGACTTATACAGTGTTACTGGGTAACAGAATAATTAATCTTATAATTTAAAAATAATATGTAAAAATTACGATTTTGCTGTTTTCTGTGTGAAAACCACTAATTTTCAGCTTCATTTTAAAAAGTTGTGTGTTTCATTGTATTTCATTACAGTAGTTTATACAGCGTAAACTGACTTTTGTATATGCATGGGTTTTGTAAGTGAATTGTGCACATCAAGCACAATTATTAATCGTCATAATATAAGTATACATATAAAATAGCAAAATACATTACTTTAGTCCCAAAAGGCTACAATATACTGGTAGTGTTAAGTAATGATGATGTTTTGCATGGGTCTTTAACACATGTGAAATCTTATGTAGGAATACCTAGAAATAGTGTAATTTGTGTATTATGTCCCTTGTTACTAATAATGATGAATTTGCTGCTGAATAATCCAAGCTCCCTCTATCTCTACTTGTGACCTACAAGAAGGTTTGTTTTAAACTCAGGATGATTTCTACGGGGTGTGGCCAGGAATACTGTATTGAATATGTTTGATGCTTTATCTAACGGTAATTTACTTTTCTCTGCCTTGTGTAAAGGCGCTTAACTTTGGCAGATATTGAGAGAATAGCACCACTGGCTGAAGGTGCCTTACCTTACAACTTGGCAGAACTCCAGAGGCAGGTAGGTAGAAGTGATATATACAACAAAATTGTTGAAGTTAAGTGAATGTTTACATGTACTTGCATATGAAAAATAAGAATAAACTTTAAACAGATTCCTAACAAGTGAATCATGCTGTGTGATTCCTGCAAAGATAGAGATGGGGCAGACTATTGAATATGTGTCTAAACAAGATGTCATATTGAAGGATGGCCTATTTAGATATAAGCAGGTATAGATACTTTGATTTCTTACTGTGAATACATTTGTTCACTCCTGAAAAGCCTTTCAGTTCACTGAATAATCTAATTCTGTAATTGTATTTTTAGATAGTAAAAAATATGAATATTAAATGTAAGGCTTACAAATGTGTTCTTTTTTAAAAAACTGGATGAAATTATGGGTTTGACCATTTAACTAAAATGATAATTGAATTTTATTTTACTTGTTGGCTATCTGACCTAGACAGTAGAAGGAGAATTCAGATTTATTGGGACTGATGAAAAGGGTAGAATTAGCAGATGAAAAATATCGCAGTAGAATATTAATCCTCTATTTGACTAGACTTTTACATTCATGTTTGAAGCTTTGCATAGTTTCTTTATTAAATGTATACATGTGTACTACAGCATAAGAATCCTGGACTGTGCAGTAGGATTTTGAATATGAATTGTTTCTTACTTCAATGGCTCTTTTCACAACTGCAAAAACTGAAGATTTAGGACCAAATATTATGCAGGGATATAGCTTATGTTTAGATTTTCCATCAGAGTTACTGTGTACAATACTGCTCACTTTCAGAAGTATAACTTGCAAGTTTGTATTAAAAGTAAATCTAGATTTTTGGAAGCTTATCTTCACTATATTTTTGGTTCAACATCTAATCTGAGAAGTTTTCTTTTGCAAGCAGATTTGTCTAGTGCTAGTTAAGTTATGAATTAAATTTTACCTTGACCTTCATCTAGGGTTGAACCTGAAGTACTGCTGATACTGAAGCTTGCAAGATAATGGGGCATCTGCAGTGCTGCTAATAGAAATATTCTGTCCTGTCCTGTCCTATTTAATTCCATTCTATTCCAGATATGTTCTAGGGAAATCCTTTTTCTGGAGCAAATGCTAGGTGACAGCTCTCTTAAGAGTAATTCAGGAGGAATTAACTCAACTGTTAATAATGTAAAGATAATAATACACTCAAGAAAATCCTTGAAATGATTACACGGCAGAATCAGAAAGGAAGACATTCATACATGGTGAATTACACGGTTGCATAATCATAAAATACATAGCCTGGTTGCATGTTGGTGTTTCTTATGCAAAACAAAAAAATAGGATCTGATCTTAAAAGTTTCTGATGTGCAATCTTTTATTTATTTTTACTGTTAGAACTTCACGAGAAATTGCAGTTCCACACAGAGCTGTACATTCTTTAGTAAGCTTTACAAGAAAATACAATAGTGTTAATCTGAACCAGTGCATTTTGCTCCAAGGATGTCTCTACATCCCTTTTCTCTCTGTAACATACAAAGGGAAGTAGGATATCTAATTCTTAAGATATTGTATGACCATATCCCATAGTTCTGACTAAATACATCTTTGCGTACTCTGTAGATAAATACGATTTTTCATCCTGAGGGTTCCCATTTTCTTACAATGTCTAAACAACTCCAATTCTCTTTTTCTCAGTCTGTGTTACGAGTTTATGGGGTGCCTCTGAAGACATCCAAGGGCTCTGATTCCCAAGTGGGCATAGCCTGACTTGGGCTGGGTTCTGCTCCCAGCTGCCCACTCCTCACTTGGTGCTCAGACAGCTGAGCTTACGGATCAGCTGCTGAACGGCTGCATCTTGCAGCTCAGCATTTATGGCAATCTGATGCTGGTGATGAGTTGTGTTAAAATGTTGTTCCTGAATTGCAGTGATTCAGCAGCTGATTCCCAAGTAGCTCAGCCATCTGGGCTGTTGGGGCAGGAGGACATTCCACTGGCAGCAATACCTTTGTCAGCCATTCCAAACTACGCTGTCTCCCATAAAGCGAAATTCAGATTCTCTACCTTGGTGATGCCAGGGACAGGCTACTGTTGCAGGGTGGTCTGAGATAAATAAGCAGCGCAGTGACAAAATTGCCTGTGCCTTGTTTGCCACATGAATGTTCTGTATTTGCCAGTGGATGAGGAGTCCCGGGAAACTGTCTGAAAATGAAAGCTTGCGTTTACAAAGCCTTGTCTTCCTCAGCTCACTTTTTAGGCATATTGCAAAGAGGTTCCTTTAAGCAGTTATACTCACTACAAAACAAAGGATATGTATCAGGAAAATCTTGAATTAGTTCAACTGCTATGGCTGAAAAATTGTCCTATACAGAATATAGCAAGTCTTCCATATGTGAGACTTTGACTGTATTTTGGTTACTGTTATTACAGGTGGATTTGATCATTCAGTTCTCTTCCAAACAAATTGTTCTATAGCTCAATATCTGATCTGTTCTTAATGTTGCCACTCTGTTATCCTTAGCAATTAGACCTATCTGAGCCAATGAAATAAGCGTCCAAAACCCACTTAGTGGTAACAGTCTTCCTATGGGTTCCTGAAGACAAGAAAGATGGAATGGATTGACACAGAAATGTGTATACAGCATTTATCCAGACTAATAAGAAATATTTTTGATGAAGTTCTGTAATTATACTCCTAACTGCCAACCTATTTTTTTAATCAGTGTCTTTGTGGCACTCACCTTTCTGAGCAGATGAAATAGTAACTTGGGTTATTTTACACTTCAGAATTACATTTGTAGCTTGGGACTGTTATAAAATGAGCTCATTGATAAGAGTTTGATTTGTCACTAGAACAGAATATACTCTTCTCACACTCATAACACATATTTTCATCCTGTTCTACGTTCTATGTTAAGAGATTACAGCAGAAAGCAAAGTCGTTCCAATTTCTTTGTTTTATAAGGAGCAGTCTTTTACTAGACCTTATCCTAAGTGAATCTTTTATTACCTTATTTAACTGTATTGATAAAATGAAAGCTATCCCTTTTTGGAATAGAGCATATCATTCCAGTGAGGTCCAGCTGTGCCTGGAAAATAAAAACAAGTCTGTAATCACTTTTATGTGACTTTAAAATTCCTTCTTAAATGAAAATCTAAATTTTTACATAAACTCACTCTGTCTTTATAGATTTGGTGGAAATGGAAATTAGCCTGCTTTCAACCATGTTTACTTTATTGACATTTTTTTCATTGTGTAAGATTTTCTTAAAGCCTAGCAGCTGAATTTACTATGGGGATGACAGCTACAGTAATTTTCTGTTTATAAATATTCATGATTTGAAAGCTATAGCATTAATTACATTCATTTACATATCCATCTGAACACACAAGTAAACTGCAAACTTTATGGACACTTATTTAATAATATAAAAGTGCCATTTCCTTCACAAAGAATTTGATTTTTAACATCCAGTGACGTATTCATTAAGATTAGTGTATGATGTAAAGATGGGATTCTGATGAGACCTCACTGGAGCTTAGAAGCAAAAAGAATAACCTTTAAAACAACTAAAAGGAAGCAGGTGTGCTAAACTTGGACAGATTTTTTGAGGAATGAAGAATCTGTCCTGCTTCTAAGCCTTTCTGGGGCATTGTTATTGCATATGTTTTTTATTTCTGTGAATAAAAAGAAATATCTCCATATTTTGTAATTTATTTTTGTGGTTATTTTGTTTTCATTAAGATAATTTTTTTTTTAGATCAGGAAAATTTATTGTTTTGAGACTAGCAGGGACATTCTTCAAATTTATTGTTTCTATTTGCTTGCAAAGGTAATTTGTTTGATTTATGCCTTTTTATGCTGGTCCACATGTGCGGTTTATAATTTTGTTGCTAAACAATTTCTTAAGCTATATTGTTGGGGGAGGAAAATGTCTTGTGGAAGGAAATGGTGGCAGCTGTATTTTTTTCTTCTGTGGAGAAAGCGTATAAAATATAATTCGTGAATTTTTTACAAATAATGATCCCATCTCAGTCTTTGTGTACATACAGTGTAACATTATGCAATAAAGGCAGGTTTTGCACATCCAGTGTAATACCAGTCCAAACAGAGTAGCTTATGCTGAGGTGCATGCTGTCTTTCTGTGGATATTCCACTTTCCAGGGCTTCAATAAGCTGAACATAACTTAGTTAAGTAGCATGGGTGAGTTCACTGTGAAATGTGCAAGTGATAATCTTTGTGGAGAATTCATAATGTGCATCAGAGCAAGGCATCCTGTAGCAGTCTGAGGTCTGCATGCGTTCCAACTGTGCCGTCAGGAGTGCATCTGCTAATGGTACAGGGTGCTTTTAAGAAAAACAAACAGGTTTGTGTTTGGGAGATGGGCTTTACTATCTGCTTTAATATGGAATTTAACAGTTAATATCTTGGCCACTTCTATAATGCAGACAAGTTATACTGCATAGTATAAATCCCCTAATTTGTGTGTGGAAGAAAATTTAGCCCATCTTGCATACTTTATAGTGCAAGTTTGTGAACATTTGCATCTTGTTTATCAGTTACTGTCTATCTAATAATATAATTATGAGTCCTTGCAAATATTTTCTGTGCAGACTTATATTTATTTAAAACACTAAAACATTTATAGTAGTGTATGTGATTGAAGTGAGTGAGGTCATCATATCTATAAATTATCAACTGCCTGAAAGAAGTCATGTGGAGAATACTTAGGGGAATAATTGAGTTTTTGCTTGTTTTGAAGACATAAAATGTCATGTTTGTGCTCTGTATTCATATATGTGTAATCTTAAAATATATCCCATGCTGGTAGATGCTCTTTGTGAGATACTGAATTCCTTTTGAGATACTGAATTTTATTTGACCCAGAAGTGGGTTCCGTGCCTTACAAATTCAGAGACAACAGAATGGAAAGTAGCAAAGTAGATTTGAGTTTCTGTCTACTTTTTCTTGACCATAGTTGTTTTGGTTATACTAGGAATATGTAAGGAAGAATATTTTCTGAAAGGACTATTTGACAAATGTGCTTCATTCAGTAAGTGTTAGGGAAGTTATATAGCAATTTCTTTTTCTTTTCCTCTCCATAGCATAAAGCTACCAATTTTTATCAGTTTCTTTCTGTAATGTTATAAAAGCCAATTCACAGGCATCTTTGTTTTCCCATGCAGATTTTCAAGCATTTTTTTTTCTTTTCTTTCCCTCACACAGCATTCTTTTGGGGAGTTAGGCAGGCCTATCTGGCTCCAGGTAGCTGAGTCAGCTTACAGATTCACTTTGGGCTCAATTGCTGGAGGTGAGTAATATTTCTGGTTTCTGTTTCCAAGCTTGGGGTGGTTTAACACTGTGTTGCCAGACTACTTGGTCTCATCTAAGGTGCATTTCTTAGATTGACCTGAGAGCGAAACCACTTTTGGTTGTGCCATTCCCTTTCTTCATGTATTACTTCTGTTCTAGTATCCCTCCGTAGTCCTCTGAAACTCTACTCCAGTAATTAATTTCCTTACTGGTAATTCATATTGCTTCTTTTCCTGATTGGTTTTCTTTGTTCTGTGCACCTTGTTTTATGTAATAGTGTAATCCACTCTCCTTGAGTCTTTTTTCTAGATGTTCAGTATTGTCCTTTCTTACTTCCAACATAGCAGAGATCTTACCAGCTTATATATTCTTTGTGTTTAAACAAATGTAGAAAATAATCATAAGAATTGCATACTACACCAGCAATGATGTTGCAGAAATAATACTCCAAATGCTTTCTTATAGCTGTTGGTGCTACTGCAGTATATCCCATAGACCTGGTGAAAACTCGTATGCAGAATCAACGCTCCTCTGGTTCAGTTGTAGGAGAGTTGATGTATAAAAACAGCTTTGACTGCTTTAAAAAAGTTTTGCGTTTTGAAGGCTTTTTTGGTCTTTACAGAGGTAAGTGAATCATATATACATGTATATATATATATATGGAGTTGGGGATTTTCTGCTTTTTTTTTTTAATACCTCAACAGCTAGTTTCTTATGGGAAAACCAGAAAACTTGTTGTCATATACAATTTTGCTTCTGTTTCATAGAACTGAATATTTATCTTATCTTGAACACTGTTCATCATAAACAATTTTCAAACAATTGAAAAACCAGGCATTTTTTTGTAGTTACCGATTTGCTCCTTGCTGCTTAGGTTATTTACAGTCCTAATTTCTGGGGTGTGAGTGTTGCAGACGTGATTGTTATCTCACAAACTGAGGATTGTAACTTTTGGCTGGGGACAGATGTCAGGAGCCGATTAGCATCTGAGGAATAAAGATCCATTTTACTTCAAATATTTTTTGTTAAGAGATGTAAGACAGTCATTTTGGAACGTGCCTGTTAAACTGGATGCCAGATCTTATGTCAGATACTTCTGCAGGTAGTGGGACTTGTTTTATGGTTTTATCCTGTGAACAAGAAATTGCATCCTACTGTTGTATTATGTCATTCTAATTTATTTTAAAATACCAGCAGTGGAACTCATGAAAGTTGTAATTTAAAAAAAGAAAAAAGCCTCCTCTAAAATACAGGTTAAGAATTGAAAGCAACTTTTAATCAGTTTTGTCAGTTAGATTGAAAGCTATCTTAGATCTTGTTTTAGCTTAGGAGGAGATTCTGAAAGAGTTTCTATCACATCAGTAAGGTGACTTACATAGAAGGTACATGCTAGCCAGTCCTCTGATATTTTGTTGAATTCTCTGGTTTGGTCATTTCACATAACTTAATGAAGTCCACAATATTCACAAGGATCAGTAAGGTATTTATGAGTTGGCACACTTTTTTTTTTTCAGTTGGAGCAAAGTCACTCACTTCTGTGATGGTCACAGCCTTTTTTTCTGCTTTGCAATGTTTTCTGTTGATGAAGACGTTGGGCAGTGTCCTTTAAGGACTCTATCTGAGTTTTTGCGTGTGATAGTCTGTGGATACTGGCTAAAGAGTGTTTTGTAAACAATGGGATTTTGCTGTGCAAGTGAGTAGGGGTAGGAATATATCAGTGAAAATATTTATAAAATAGTTGCAATCTCTGTAAATTCTATCTTACTGGTAAATTGGTTTCCTTTTTTGTTGCTAAATCTTTCACTAAAGCAAATACACCTTGAGTTACATTTATGACTATTATACAGTGCTGTTCTACAGTATTCTTTCTCGTCCTATCCTCTTAACCAACATTTTTGCACAGCAGCTTCTAAAACTGATAATTTGTTATTTTTATTTTTGTTTTTTGTAAACTTTCTCAAACACTTTGAAATCAAGGTTGATTCCAGTGATGAGTTAAAAGCAATGCTTTACACTTGAGGAAAAATGTGCTTGTTTGGAAGAATGTCAGCTTGTTAAACTTTTTAATAATCTGTTTAAGCTTGAAGAAATTCACATAGTTGTTTTGAAGATGTTACAGTTAATGGTCAGCAAGTTACTAAGGTCTTGGACTCATAGAATTAGATGGTCTGTGGAAATATATTAAACTAAACAACAGAAGCATTTATAGGGTACTGTGGGTCTGTTACTGGGTTCTTATATTGCTGGGCTGGGTTACCGTAATTACATTGTAATGTAACAGTGCAATGTAGTTGTTTACAGCAGTTTAAAAAATAGATCTGAATGCATACTGGACAGTACATATTTTTAAATAAAAACTTCTAATTTTTGGTCAAGAAAATTATGACACTTTTGAAACCTGACATCCAGCTACTGAAGTATCTTCTAAGGTCCCTACTACACCATGCAGAGTCCCAGTTTGTCTGGCACACTGAATGTGTCAGGCCAACCAGTTCAGCTGCATAAAAGGGAGTGTGGGGAGGGTTGTGTTGTGGTGCTTTGTCCGGTAGTTTCGGGTTTTTAAAATGCAGGCACTGCAGAGCTGGATTTTCTTTTCATCAGATCAGAGGTTCAGGTAGGGAGGGCAGCATTTCTTTTTATTATTGTCAGCCTTCCTCTGTATATAATAACTACTTTTCCTCAGCATAGTAAGTCTGTAAATCACATGGAAAGTACAATGTTGGGAGAAAACACTACACTGCATATATTAACTGCTGCACTTCCTATTTAGGTGCGTTCACGCTGAGCTTCCTTTTAAGGAAGTAATATAAAAATTCTGCAGGCTAAGTACTTTTGATGATTTTGAACATTTTTAATGAATTTTTAGCTATTATTCTTTCCACTTAATGGATAGTGGAAAACTGCACTGATACAGTTTTGTTGCTGATCTTTGGTAGAATCAGCAGGGGATTTTTTGTTAGTTAACTGGCAAAAACTTTTGACAAACTGGTAGTTCCTAACTGTGGAATAACATTGGGAAATTAACACTTCTAATAAAAATAAGCCTTTTAAGTTTTATAATATATACATGTGCCAGAATGACTATGGATCAAATGGATTTTAAAATAACAGATACTGTTATAATCTTGAATGTTAGGAAGTTAAGACTGCCATCTACTGATTTTTTTTCTTAAACCTATTAGTTCCTGGAAAAGTGTATGTGCTTTTGTCAAATGGCAGTTCATTTTGATAGTAGCTATTTTCCAGGAGCAAGGACCTTTTCAAAATTGGTTTCTGTCCACTAATGCTTTCTCTCGGTGAGATAAAAAAACACTTAATAGTAATATGGTTTAAAGAAGTTTGTGTTACCATGTTGGACTGAACAAGAGAAAATCCTTCGTATCCTTAGTTGACTGGAGCCTTCAGAAAACTCAGGTTAGTGAGTCAAGTAGCAGTGAGTTGATCATTTATCAGAGTCATGTGTATATCTCACAATTATTCTCCTATTTTAAAAAGTGATTGCCAGCTTTATGGGAAATGATACTAAGGGGCTAAAAAAGTCAAATGAACTCTTACGTAGTAGACATGTCCAAGGTGTGTGTTCAGTTCTTACCTTTTTTTTCTTCTGTACAGCAACAGCATCAGGCTTGACTTGGTTGTGGAAGGCAGATCTGGTCACCGTTTTCATTACTATTTTCAACAGAAATCTTAAAAAACTGTACTGGTACGAATATGCAGTGCTATAGCAGCAGCACATATGCCATCCACCTCAAAGGAGTGTGCAAAAGGGCATTTCTGTAGAGCTCTTACAAAATACTGGTTTCTGTATTAGGAAGATAATGTTGCCTTATGATGTCTTTGTTTCTATAGGCTTGTTACCACAGCTGATAGGTGTTGCTCCAGAAAAGGCTATTAAGCTAACTGTACGTATCTTTTTTTTTTTCCCTTGGCATCCTTTTGTTTGTTAACATACACAGGATTTATTTCCTAAAATGTGTGAAAGATGACCACTTATAAGCACTCTAATATATATGGTTACAGATGTACTTGATATATGTTAGTAAGGAGGAAAAATAACTTAAAATTGTGTGTAATGTATTGTTTCTTTATTAGGTTAATGACTTTGTCAGAGACAAATTTACCAAGAAAGATGGTTCCATTCCATTCCCTGCAGAGGTCCTTGCTGGAGGCTGTGTAAGTATCTCTTCTGCATTCCTAGGAAAAATTGATTCTCAGTCACGTGCAGTGTAGTTGGAATGACAGGTAATGGGTGTGCTTTGTCGATTTGAACAGAACTGTTCTTTTTTTTTTCTCCCAGTCACAGGAACTAGAGAGATGTACTTGTTCTGTTTGGAAAGCTTTGCATACTTCTGAGTTGAGTTCCCTTGGATTATGTGCTTGAACAACTTCATTTGGCCCCGTTTCTGACTTTCAGTTTCAGCAGTGGTTTTATTCACAAAAGGCTAACGAGAGGGTGCCTTTTCTTGGGTTGGCATTCATGGTTAGTTGGGAAAGATACAGGTAGTCCTTGAGAATGGATGATAGAGATCATATTTGAGTTTCCTTTAGCAGGGAGGGGGGGTGGAGCTAGAACAGTTAAAAAAATATATTTCTTGCTGAAGATTTTAAGAAGGAAAAGAAATACACTTTTCAACTTGCTATGTGTGAAATTTGTCTGTTTGTGAAGGTGTGGAAAAACTGAACAGTGTAGTCTTTTTTTTCAGATAACAGGTATGAGTGAATTTTCTGTTTAAATGACTTCATATAAAATGTAGCTACATTACTGCAGCCGCTAACTACATCCATCATCTAAATACAGTTCAAAACCAAATTGTGTTGTTGAGATTGAGGGTTGTAATTCAGTGGATCTCTTAGCAATCTGTAAGTGGTTTGAATTTTTATTGACGATAGGCTTTTTTTTTTTGGTTTTGGTAACCCTATGAAATGTTTAAGGCTTGAGTTAGGTTTCTTTTGTAGTGGAGAACACTAATAACTTCCAGTTGAGTAGGCTGACAGGCTGGTATAAAACCTCCTCAGCTTACAACAAAACCTGGGGCAGAAAGGTTGTTGACCTCTGCAAACTTTTAATTCAAAGAAGCAGCCCTGAAGGGAGACTGCTTATAGTTCTGCCTGATTGAATTTGGCAGCCTGGTACATGCTTGAGTCTTCACCTGTCAGTGTACAAAGTTTATTTTCTGAGAAATGTGAGAAAGCAGCTGTGATGTGTAACTAGCAAAAGACTAACCTTTTTCTGGAAAGCACAATAACACAGAAAGCACATACATTTATAACAGAAATGAATGTAATTAATTAGTGTTTTTCTCTGTGTTGTGGTTAAATTAATAATTAAACATCTGATAATCAGTTTTAATATTTTAGATTATTTAGTACTGAAATGTGTAATGTTACATTCAATCTACATTAGAGGCTTTTAGCTTCCTGGTAGGTGCTCCTTTTTCAAAATAAGAATTGTTGTTCTGTAGTGAACATGCAAAAACTGGGGAGAAAACTGAGTTCCAGATAAGCTTTCAGAAATCTGGATGTTTCTGTGAAGCTGAGCAGATTTATAATCTATCCAAACATAACCCGTTCTTCCAGCTTGGCTGTCTTAGCTGATACTCTCATCTTCTTTTTCAAGATAATACTTATCTCACTCAATCTGGGAGAATTTTAAATTAAGTTGGCCTTTGTTGGAGATGAGTTGGCTGCAGTTTAGCAACCTCAGGGATGTTAATTTCTTTGTAGCCTCCTCTGGATCATCTGATCTTACTAGCTGATGACTTTTCTGACTGTACTGCTGCTTAGTTCCATTATAGCAATTTCACTTTATTAGCAAGCCTAAGAAGTTTATTCTAAAAGTCTGAAAGTATCAGTTGACTACAGCAGTAGCAAGTTGATATGTTAGTCTTTCTCATCCTCAGTCCTTTTCATCCTCATTGTGACAGATCTCTTCTATGTTGGCTTGCTTGGAAATAGTGTTGATCTTCGCACTTCTGATGTTCATTGTATACTGTTTTTCTACAAAATATTAGAGATGTAACAAACAGGTCTGAAAAAGTGCCACAATTAAGCTTAGTCCATTTCTATGGGCAGGGGCATGCAAGACTTTCTTTTTGGGCAATGCCATTCTTCATTTTTTCTTCATTCTATTCCTTCACTCTCTGTTAGTACGAAGTGATGGCTTACTGTGGGACTGTTTGGGTTTTGTGTATGCCAAAAATTATTTTCAGCATCTGAATTTGGGCAACTTGGTTTTTTGTGGCTTTTCCTTATTGTTCGACACTTAAATATTTTGCTAATAGTGCACTGTAAATATAGTCATAACATCAGAAGAATTATGCCCATATGTAGTTCTCAAAAATGTACTTATTACTGTCTCTGACCATCACTTGCCTGTGTTTAGTGTTGCACCTGCTCCTGATTAACAAAAATAATGCACTTTTTCATCATTTCTGGTATGGAACTGGTAGTGGATGAGCAAGATGAACAAGCCATATTTTCAGCCTTTTTTATAAAGTTTTCAGCAGAGGCCTAACTGACCTTTGAAGGTGCACCCTCTTGTGAGCCATACAAAAGCACATTGTGTGTGCCACAGCCCTCAACCAGGAACAAAAAACATTATTGTGAGGAAGTAGAGGCAGCTTGGGAAAGGGCCCAGCAGACCTGGCGAATTCTCCTCTCTGGATGGCAATGCCATATCAAAGCCTAGGTATGGTGTTGCAGTCTTCTAAGACCCACACACGAAGGCAGGTGAAAGCTTTGACACTAAGACAGCAGTGACTCAAGAGAACCTGGGTAGGCTGTTCAGTATCCTCAGCTCTGGAGGGTCTGCAAGAAGTGCGATACCATCCAGCAAAGGGGCTGCCCACAGACATGTGCCTCCTCCAGGAACGGTAACTCTGAAAGACCGGATCTCTTTGGCCAAAATCTTAACTTCTCAGGGTCAAATTAGTCTCAGGTCCTTTAAGGTTATGGAAAAAAACTTCCGTTCCCAGCAAGAGGAAAGGTCTGCATTCTCTTAGCCGTTAGCAAAGACATCCGCCCAGGCAGCGGCCTGTTTATATGGTCAGCTGCCTGTCTGTTGTCTTTTCTTCCTTACTGCAGGGCAGGGACCTCCCGCAGGCAGCCTGTGCCCTGTGCTCCTTGAAACCTACCTGCTAGCTGCTAGGCAATGTAAATGTCACTGGAAAGTGTAGGGTCTGCTCTGTCAGAGCCAAATATTCCCAGCTGCTCCCAGGCTGTCACTGCTTAGGAAATCTGCAGTACAGCTATGTGAGGCAGCTCAGTTACGGCGGTCAGGTCATACCTGTCAATGAAAGGGCTCTGCTCCCTGATGGATGAAACTGATATCCCGTCTTCCCAGGAGTATGCTGGTTTGTTAATCAGCAGCAGCACTGTCTGCACTTAGGTGTATTCAGAACAAACAATTTCTTTTCCTACTGTTACTGTAATTAATTGAATTACATTTCATTGTAATTCAGTGTTTAGCCTACATTCCTGCCTTTGGATTTTTCAGCTACCATTAGCTTTGAGTTGCAGGGGGACTGAGTGAGGCTCCATCAATGCTGTCCTGTATCCTGACAGCAGCTGGGGAAGCAGAGAGTGCATACCTGATATGGACAGTGCTTCTCAAAGGAGCTTGCACGCATGACAAATGTGAGTACATGTTGAAGAAGGGCAAGGTGCTGTAGGGCAACTGTTTGTCTTCAGTTGGGAAGCGATGTTGAAGTAGACATCTAATGCTATGTAAATTATTCATAAGTACTGTTACAGGAGACAAAGATGCTGTGGTTTTAAGCTGTAATTCCTACGAGTTACACAGGAAAAAAAATGGATTCTTCCCATCAACGCAGTGTGCACGGTGCTTAGCATTTTGAATGGATGAACCCTGTTTCATCAGACAGACGTTTCTGATTCATGCTGCAGGGAGGAAGAGGATGTGGGGTGCTAGACAGGAAGGGTCTAAGAACCCTTTTTGGAGGTGTAGGCAATGCATCTGTTGATGATTAGGGGTCAGTGTTTGTGTGTTTGCACATACACACACATAGAAGTCCAAATTTACCATTGATTTAAAAACTCTTATATATATAAACATTAAATGTAATATTTAGTCTAAGTGTTTTGGTATATTTGTAAAAATATTTTTCATATGTATTTGTACATACATACACACAAACGTGTATACAGGCTTATGAGGCAAATAGAAATGTGTCAAATATTTGTTTTTGAAAAAATATTTTTAAATGTTACTACTTTTATTTAACAATTACGAGAATATAGAATTATAGCTGTCAGTACAGTTCCTTCTTGGAGATACTCTACTTCTTTTAATATACTTTAGGCAGACAAAGTTGGAAGCAGAATTAAACTATACTGCTTTGTCTTGATCTTGACTGTGGACATTTGAAGTTGGGGAGAAATTTATTCTTTAGTAAAGGAGACAGTAAGCTTACTGTAGGTGCATGAACAATGACAGCTTTGCCTTGAGAAAGAAGTGCAAATCCTTTTGATGTTTTTAGACTAGACTGGTTTAAGTAACATCTTATTTTAGGTGCTTGTTTGGGACATCATTGTGGTCCAGGATGTGGTGGTTTCAAAAAGGAAGGAAGGAAGGAAGGGCTTGAAATAGGCCTCTCCCCCTTTGCAACATATGCCTCTCGGGTGGATTTGGAAAGGGCAAGAGGTCTCATGTTGCAGGGTCATTTGTGTATTTCCTTCAGCCTTTGGCATGTCATGGGGCGTTTGCTGTGGGATCTCAAACTACATCTTTTCTCTCATAACCTTTGCTGTCAGATTTAGTTCCTTTATTTGCTCCTTGTAGAGTTATTTTACATGACATTAAGGTTAAGTAGAAGCTTTTATTACTGGTATTTTTGATGTGTATGAATAACTTCCATTCAGAAACAAATTTGTCAACCTTTTTTAAAGTGTCTGTTGTAATTTATGTGTGAAGGGAGGTTTTCATGGGGGAAAAAAAATCTAGATTTAGTGCACCTTCTCCAAAAGAAATTCAAGGACTGCGATATATACTTACGTGTGCACGTGTATTTAACATGTAGCTGACAGCTGAAGTAAGATATTTTGGAAAAGAATGACGATGATTGTCAATGACTTGCACAGAAGCATGGAGATTTGTATTGCAACCCTGCACACTGCCAGTTCATTTTTATTTGGAGATCCTTTATGTCATTCTCCTCTGCACCCTCTTTGGGGAGTGTTCTTCCTCTGCTCCCAGGCAGCACTCTTCTCCGCCTCACACATTCTTCCTCAGATAGATAGGCAACCATTTACTTGAAACAAACAAAAAACAACCCTCACATTCATTTAAAAAAAAATACAGAATGAAAAAGTGAGCTTTCTTGTGTTACATGTTCTGTATTAAAATCAATGCTTATCTTCTCTGTACTTGTGATGTGTCTAAGGACCTAACACATTCATGCAACTCCAGTGAATTCAGTGCTCATATTCATGTGAATCAAATCATTGCTGTGAAGAAAAGTTTGCCAAGCTCCAGGTGTAACAGTATGAAAAGTCAAGACTTGGATAGAAGTACATATTGCTAATAGGAAGTTTTTAACTGGGCATCTTGACAGCTACAGCTCCGTTTGAGAAAGTTGCTTATTGACAAGTTTGACAACACTGTGAATGCTCAATGTTCAGAGTGCTAAAGAGCTTTTAAAATAGTTTTCTGCTGATGATACAACTCTATGTCAGTGTTTTCGTTATATTTTATTTTGCTCAATAGCCCGATCATCAAGTCATATTTTAGTATTAATACTGTTGTAATTTATAATTCTGTATAAACAATCTGCAATCCATACCATTGTATATATAATTAGTATTACTACTAAATTATTAAAATGTGTTGTGTTTAGGGTCTTCTCTTTTCATTTCTGTATCAGAAGAAGGCTGTTGCTGATTTTAACAGAAAGGTAGGCAGTTGTGCATCTAGCAGAGGAGAATGTTAATTGCAGGAAGATTGAATTCAGGGTAGAAAATAGAAATGTTTATGAATTGCCCAATTTGTGTTTCTGTGGTGGGTGTTAGGCAAATAGGAAGAGTTATTTTGGCTGCTCTGCAGGATGTGCTAATTTAAAATATAAAAATGGAATTTCACATATAAACAAGGAGTGCATATTTAATAGTGGGGTAGCAGGTAGTTGTCTAGAAAGAGTGAATTTCTAGCTTAGTGTCTAAATTTATTTAAAGTTACTTGAATTTTTGTGTTGTGTGTTGTATGTAGAAAGAGCATTCTGCTTCGTGATTTATCTCCCAAAAATATTTTTAAAAATTATGTAGGGAAATGATAAACACTTGAAATTGGTTTTCTGTTTAATGCAATACAAACAAAAAGCCCAATTATTGTTTAATAGAACTTAACAGATGAGAATTTTGTAAGTTTTATTTAGGTTGGAACTTTGCCTGGCAGGACAGCCATTTCATGGGTGTGTATGAACTGTGAAGGAAAAGTGAGATGAGAGGAAAAGAGACTCTGAAAAATGGCTTTGGACACTAGTGGTGTCAGGTAACCAGTTTGGATGATCTGGGAGTTCTAGTGATCTTCCTGATGGTTGTAGTAAATGTCCACAAAAATATAGGCTTGATTTTATTTCAGAGGGGTGAAGAAGCGAGGGAATAAAATGAAGATTAACAACCTAGACCAGTTATTTGAGTGGGAAATGTTAAAGACGGGAACTACTACAGTGAAGATAATTAATCAAACACAGGGGTTGATCTCCCACTGTTTGGGTCCAGGTGCTTTAGTAAAGCCATAAAAATGATGATTTTAAATGTCAGTATTGAGTGAAGTAAAAAATGGGGCTTGCAATAACAGAACGGCAGCATGCTCAGTGAAGGTTAGGTGAAGTATTGGATGCTCAGTCAGTGAAGATTTTGATGCTTCTTGCCCCAGTCCTGTAGATATTCCTGTAGATGCAAGTGCTTGGTCATTCTCGAGAAAAGCTGTTGAGATTTGCAATGCTCTTTTGGTTCAAGTCTAGAATAATTTATATTACCAACTTCTAGCCATGCTTCAGGGCTAATCTCAAGTTTATTCTGCCTGGTGTTGAAGAAAGGGAAATTGTGCTGAAGGCAGAAAGGATTAGCGTTTGTTAGTTCTGAATCAATTAGAAGAGAACACCATGCATGCTGCCCAGGAGGTGCTGTAGCAGACTATTCATTTTTCCTTCACACACATGTCCCCAGCATCACAAAGAGAGTTTATTTCCTGGGCAATTTAGAAGTGGAAAAAAACTTTTATTGCAGATGTTTTGCATTTTTTTCCTTCACTAAAATTTGATGGGTTCTGGATAGATCTGGATTAAGAGGAACTTTTAAATTGTGGTAGAAATACTTTTTAAACTTGGCTGTATTCAAGTGGTTATATGCCATAAATTTTAAGGAAGTGGTTTTAATTTTAAAATGAAAAAAGGTGGCTTAGGGAGTGGTGGGGAAGAAAGTTTAGTAAACTTCAACTGTTTTGTGATGAACCACATACTTCTTGAGAAGTGAATGGTAGTACCTACAGCAAACCAGGGAGAAATCTAAACATGTCATATTAAAGAGGTTTACATGCTTCTGAAACTGAACTGTCAGACTGAATCTCTCTCAAAACTGAGATGTAGTTCTTTGAAAGTATTTGGTTAAAGTGCAGACTCTGAAGCAGCTCTGCAACACTATTGCTAGGAAGCTTGCAAGAGTCCTTCAGCTCTAACAGAAGATTTCCTGCATGTAAAATCTGTCATGCTCAGCTCAAAGGTTATGCCTTCCATTTCTATCTAGTATCATATTGTGAAATGTTACTCTTCCTATTTAAATTTCATATTTTGTTTCCACTTAGGACAATTAGAGGCTGCTAAACAAAACTCCAAACACCTTTTCTAATAATCTAAAATTGCACCATTAAATGCAGATTTACCTTTTAAACAGCATCACCACTAAATGCAAATAACATGTCTACACATTGGTGATGGATTATTATTGAATAAACATAAGGTCTTTTTTATATGCATTTGATGCTCTAGTAGCACAAGTCTAATGATTATTTTAGTTTTGTATTTTGTGTAATATCTGATAGATGTTTAAACACAGCAACTACTTCTAAAAAGTGATGTAAAGGAGGAAAGCAGTGGCAAACTGATTAATACACCTTTGTGGATTATAAACGTATAAACGTAAAAATTTATTTTATATAAACTCATGATTTCTGATTCAGGGCTTTTAACTACCAGACAGGTGCTTTATCAAATACCTCATATATTTTTACATGAGAATATCAGCCAATGCAGTGAGAACTGAAGGCACTCAGCACATTGCACAAGTCAGCCTGTCACCACATGCTCTAGTAACACGATTTACTTTCTTTGGGTTTGCAGGCAGGAGCTTCCCAGGTCATCTTCACTAATCCACTGGAGATTGTAAAGATTCGGTTGCAGGTAGCAGGAGAAATTACTACAGGACCCAGAGTCAGTGCCCTCTCTGTTATAAAAGATTTAGGCATTCTTGGTCTTTACAAGGTATGTATTTCTGCTTTCAGTGGTTTCATTGTTTTATGTTTTATGCTAAACTTTTACATTGTTGAAACAAAGACTGTTAAAAACAAAGAAACCTTTTGAACTTAAACCCAATCTCTTCCTGCAGGGCAACCCCACAGTGGAAAACAGAAGAAAACCCACTTCTATATTAATGGCAGTGGGATACAAAAAAATACTCCCCCATTCTATCCTTTGGGCTTTTATGCCAAGCTACAGGGAGTCCTGTATTGCAGACCTGCTGACTTCTGGCACTGATCATTTCATTTGGTGGGGTTTTGTGAAAAGTTTCTTTAGCTTTCCCTGTGTGTTTTTCTTACGTTTATTTTGAATCTCTGTTATCTGTATTGTTATCTTTGCAGCAGGATATTTTCTTTGTCTTAATAATTTGATGGCAGTGAAACAGTACTGGAGTTTAGTAGGATTCAGATTTTTAAGGAGTTAAGTGGTGGGATTTGTCAATAATGAATTCTACTAAAAAAAAGCCTGTGCAGTACTGTATATACTTCAGCAGAATGCCAGTCAAGATTCCTTCCCTGCAGATATACTCACTACCAGCATTACAGATCAGATGTAATGGAGCAGAAGCTGTTAGTTTTCTTAAACAAGGAAGAGTGTTTCTTCATGTATCTTCTGCCAGTGCAAGGGGTAGTAGGTAATTTCAGCAGCTGTATTAGCTGTGCACTTACATGATTTGTCCATAGACCTGCAATAATGCTATAAAATGTGCAAATTTACTTTTACAGCTGAAGCTTTTGTTTAGAATGGGTAGATCAGATTCATGACCATTACATTTCCTAAAGATCACAGGTGTTTTGGTACATGGAACAAAAGTACCAATTGTTTGCAGTAATTAAAAAATTGAGCTTAATAAAAATTCTGTTGTTCTTTAGAATTGCATTGTAATTTGTGAATAACTGTAAGAACTCATTTTAGAGCATAAAGTATCTGCATGAAAATCATTGAGGGGACAAGTTTGTCAGGTTTTCCGCTTAAGCTGCATAGGGTTTGTAATGTGTGCTGTAGGTTAATACAGGTGGCCTTGAGTGGGTCCGTTCTGTGGTCCTGCTGGCTGGGAGCATGCTGGCTGGATATTTCAGCCAGGAGCAGTCTTTTTGTAATGTGCATGCTTTCTGCATATGCACATGAGCTTTTTTGACATGTAAGTGCTTATTTGAGCTTTATACAGAAGGAGTTATTTTAGTTGGTAACAGACTGATGACTGAAGTTACTAAAGAAGAACATTAGATATGTTTTATTATCAATATTCCACTGTTTACACAGCATGGGAAGTTCTGTTAAGGAGTTCCTTAACACCAGGTTGAAGCCAGTTATCATAGGCTGCTAGCTCAGTTTCCCTGTATCTTCCCCTGACTAAAAGACTCCCATTTTGTGGCGGTTTTCCTCTTTTTGCTAGCCTTCCAGTTCAGCTGCTTCAGTCANTTCCACCAGATGACGATCAGTGGAGGTCACTATGAGGTCTTACAGTCCTCACTGGTATTTCAGTAGTGCTTTTGTGTTTGGTGGAAATAATGGAACGCAAGGACTTGTCTTGCTGCTTCCGTGGTTGTGGGTTGTTGTCAGCAAGGCGTAAGGACAGACCTTTGTTGCTTTCTTCGTCACATTTGGACACTTTGTATGTAAAAGGTATTTATCCTAGGTACTGCTGTCAGGATTAATGTCACGTGTATTGCTTACCAAAATTAGACATGAGCCTTGAATTTTCCTCATTCTAGAAACTTGCTTTCCATCTGCTTTATTCTTTTTTCAAGTTCAACTCTACATCTTCTGTTTCCAGAGGCATTTGATTTTGTTATGTACCTGGTAGATCAAAACTGTTGGTACTTCCTGGACTCAGGCTGCTTGCTGGATATCAATTTTAACCTTATTTACAAAATTTATTTATATTATGTCTTTTTTTCTGTGTGACAGGGTGCCAAAGCATGTTTCCTCAGAGACATTCCCTTTTCTGCAATCTACTTCCCTGTTTATGCTCATAGTAAACTGATGCTTGCAGATGAGAATGGCCATGTGGGAGGGCTTAATCTCCTTACAGCTGGAGCCATTGCAGGTAATTTTGCGGAATGTTTTCTAGCAGTAATTTTTCTTTCTTTTAGTGAGTAATATTTAATATTCACTCAGTAGACCCATATAAAGGAAGGGTACTGTACCATTGTATCTGATTTAATCTAAATTTGATCACTGTTATCCTTAGTGGGAGGTGATGTAATTTTGATGAGAGCTAATTACATTTGCATAATGTGGATAAACAGCGTAATGCAGCTCAGCAACTTGTAGTCAAATTTGATCTGTCTGTCTCAATGGGGTTTTACTTGTTACTGTGCTCTTAGAGTTGAAGGCTAATTTGAATCTTTGATGAACATAAAATGAGATATCATAAGAGCTAAGAAGAAAATGGCCTGTCTAGTTTTGGATTCCTGAATAACTGAGAGGAAACTTTGTTCAAATATAATTGCTAAAAATAGAGCATTGGTTTGTGAAGAAGCTGAAGTTAAAGTATCGTACTCTGAAATTTAAAATATTTTAAGGTTTCTCAAAAATGTTTCATATAAAAAGAATATGCAGAATATGTGATAAAAAGTTGGTTTTACTAAATGGCAAGTGCTATAAAAATATTAGATGTAGGCCCCATAGTGGTGGATATTTAAAAATGCGGATACAGATGGCCAGATTCTGCACTGCTGAGTATTAGATCACTAGAATGAAAGGTATCTGCAGCCTCTCAATTGCAAACAATTTGGGGTTGGCATATGTGCACTTTAGAAGCATTATCAGGCTGAACAGAGCTTTCGTTACTTGTTACAGTCATTAGGAATCACTGTACATACATCAGTTGTGATCTGTTGGTGTGTAAAGAGCAGTTTCCCATACCGGACTTGATACAGAACTTGGCTGCACCTGCTCTTTGCCACTTGGCATGTTCCTCGTGCCAGAGGGTAGGGAGAGACCAGCTAGGAAACTAGTAACAGATTTGTAGCTGTGTTTATTCTCTAGTAATGCAGAGCTGCCAGAAATGGAAAATTATTTAGCTTACTGTACTTATAGAAGCATATATGTATATATATGATTATTTGACTCATATCTCATATAAAGACTCACTTTTTATTTTTAGATTGCAAACTTCTCAGCTTCTCTTTGTTTGTTTGGTTAATGTTTCTGGGTAACTCATACTAAATTATGAACCCTATGAAAAAGGTGTGTAAATCCTCTAAAGCCTAATTTTATAGGGTTTACAAGAATCTGCCTTGCTGAATTGCAAATTTCAAATCCCCGATTCCACCATCTATTCCTGTTTCACGTGTGCAGCAGAGAAGAACATGGTCTGCCTGTAAAGGAAAATCTGCATATGGTTGCTATTAGTGTATGCTTGTAGGCTTAACTACATTGCTTTTGTTTTCCTTTAAAACCTCCTGAATTCATCAGTGACTCTTTAGAGTTTATGATCACCTGTGCAAATCAGTGACTTGTTAAACTTTTAATTCAATAATAGCAATTTTAAAATTTCAACAAAAGTAAAAAGTAAAAATTCTAAGTCAGCAGATGGTTCCTCTTTTGAAGAGGTTGACTTTTTTACAGTAGTCACAAGTATTCAGAAATCTCTCAGATAACACAGTTAAATACTGTGGAGTACATTTCTGAAAACTTTCTCCTTTCCTTTGACTAGAAAGCCGAGTGGTGCCTTGGAAGTGGAGATTTGTTCTTCCATCACTGTTGGCTAATATCACGCTATTGGTACTAAGCAGACTTGTAAAACACCTTCGTTGTCCTCAGTCTTTTTATGGCTTGCCTATTGAAGTAAGCAGCATCTATTCTCCTACAGCACAGTCCAAACAGCAGCACAGACATATTTCTGTAGAATAGGTGTTTTAAGTAGTAGTTTTCTTATTATCATCTTTAACAAAGAGATGTGTCGGATTCGGGTTCCCAGATCAATCATCTGTGTAGTTTGCAAAATATGCTGTAGAGTATTAGCAAATACAGGAAGGCTGCACAATTAATTTCTGTCATGGATATTTCTTACTATATTTATAGCATATGTATGAATTTAAAAGTGCCATTTATCTGTTTGAAACTACTGTTAGTGACAGACCACTACAAGATGTTGAGAGAATTGCTGTTGATAGTTATAGCCTTTAATTTAGAAGAAATTCAAAATTCAAATTCCAGCAAACACAACAGTTTATATTAGCATGAAATGCAAGAACTTGCATTTTTAGTCATGTCCAGTTCTTGCAAAAAAAATATTAAAGTTTGCAGTTGTATTTTTCAGTTAGAAGAATCTTTTACAAGATTCTTTGTGCAAATTAAATGTGGTTTTCTTCTAAAAGGTGTGCCTGCTGCTTCTTTGGTAACCCCTGCTGATGTCATCAAGACAAGACTGCAAGTGGCAGCTCGCGCTGGTCAGACAACATACAGCGGAGTCATTGACTGCTTTAGGAAGATTCTAAGGGAAGAAGGCGCTTCAGCTTTTTGGAAGGGAGCTGGAGGTAAGAAATGCACTCTGAATATTAAGGCTGACCCCAAATCTGCAAAATAGCACTTGTTTTTAAGGACTCTAATTTGAGCAGTATTTACAAGGTCTGATTCTGAAAAATGTAACATCTTGTTAAAAATGTTTAGCTTCTCTCCTGAGAAATTATTTTCTTTGACACTATGATCTGTAATATTTAACAGCTCGTGTGTTCAGATCTTCACCCCAGTTTGGCGTTACTTTGGTCACTTACGAACTTCTGCAGAGATGGTTGTATGTCGATTTTGGAGGCCTGTAAGTCAAATGTTTGCTTTGTAGCTTGCACAAAAAAATCCTGCCAAGTTAAAAAAAAAAACCTTATTTTTTTTGTATGCATGGGACCACTTAAACTTAGTGACTTTGAGCACCTGTACTTAAAATTGCAGTATGCAAAAAATCCCCCCATCCTTATATAATTGAAACTTGCATGCTACTTCTAAGCAGAGGAGGAGATAAAGAACCATTTCATATTTATTTTAACTCACTACATAAAACTTGTATTTCCATTGTAGCAAGATATTTTGTCTATTTTCCATGTGTCACTGGAAGTTAAAAGGAATTCCAAAGCTATTAGTAAAAATGTAACTTCAGTTTTGGCCTTGATTTCCCATTAAGTAGTGGTCTGAACTCAGCTTTACTTGACCACAGAAGTGCATTAAGATCAGCTTCCAAGTATTTAGTCTACACTTCATAAAGTTACTTGGGTCTAAGAAAGCACTTTAAATAAAGACTTTTTTTTTTTAATTTTCTTTTTTTTTTATTCAAACAGCAAACCAGCTGGATCAGAACCTACCCCAAAAACTCGAATTTCAGATCTTCCTCCTGCTAACCCTGAGCACATAGGTGGATACAGACTTGCTACAGCTACATTTGCTGGTATAGAAAATAAATTTGGTTTATATCTTCCAAAGTTTCGATCTTCCGGCACCACCTCAGTTCAACCAAAAAGTAGCAGCTGAATCCTGAAAAGATGCTTCAATCTAACAAAGTGATGCAATGGAAAAAGTTCACAAGAGTAGTACTGTATTTTTTCCAGTCAGCTGCATGTTGTTCTAGCTGAACTGAGTTTGCAAAGCTAATTACTCCTTTCTAATATTAATATATACCTGCATTTATTTGTTTATTTGCACACAAGGAACTGATTGAAGCTGTGGTTCTATGCCTTGTTTTAACCAGTGGCATGAATCTGTAGCCTAGACTTTGCCTTGCACAGCTTGCATTTAATGTTACTGTACATATTGTACATCTTTGTACAGAGACATCATGGCACCTATACACGTACATTTATATAATGGGTAGTGCAGTTCAAAATAGTTTGAAATGTACAGAATGTTTTGAAGGCGTTTTGTTAACAATCGTGACAATAAAATATTTAAAAACACTTAAGTCAGTTCAAGTCTTTATGTTTATAGAGAAGTTGTCCAGTGTGATTTATTTTTTTTTTCCCTCCACAGATTACAGATTAAAACTTAATATGTAGATGTACCCACTTAATGAATGTACAGCACAGGACATAGCCTCTGAAGGAATGCACTTCACTGCTAGTACTGCAAAGGTATTAAAATACAATGTGATGGCTTGTAAGTGCAAGAGAACACAGTAATTAGATGAGCATATGCAGTATTTTATTTTGCAGCACTACTTTGTAACAAGGAATTCCCTCAAAATACAAGGTAATACTAGGTGTGTAATACATCTTACCTCTATGGTAGTATTTTTAAAACATAACGAGATATTCACCAGTTATTAGCAGACTCAATTTTTACAGGATTTATTACGCAGAGTGCCTTTATTCCAGAATGGAAAGCTTTTTATAAAAAAAAAATTGAAGGCATTCTCTTTATTTCTAAATTGTTTTACCATTGAAAAATTAGGTTATTCTGGGGGAAAAAAAAAGGCAAAAAAACTCCCCAAAAAAACAAACCAAAAAACCCTTGATTTTTTTTTTTATAGGCAAAACTGTTTAGACTTTCAGTTGAATGGAATGCTAAGTAAAAAGAGAGAAAAAAGGAAAAGCTTGTACTAGTTCTGGCTTAACGTCTACCAAAAGTCTGGTGTAATTTCTAAATGCAAAAATGTCAGAGGAAGTAAGAAGTAGATTTCTACACTCTGAGAGGAAAAGCAGTCATACTACCCATACAGCGAGAGAAGAGATGGGTGTGTTTCCAGCCTTGCTTACTGAAATGTGACAACCTCCGATCTTTAGCTTTACATGATTATTTCAGGGTTAAACATCCTGGAACACAGTGTATCCTAGCAGTATAAACTGATCGGAGGTTCTGTTATTTTCTTGCTCAGGTGACAGCAGGCCAATATGAAGAGTTTTAGTCAGCTTATGAAGAAATGGCTTCTTAAACACTGAACACTACAAACATAGACAAGCCCTCCTTCAATTCTAGCCGCTAAGCAAGACAAAATCCTTTGATGTTGAATAAATATTTAGTGAGCTAGAGGTCACAGCACATTGAACTCGGGAGTTTGATCACTATTTTGCAACATGCACATATATAACCCCATTAGAAAGCTTCCTGTCTTCATTAGGTTTTTTCCCGTCTAAAGCATTACCTGTTCTGTGCAGTTTTCTAGAGACAGGCTTCCTGGGAACTCTCTCCTATATCTATGTATTTTGTTCTGCACTTTTCTGAACAGATACAAAAATGTTAGGTACCCACTGGCATTTAATCTTAGTCACAGCTTGTTGACTGACTTATCAAGGCCTTAGGGGACTTTACAATGCAAGACAGCATTTGTATTGCTTCCAGCTCCCAAACTGGACAGCGTGGCTCCCAGGATGATCATTTGCAGTATGGAGCATCACTGTTGGTCTCTTAATGTTGCAGGTATGGTTTTTTACGTTTTTAACCTGTACTCAACTATTTTGTGAGAGAGGAACACGAGCAGGAATGAATACAGAATAGTTTTGTTGAAAATTACTAAAAGGCTAAAATGATGTAAAACTAATGCTGTATGACCTATACGCTTATGCCACAATCCACTGAAAGAAAGCCTTATCTGCTGAATTTCTGAAAATGTAAGTCTGAAGGAAATGCATTATTAAATAAGTAACAATATCAGTAAAAATAACCAAATCCACCCCCCCCCCAAAAAAAACCCCAAAACCCAAAACAGGCAAGACAACAGAACATTTTGCTTGTTAAGAATTCTTGTGCCTAAGGGGTAAAAATCATCACATGATGTGCCTGTTCTTTATATAGTTCTCATGTTTCTCAACTGAACAGATAGCTGCAGTCATAAGGTTGAGGAAAACATACAAGGCAAAAGTCAAACAGAACAGCATCACTTTGCATTGAAAAGTGGGGAGGGGACAGCTTTTGACCAGCCACCACCAATGGAAGCCTAAATACATTTCACTTTCAAACCCACTGAAAAAAAAAGAACCTCCTGAAGGCAGAACGGCTGTTACTGCTGCCTGTGCCTCTACAAACTGCTTGTAACACAAGTGAGACAAGAAGAAATAAAAAGACAAAAGCAACCTTAAAATGCAAAAAATGATGAAACAAGAATACTTCTGGACAGAAAACTGATGAAGGAATAGAAACCTATTTCCCTTTTTAAGCATACAAAACAGCTCTTCTGGTAAAACAATAAGCTTGTAGCAGATTAAGAATACCAGAAACAAACCTAGAGTCCCAAGTTAAAGGCATCAATACTTGTTTAGTGCCTAATTAGTACAAGTCTGAATATTTCCTAAAAAAACCCAAACAAAACCAAACCAAATCCAAACAACAAACATCACATCCCCCTACCCCTTGCCCACCAAACCCCAAGCCAGTCATGATCGGAAACTTTATAATGTGCTAAGAAAGATGCACTCAAAAAATTTGACCTTTAACGGAGATTCCAACCATTCTGCTTCAAGCCATTGAGAGGTTTTGTTTCAATAAAAATGTTAAAAAGCAATGAAAACATCTTTAACTTAAAATGGAAAATCAGTAGCAAGTCTATAGTTAACAGAATGCAAATCAAGCTGTAGAAATTAAGTCAAAATCTAGTTCCTTACCCTTTGGAAAAGAAAAATTCAACAACAGTAGCCTTTTTCCTTTTGGCTGATTGCTATCGTAGGAAATGGAAGTTGGGGGTAGAAAACAACTCTGATGTGTGTAGTAAATGAAAGCAGCAGCTCCCAGGAACTTGCTACTCTCAAACTACTAAAGGGACACAGATTAGGGGTCAGGGCAGCTGACAAGTGCTCATAAAGTATTTATTCACAAATCAGTCTCACTTTTTAATGCACCAATTCAAACAAAAGAACTTGGTATTAAATATGTATTTCATTAATTCAGGTCCAATTATCAAATAACTTTGTAACTACAGACAAATTTTTATTCACATATATTACCTACTACCAGAGCCTGAGGCTTATCTATATATAAACAATGAGACTTGGAACATATGCATGCATATCCATGGGTTATTTGAAGTGTTCAAATTGAAGAATGTTAGTCTGTGTAATATAGAAAGTTTAGTTTAGAAACAGAACTTTTACTTTTCAGAAATAGATACTGTTACAAAGTGGCAATTTCAGAAGCCCAAAGCAAATTTACACCGTTAGTGTTTCAGCAAAAGAAATTCCTTGCAAAGTCAAAGTTAACTGTATTAAAAGTTGCACAAATCCAAGAATGTGCTTGTAATTGACGTATAAAAAGCGACAATGCAAGATCTGATTTTTCAGTGATCTTCATACATTTTCAAAGTCCATAGTTGAATCCATATATTCCTCCCTTAAGCTATTATTTGAACTGACACATGCTTATATTTTTAAGATTTGCATCAAATCATTCACAAGTCTACCACTGCTGCCTGTTTTTAAAGATCTACGCTGGTATGCGGGTTGCAGCTTCCTCTTCTGCGTCAGCTCTGTTAGCATTTATTTCTGCCAGTGTTCGACCAAACCGAGTCCACTCATCACTGCGAGGAACGGCAATTTGCTGTTGACAAAGAAAGCATTACTTAAACCTACTGATAAATAAAAACGGAGCTCATTTTGAACAGCAGAGTGCTTAAGTAATGTTCAGAAGAGTTTCCAACAGAAAAGCTTACCTTTATTTACTATAACTTTTAAACTAGTCTGAACATCAAAAGCTCTAACAAAAGAAATGGAATCCGAGAATCTTGTATTTAAGTATGTGATGATACTATTACAAACTTGCATGATACATCTCCATCTGAGAGACTGACTCCAAAGGGCAATACTAATGCCATGTCCTCATCCAATTCACTAGTTATGTAGTACTGCAGTACACACACTTGCAATAGCAACAGCTTCCCTGTAAGAATGAAGTCAAGACTGCTTCACTGCAAAATTTTTTGTTTGGTATTTCTCAAGCGATGGTCAGAATTCACATGTGCCACAGTTACAAGGAAGATAAAAATCTCTACAAAAACTATGGATTCTTTCATCTTATTTCACTAGCCTTGTAATAATGTCAGAGGGCACACTAAAGAGTTATGCTAGAATGCCTGAAATAGACACAAAAAGAAAACATTAATTTGAAAATAAAAATTAAACCTTATTCCTCTAATCACAGGGGAAAAAAGGTTGAAAGCCAGTTGCTAAGAGTAAGAGTCGAGGAAACTTGAGTGTTTTGTAATGTATTTTGCACAACACATGGCATACATACCTCTCCCACGTCATATATAACTATTTGTCCCTCTGAATCACCTACAGCAATCTCTCTTCCCGAATGCGTCCATCTCACACGGTTCAGAGCGGGATTGCCCTCCACAGTAATGCTTGCAGTTGGCACCTGTATCCATTTAGAGCACATTGTAAAAAGGCATGAGGATTCCAGATGACAGAACACAACTGGTCCCTCAGTGTTGTATCATTTCAACGGAGGCAGACTAAGCCTCAAAGACTCTCAGTTGCCTTAAGCTATCACCAGTGATACAACCAAAGCAACGTACCTTCTGTCCCTTGGCCAAAGTACAAACATCCTCTATCAAAAAGCACATCTGCACTCTTGTCATGAGATGAGAGGCATAGACGTGCATTTAGTCAGAGCCCTGGGATCTCAAGAAAGATTAAGACAGAGGGCAGGGATGAAATCAGCCACTTTGGCAGGTCAAATCCTGTCCAAAGGCCACTACAGAACTGTTCTTTCTTCTATACGCAGTTTTAAGAAGGTGAAATTTAAGTACTGAATATCTGTCAGGTTTTAACTCTCACCTAGCTCCAACAAGTTTAAATCTCAGAAGAGGTTTATACTATAATCAAGTTTATACCTCACACCAGAAACCACAAACACTTGATTCTCTAGGTTTAGAAACAAATTACAGTTTCAGTGCAGTATTACTATGGCAATAGGAACAACGGTGGTATGTGGGTAACAGGTTTGTTCATACTGTTAAGCTGTAGGCTGCCAAGGCCATACTGGAGGAGGTCTGTAATCACTCTTACAACATGGATCAGCATTACACTGACAAATGTGTTGCACTCTTGTTACAGGTAAAACAATTTAATTACCACTGCTATTCATTATGAGGAGTCATTTGAGTTACAACCCCGTAATCTATTACGAGTATCTATTAGTATCTATTACGAAGAAACTATGGGAACTACAGAATATATAAGAACAATAGCAAAAAACCAAGCCACACCACTGTGGTAAACTCTTGATGCTTTTTTTGAAGTTTGCGAACACTTTTCCAGCTACATTTGACAGTTAACCTGACTGCCTCACCTCAGTATCATTGTTGAGATTCCACAGGTCAAGCCTGCCCATCCCATCCACACAGGCAAAAAGGGCAGGGTGAGTTGGAGACCACATCACATCATAAACATAATCCGAGTTGTCTTCAAAGGAGTAGAGAGGTTTGTTATTCTGAAAAAAACAAATGTAACAAGGCAATACCTGAAATCTGCACTACAAAACTGTAGCAAAATATTTGCTTTAGGCATAATATGAAGTATTTTTACAACTTTATTTACATTTTATTGCATTGTAATCTAGGATAAGAAATGGCAAAAGGATGAACAGAATGGATCAGAAGTATACAAATGATGTACAGTCTGAAAGAAAAGCTTTATGTTGTTAATTATAGTTTTGTTCATCAGCTGTCTCCTCATTGTAGGACTGCTGCTAGGAATCTAGAGAGCTTCACAAGATTTGACTTCCCTTTACTGCAGTTTCCTAAGTAGCTTACATTATAGCACCACCTTGTGTCAGTGACTGAAGAAAACCACTGAACTATCTGTTTGTTACCTTAGTTGTCCAAAGCTTTACTGTCCAGTCAAAAGAAGAGGTGACAAAAAGATGAGAGAAGTCTACAGGTCCAACTGCTGCATGGCAGTTGATACCTGTGATTGGTCCCTGGTGTCCTTCAAACATCTCGCTGATTCCAGCTTTGCTGTTTTAGAACATATAATCAAGGTTAGTTTATCTGGAACCATACATCTGCAGGCAGAGATAGCACTGAAATGCAATTTAAATACTGCCACAAAAAGATTTTGCTGCTTTGTATGAATGTTACCCCACTGCAAGAGGCTTCATCAAAATAAGATCACAGAAGACCAGACTTGAATATGGATCTTCAACATCTGTTTTTTAACCTTAAGTGCCAAAATATACCACAGGAAGAAGAGACCTGTTCAGCAGGTACCAGTCCACACATTTAACTACGTTGTTCTCCAAGCAATAGCTAAAACTTGCATTAATACAAAGAACAAAATCCAGTTCTCAGAAATGAGCATAGAACTCCCACAGACTTAAGAGAAGTTGCATGTAACTTATGGACACTGAGTTCAGACATAAAACAGTAACAATATATCCCTAATACTCTCCTATCAGAAGCGATAGAAAAGAAGGAGGGAAGAGATGGGAAGGATGTTACACAAAAGTGATACAATTTTGGGTATTTTGGAACCAAAAAGTTGTGCAGCAAGGGTGATGTGTTTTTGCGATGAAACCTGGACACTCAATTACATTTAAGAAAGCAATTGATAAGATACAGTCAGACAATTTCAAAATAGATTGAGCAGCAGGAGAAAAGCAGACCAATACAAGATTTGTGCGTGATGTTACTGTACTGTATCTGTAGAGCTGATACAAAGTTTGGAATGCTCTGCTACAATTCAAATGCATAAAGCCACCTCATCAACACAAATGGCTCCTAGTCGCTGAAGGCAACATAGGATCAACTCAATAATGCAACTTCCTCTGTTTCTAATGAAGCTGTTACTGGGGAAAAAGTGCTCACGGGAATTCATACACAGCTGTTTTGAACTCCTTCAAGACAAAGGAGTAAACATGCACCATAAGTAAATTTTAGGAGTGTAAAGCATGCAGGGACTCATTTTTTCACTACTATTATTTCCTTTGAATAATTGAAGTTTGTATTTACCTGCCATGACGGCATGCAGTGTACACTGAGCCTTCTTCACTGCCAACAACAAAGTTGTTGACATCTCCAATAGGGAATGACATGCAAGTAACAGCCACAGCCTTCGACTGTTTGTGAACCAGCTCCATGCTATCCTGTAGTGAAAGTATCAGGAACTTACTTTAACAAAAATAAATATTAACATCTACAAAGTCATTTAGGTTTTTCAATAGTAGGTTTGGGTTTTTTTGTGTTTTGCTTGTACAGAATTGGGCAGGAATAAGAAAGTTATTTCTTGTTAAAATTGTGTTCAACCACTAAAACATGTGCAACAAAAGTACACAAAAGGACCAACAGACAATATTTGATTCCATGAGTGGGAAAATATTTTATCAAATACTTATCAAGCTACCTTAAGTATAATTCTGTATGTTGGAAAAATGTTTATTAATGCTTTTTAGATTCAGCTAGATTTTACAATATATTAATCTGGAATAGATATAATATATATCCAAAGTCATCTTACCTGCGGTTGGGAAAGCATGTCCAGACTCCAAGAGCATATTTTCCCATCAGTTGAGATACTAATCAAATTATGAGCATTCTGGGTCCCAACAACATTTACACAGTATACTGGGTGCTAAGAAATATAAAATACTATCAGAAAAAGGAATTTCCAAGTAATAATCAATTCTAGTATAAGATACAACTTTTCCATTTAACAAAGCATAAAAGATTGACCACAGCATGGTACAAGGAATACTCGCCCTATAAAACTGATACTTGTTTTTCTGACACTGTTTTTTATGAACAGTCTGGTTCTTCAGTGATAGCATTGGCAAAATATGGACATAAACATTTAAGTATTACCAATCAAGTGCACTGGACAGAGTTTCCTAGAGGTTAAATACATCTCAACAGGGAACAGTCCTCAAAGATATTTCACCCCCTACCGTGTGAGCAGCAGCTGAAAGTGGAGTTCTCTGCACTGGGGTTCTCTTATTGCTGCGATTATCCCATAGCACTATTTGGCCTGAGTATGTGCCACCAACCACCAGATTGGGATGAAATTTTGCAAACGTAGCTGACATCACTGCTGACTGAAAGGGAAAAAAGCAAAACAAAACAACAAAATACACAAAAAACCCTATCATTAAATGATGCTATGTCCAAAACTGAGGAAAATATCAGAGTAAATTCCTTGCCTAGATTTAGTCGATACACTATTTGACTGTCCAGTTACTTAGTAATTCACAAATCCTTTGTGAAACACCAACGATCTTTCAGTTTTAATTTGTATTCAGAAAATGAAGTTTTCCTCCTCTTTGCTTTCATACAAATACATTTGTATTCCTCCCAGCATAGTTTGTTAGCAAGAAAAGGCCCAGTAACATACAAGATTTTAATAATGTTTTGCCACATTCTCTTAGAAAACATATAAATCCATATACAATAAAGTTACTTTTGCAGTCTGGGCTTTGACAGTAATCTGACAACACGAGATTAAATTTTGATTCAACTATGTAATTTTTCAGAACCATGGCGTTTTGAAAATAAAGTGGCTATCCCAGGCTTGGCATAATGGCAGAAGAAAACTACTAGAAAACCTCCATCTGGCTTTTTGTTGACACACATGTTTCTAGTTTTCATCCTTGCTCCATCTCCTCAGGCCATCTTCATTTTATTCAGTAAACTAAGCTCCAGCAGTATACAATCCCACACATTCCCCTTACATACAAAACTTCTTTGTGGTTCAACCATTAACCAAGGTTTTTTGGTTTTTAAATAAGTTAAAATAAGAACATGAGTTCTCAAACAAGATTGAATTCTGAATGATGTCAGAAATTCTGAAACAGAATAGTGTTTATAAACTGAAATCTCTAGCTATCAACATCTGTTTGCAAATACATATGGTTAATGCAAATACATATGGTTAAAGTGAATGCCAGCCCAATGAAATCACTACATTGACAAGCATAAGGAAGGTACTTGTCCAAGTTCATCAACATAATCTTTAGCCTCCCGAGACAGAATCATACCTGGCAGTGAAAGACATACTCTGGGGTAGTTTTCTTGTACTTCATATTCCATACAAGGGCCACCCCATCAGGCTCATGAGGTGCATCCTCATTGTTGTTGTAAGAGGCTACAAGTAATTCTGGGTACTGTAAAATAAGTGAAAAAGACTCAATGTAAGCAAGTTGATGAGCTAATGGTCCAGACAATCCTAGAATTTCACCAAAATAGGGTTAAAAAAACCCCATAAAAAACCAAAAGCCACCTTACATTATATATGAGAATTTGACAGTTAAAACTGTAATTGTTTCAAACTTAGCTCATAAAACCACATTAACATACACATTAGAGTCTTATTCTTTCATCATAACTTGCTTTTAAATTTAAAATCCAGTATTTTTAAGTGAAGTTTTTTTTTGTGAAGCTAACAGTTCTCTCTACAAAGTAGTCCATAAACTAGAAACAAATATGCCGAAGACTTTCTTCATAATACAAACCTTTTGCTACTTTTCACAGAAGACTAACAGCTCTGTTTACCTTTTGCCAACTATGGAGCACGTAAGGAAGACATTTAGAAATATGGCCTGTATCAATTCTACTTACAGAAAGGTCAAGTGCATAGAACTAGAAAAATTTACAAAGATAACTGCTTAATGTAAGCATTATTTTTTACCTGAGATGACCAGTCCAAACAACTGACAACACGATGCTTTGACCAACGTTCATCAAAAAACTGCCTATTTAAGGACAGTTTTGCTCCTGCTTGAATCTCTCTATAAAGGCAATTAGCAGATATTAATCTTAGATAAAATTTTCAATTACAAATATTGCATATCCACAGTAAAGTATTCAACATTTCCATTACCCTTCTTTGTCTTCTAAGTCTCTTCCACTGTAGTCAAAGAAAATGTTGATTTGCTCAGAAAGGGCTCTTTCGACAATCCTTGTGGAGTGGTCAAAGAAACTTAAAAATTCTTCAGAATGCAAAATCTGTTGTTTTTCCTCTTCTGTAAGTTCATGAGGGGCAGCTGGAAAAAAAATTATACATATGTTTGCTAGACCGCATATTTTCCCCAATTCTTCCCAAGAATGAAAAACAAGGTATTTATCGTGATGACAGAAAATTTGGTTCTGAACATCATAGATTTTAAATACATTTTTACATTTTATATTTTGCTAGCTGATTGTTAAAAATGTAAATCAAATTAATTTCAACTTAATGGAAAGAAAATAAGTAAAATTTTATTGATGCCTTTCTTTACAGCACACACAATGCCTTGACGTGAACTGTACCTTCCTCCTCCTCCTCTTTTTTTAATGTTTTTTCTTCCTCAGGTTCAACTAATGGTTTTGGTGCAACCACATCATCTTCATCTTCCTCATCTAAGGAGAAACATTATGGTGAGACTGTCAATGTTTTTGAAGAGGAACAGTAACATTTCATATGAATCTCAAATAAGCCAATGTAAAATGGTATAATTTAGCTTAAAATGGTTGTGTTTGTAAAATGTAGTCCCCACAATAACACCATCTCAAACCAAAAGATCATTGGAACACTGTCTACACCTGGATTTTAGTTGCACTAGATTATGTAGTTGTATAAACTGAAATAAGACACATAAGAAATTGTAAAGAATCCAAAGTAGAAGTCTCTCTTACAAGCATTTATGATTTCACACAAAACCATGTGGTGGATGGATGTTCTGTGTAACATACTGACACATTAATGCTGCACAATACAGAAAAATCAAATGTTTAAAATAGTCTACAGAGCAGCTGCTTACTTGTGATCTGAAACCATCAGAGTCTAATGGGTCTTCACATGGCATGAAGATGGCTTACATTAGCTTTCAGGTTGCTATTCTGAGAGGCAAATTTTGCTAAAGATAATAGCAGGGAGATTACATTTTTTCTGTCATTCCAAATGCAAGTCTCATTATCTGCATCATGTTTGGCAATGAGAACTTTACAGCAAATGTGTTTTCCCTAATTGCAATGAATAACATAAAATGTTAATGTTCAGGAATACTGACATGGTTTACAGCACTTTCTGTATTTCTACGTTTTATTCTTTGGATACTGTAAACCAGAGAATAACTTTAAATTAGTGTTGTGGAATATGCATTTCCTGGCTTTTCTTCAACTGCTTTCTACAATAAGCTTCTAAAAGATTATTTTTATTGGTTAAACAGCTATGTCATCTGTTTATAACGGAACGGCAGCAGGAGTCTGCTGCACGCTTCATCAAAAGCAATAAGACAGTATTCAACTTGTTTGTTGCAGCCATCTCCCTGACCCGTGTTCAAAGTTATCTAACAAGTAAAAAAAAAAATCCACATGCACACACACAAAAATAAAAGGGGGGGGGGGGGAAAAAAGGGTGGTCAAGGGATGGGAACCAGCTGCCAAGCCATGGTCCCAGCAGCCAGGCCAGCTGACTAGATAGCAACAACCAGATGGTACTGCTAGGATTGTCTCTCTGCTATGAGGTGGCAATGGGATGGCACAACATTTTTCTGCTTGACTGCTTCCAATCATGTCTTTCCCCAATGGCAAGCCTGTGCAATTACCAGCACTCCAGGAGGTCTACAGACAAGCCTTTACCCTGCAAACAAAATACAGCTTGTAGGCCATACCAGCTGCCAAACCACACACATAGTGATAGGTTTAAAGAGGTCTGAAAATCTTTCTAACTCCATAGTATAGGCAATAAAAATATAACTGTACCTGCAGGAAAGAAAGCTTTAAATGACACTGTATAATGCACACAATAAGACAAACTCCAACTTAATCAAAATGATAATGACGTATGCCAATCCTACATTACTTGAAATTGAGCGATTTTTACGTTCTGACAAGTTTACAGAACTAGGATAAATGGCATGAATGATTTCAATATATGCTCATATTTTTGAACCAAATGGTGAAGGTTAAAATCTTTCCTTTCAAGGGCCTCAATCAGCCACAAAGGAAAACAGTAATCACTGTCTTTTCAGCCAGCCCAACCGCATTTGTCAGCCCTTTCTCCGTCAATGCAGCCAGAGCAATCAACCTGCCAAACATTCAGAATGGAAAAACAATCTGAAAATACAGGGTATAATGCACCTGCCAGTGAAAATGGCCATTTCAAGAAAAGCTAGTGATCTCAGTGACCCTGCTGAGGAGGTGGTGGTGCAAAGGGGAAAGAACGCGTAAAAGAATTCTTAGTGATCTCCACTCTCTTGCACATTGACACTTCCTTACAAAGCATGCCAATTACAGCTTTTGTGCTACTTAAAAAAAATGAAAGCTTTTTTGGGCAAAATAATCACGCAGAGAAACAGAAAGACAGTGCTCCTTTTTAGATGGATTCACACGTACAGTGAACTACTAATCTGAAAACTGTGTAACTTGTAGCAATTCTAAAGAATGGGATTCTTAATATCAGATCACTATAGGTGTGAACACGGAATAATTAAAAATGTAATACGAGTTAACACACATTATTTTCAGAACAACAAATACAGGACCACATATTCACATTGCAGCCACTCGGATAAAAATCCCCCTCTTGTTTGCCCTGCCAATCAATCTTGCAGATTTAAATGATGTCTTCAAATTCAGAAATTTGGTTTTGGGTCACCCTGGATACATTATTCCAGCTTTGAAAGTCCCAAATTAGAAATTTCAGCCCAACCCCCCATTAGTCATACTACACTGATTCTAAGTACCATTTTCAGTGACAGGAGTCAGATTCTTGTCAAATGCAGATGGTCAACCCCTTAGTGCTAAGTGACCTTCTAATCTACATATTTTATTCAAAAGATCATATAGTTGATTGCTCCTGCCTTTTAATGTTTGAAACATAAATGGCATATATTATACAGAGATCTGAATTCCTTCATAGTACTTTCACTGCATACAGCCAGCTGATATTACTGCATTTAAATGCAGGATACAGCACTTATTTTAATATTCTCAAAGTATCAGACTTGAAACTGAACATGTCATCTTGCTGTGATTTATCTGTAACTACATAAATCTAAAACCTTCTCTCTAAAGAAAGAAAAGTAATATGCAAACTTTCTCATTACAGGATATGGAATAAAAAAAAACCTGCCACAAAACAAAACCCCCACATATACAAGTTTTTGACTCATTATCTAAACCTAGGATGATTTCTCTCAAAGGTCTATAATCAAAAAAGGCAGCAAGAAGCTGCTGGACAATAGGAGAGGTAAGAAATTTTTGTTTCAATCACTACTCATGTCTCCTTTATCTTGAATATATTTAATAACATACCAGGTGCTGGTATTTGCAAGGAATTGGCATAACAGTAATATATTACCCAGAAAACACTGAAAGATTGGACCCACTATTGCTGAAAAAGTTCCACCTCCAGTAAGTCAAGAACCCACGATACAGTGGTGCACTGCATTTACTTCAAGTCAGCTATGTAATTAGACAGTAGCTTTTAAGGTTTCCAAACTCATCCTCCTTATTCATTATTGACTGTACCTACTGGCACTTAACTGTCAATATACCAAATACAATTTCACATTTTAAAAAAGGCTGCTAAGACTTAGAAAAGTTGTAAGGCCATAAAGACAGGAAATGGGACTCTCTGTCACATCAACATATTGATGAATATTCATTATGATATGCTAAGGTTTTAACTCCATGTTTTTTGACAGGCGAACAGGGGATCTAAGGTTACAAACTGAGCAGCAAAGATTGCATAAAAATAGCAGCTACTTTAATAGCAACAAATTTATTGTCAATGAATGCTAAAAACAGGTTTAATGAACCACTGAATTTTTACTTTGAGTTAACATAAAAATTGTGATTTATTTTGGCAAGACGGAAAGCAAAGTAGTGCTGTAAATTAGGCTCCATGTAGCAGTAACAGTATAGAGTGAAGTTCCAGTTGTCTGAGTAATCTGTTGCTGCGGAGTAGGTTAATCAAAGTTAAATCATCTGTGAAATGGGTGGCTTTTGTTAAGCTGAATGTCTTCCTATCAAGTTTTCCCATCTATATTTCACTGTACATTTAAGGCATGTACAGAGTAATACATGAATATATAAGGGTTCATTTTTTCTTTTTAAAATATTAAAGTGTAAAAATACTACATTCACTGTAACAGCATCCAAGAAGCCAATCTTATATACCAACTGTTATTACACTGCTTAAATCAGAATTGAAAGGACAAAAATGCTTAATGTTTTCATTTTGTGTCTTGAAGACTTTACCAGACAATAATTCTTCAAAGAGTGGGGCTAATGCAATAATACCGTCTGCAGTTAGTTGTGATTGCACCTGCACAATATTGTACAGCAGCACTAAATAACAAGTATCCCGTTAGCCCAGGAAGAGCCTTAATTGTGACAGCTGAGCAGAATCTTATTCCCCTATATGCCCATCTTTCTTTGGATTAACTACTTCAAGGACTCACAATGCATATTTATTGGGTGTAACTGGTGATTAATTTCTTTCCATATGAATTTGAACAATATGTAAGCAAACCACAAAGAAAGAGATCAAACAGTATAGTAGAGAGCAGTGTAGCAAGAAGTAAAGATAAGAAAAAAAATGTAGCACCAATGATTACAGTACTCTGCGTGGTGGCCAACATGGGGCCTGCAGAACATTAAGACGTATACCAGAGTTCACATGAGAATTGCATCTCTGTTGCTGAAACTGCTTTTGCTGTCTGCTAGAAAGCAATGAGTGTGTGAAGGGAAAACAATTTCAAGCGTATTTTCAGCGAGTAGATCTGAAAACCTGCTGCCTGATAGAGCATGCCAAATAACAGCCCTAATAACCAGTTGACCACACTAACTAAAAAACCACATCCACCAAAATTGGACAATGAGGGAAGCGGGCAGCAGCGGTATACACAGCATCATGGGAAGTGAGAAATGGATTCAGATAGCAGAAAAGGTGATGACAGAACAAGGATGCTGGGGAATGGAGCAGCCTAAACACAGGATGTTCATATTATGATGGTAACTAAACTTAAAGTGTAGTAATGGCATAGAGACATAGATACTTAAGCTTATTAGTTATGAAATAAGAGAGAACAGCACTAAGTATGGTACTTCTCAAGCCAAAGTAAATTTATTTGGTCCCTAAACAAAAAAGATGGCCATCATCACTATCACAGAATGACAAAAACCAGAAACAGGACAGGCCAAGAGAACAAGGAGAAAAAAAAAAAAGGCAAAAAAAGAGCTGTATTGCCTCTGCTATATTCCTTAGAACAATGAACCATTTCATTATTTCACTTCATTTCTTTTACATAATAAATGCAGCTGCTACAGAAACAGTAAGGTTAGAAGACTAAGGCTATTGAAAATCCTGGAGGAAAAAAAACGAAAACATGAAAAAAAATTAAGTACTGAAGACAGACGTGTCAGTATTTTCATCAAAGCAAGAAGTTTGAAAGCACCAAGACTACCACCCCAACACCATTTCTTACTGTGTTTCTCTTCTTCTATATCCTTAATCATTTACTTGTACACATGGGACCTTGAGGAAAGAGCAGCTGTGAGTTGCACCCATCATATGAGAAGCCCATAAAACAAGTATTGCAGATTTACCTTCCAATCTACTTTAGATGTGAAGATCTTCTTACAATAACTGTGGAATATGTTTATTAATTTCCATTAATGGGGGAATTTAATATTGCATGCTGTTCAGAATACAATGAACGACTTCTTGTGGCAAAATGCTTTATGCTGTAAATACGACTCAATCTCTAATTGCATAGTGAAACTGATTTCTAGGAGAGATTCTGGTTTTATTATTCTACAATATTACAAGAAGAATCAATCTTCCTAGAACAGGCAGTTTCTCAAATACTTCAAGGTAATACTAAATCAACATATTAGTACTGCAATAAAATAACAGAAGCTGTGAGAACTGTTGGCACACTAAATGCCTGTCTCCTAAGCAAGCTGTCACATTTCCAAATTAAGAGCTGGGCATTGAATAAGAGAAAGACAAGACTACCAACTATTTTGGATACAACACTTCAAAGGGGTGGGGGTGAAGAAGTGTGGAAAAGTCAGAATTCCAGCAGTGATACTTTTTGTCTTAGCATGAAGAGGTTATAGTGCCACTACAACTCAGGTCACATTCTAGCTCTAGCATCTAGGTCTGCATACAAACTGATCATTCTTTCATCAAAAATGGAGAGGATCATTGACTCATAACAGTTGCAGCTGAGAAGCCTCATATCTGCAAGATAGTAGGGGGGCAGTTACTTCATATTTATATATTGTCTAGGATGGTGCAACATGTCTGCACTATACAGAAGCATGAGCATATAAACTTAGTCTCTCTCTCTCTCCTCTAACTATGGAATTTTCTTGTTTTGGATGTATCAACTATTAAATGCAGTCTTTTCTGTCAGCTTCTGAAATAAGTGACGTTTGCATTTTAAGACCAGAACTGGTCAGGTGAAAGGTACTCATTATTTAACTGTGTGTTACATTGAATCAAAAATGGGCATCTCCAAAGGCCAACTTTAAGTTGAAGACATGAAATCTCCCCTCTGTAACTGTCATTTTGTTTGTGTTGCCATAAATATTTCCATGACAATTAGAAACTGTTTTAGTTTAACACCAGTTTTCCTCTACTTCCTATTTGTCCCACCAGACAGATTAGTTGTAGCTTGAATGTCTCCAAATTTGGGTTACAATACAACTGCCTAGTCATCCTGGCACACAGAAGCAGAACTGGGTTTTAGGGGTTTTTTTGTTTGGTTTTAGTTGGATTTTTTAAAAAAATTCAGTGTTAGGGCAATTCATCCTGCAGCACAAGCAAACCTAAACCTGCAGAATGACTGCACAGCGTATCTAATAAGCCTGCTTCTATTCTGCTTTGTTCAAAAGCACAGCTCCAACAGCATTTTGAAATCGAGATATGATAATTAAGTAAGGTCCAGTCAATTTCTTTTTATAAGAAAGCAAGAACACCAGAGCTAATCTAGCTGAGATGTGACTTGTTGCCATACAAGGGAGCTACTGAAGATTGCTTGCATATGTAAATTCAGTTGCAAGCTCAACTTTCAAGTGTACTTTACAAGATAATCTTTAGTTTACACTATACTCAACTAAAATACAAATCCCCCTCAGACTCTGACAAGAAACAATTAACTACATTCTGTCTAATTTCAATTTATCTAACTGCACTCTCCGCTTTCAGCATATTGTTTTTGTCAATTGTTTTGAAGACTTAAACATTTTCTTCCCATAATCAAAATCTCTCACCTAGCGACTCTTTTTATGGAGGCAATATGATTTTTTTTTCTTAAAACCCATGTTCTATTTCAGATGTTATGGTTAATTGTGAACATAATTATGAATGTATTTAGACAGTCTTAAGACAGACCTTAGAAAGATCCTCAACACTGAAATGATGAAAAAGCATCCGTGACTTTTGTGGCACACACATACTTAAAATAATGATGACGAAAGTAAAACAGTATTATTTTTAAGGTGGAATGGATCAGGAGACAACATCTGTATTGAGAGCGCTTTCTGGTAAGTGCAGAAATACAGATGACCCATCTTTCCAGCTCCACTACAGTAAACCTCAACTACAGCCTATCCACTGAGTGTGAAACTAAGATCATACAACCCCAGGCAATTTCCACTGACAGCAGGCAGCAGAAGTAAAACTCTTCAAGCACACACACTATGGACCAAGACTTCAGATTCCATTAACCTGACAGAGGGGAGGAAAAAAACCTGAGGGATTAGAGAAAGTAAAAGGTAAGGGCATGGGAGAAATGAAAGCAGGAAAACCCAAAATGCCTATCTGTGCAGGGACACAGATAAAATGAGGAACGGAAAAGAAACACAGTTAGAGAAAAAGCATATCCTCTGTTATTCTGGCTCACTGGATAATGAAGTTTGAAAGATCTGGTTTGTGTTCTGAAGACACATTAATCTCTTATACTCCACCTCCAGAGGCAAGAAAGGAAGAAACTTCTCAACAGAAAGTGCTGTTGCAATTTACCTCCTTTCTTTTCCCTTCCCTTTCCCCCCCACTTAAACTCATTCACAGTGTCATTTACATCTAGTTAAATTCAACAAAGCGACTTCAAGACACACTTCAGACAAGAGTGGCATATTGATGTAGACCGGAGCAACAATTCTGCATCACTTGTATTACCCTTAACGCTCTGTATCATCTGTATTACACTTCCAGGTAAATTATACAGTTTCTGGAAACACAAGTATAAGATTTCTGTTGAGTATTCTCTTCATGCTTTAATAAGTGCTTTTATCCCCTTGCATAAACACCCAAAAGTTCACGTACCAAACAGCAGGAAAGTACAAAATTATGAATGTAGAATTACGTCCTAAAATTGCTAGCAAAGGCACATACTCCAAGTCAGTCATATCAAATAATCAAGAGATTTTGTTTTGGAACTACCTACAAACTAGGTCAATATTAGTAATTTCATCTGCAGCTAAGTTCAAGTGTTTCAACACTGAAAAGCAAATTTATTAGTCAACTATGTTTTCTTTGGCAAAATTTCTTTTCTGAAAAACAAACAAGTCATGATTGAAAGAAAGCATATACTCAATTGCTGATAACAGAAACTGCATGGGTTAATAAAAAATTAGTTCCTTCTTTTAAAAGTCAGTGTATAAGCTGCAGATACAAAACCCAAAATTCTTAAAAAGTTGGGGAGTTTAATTGCTAAGTTTGTTGTAAGGATACACAGCCTTCCAGTAAGCTGTGTGTTGATTCTTAAACGTCATAAATGCAAGATATATCTCACTTTTATTAGTTTGTCAGCTAATTAAGCAATCTGAAGATTTACTAGGAGTGAAAAAATACCACGTATTAGTAATAAGAGTAATGTTAAACAAGATGCAGAACGACAGTAACACTCTTAAGCAAGACCTGTATGAATTTAATAATAGAATTTATATCAATTATCTCATAGATCAACTTTCATTCTACCTTTCAGGATCACAGGTGCTGGTTCTAATACAGTCAGTCATTATTATTATAATAAAAAAAACCCCAAAACTTAGGTAGCAATAAGTTAACCATTCACCTTCCTTTGGCTGAGTCATAACAGGCGTTTGCGTCTCCTTTGTATACGTAACAATTTCTCGAGGAGGAAAGTCAACTTGTGTAATTTTGGCCATTCCCAGTTTAACAGGTCCACGTCTAAACAAAATTAATAGAGAAATCAGAAAAAATATTTAACATTATGTATTACTTCACATTTTGCCTAGAATAATACCCAAGTCATTATGTCACAACACTGCTTAGTCAAACTTAAATCCAGTGGAAACTTAATTCTGAAGATGTCACATGATTATGCCTAATATTTTACTATAATTATTATTAAAAATCAGCAGTTACTTATACATCTGCAACAAAAAGACGTGCATATATATATATATATGGATTATAGGATCTAATGTTAAAGTTTTGCTCTTTGTGGTTGACTAAGGTACTGCTACATATATGACATATCCTTGCTTTCAAGTGGATCAGATTTGCTCACAAGTCATGTTTGTACAGCAATAGTTCTAGGATTTTAAAGCTTAAACAGATCAGTTATTCTGATGGTAAAAACATTTCCTAGTCCTTTTAACTTTGCTGCCTTTTTTTGTCTACCTCCAAGATACTATTTAGAATGCAGGACTGCAAGTCTAATTTGAAACACACACACTGACAAGTGATTTAGCCATAATACATTACTCCAGAATATGATACTGAAAACTTCTGAACTTTCTGACTTTAGCTTATGGAAGATCCCATAAATGCAGACATAGCATCAAACTACAATGCATAATATGCATTATGTACTTCCAAAAACCATTCAACATTAATTCAGTCATTGTAACTTCTTATGAAAGCTAATTTCAGTATGTACTATAGTAATACTTCAATGATCCAACAACAATTTACCTGTATCAAACTTAGTTTCTTATTACCCACCTCTCTCCTAAGATAAAATCGAAAGAAAAAGAGTAACCCCTTTTGAAAGATTTTGGTGGTCAGAATTTTTTATAGCACAATATGGGTTTTAGTAAGTGGTCATAATGAGCTACAGCTTTTATAAACACATTTATAAGAAAAGATGGGAGTCACTCCGTTTTTAAATACAGTTATTCTAAGCTTTTTAGTTTAAATAAATTACTTTTTAAAGCTTACATTTTGCCAAAGAAAGATCCAAAGAAAAACATAAGTAACCAAGTTTTGCCATTAGAAATAAGCATTTTATGTATATTAAATAATATAAATCTAGGGACAGTGAATTTCTGTTACTTACAGCACAGTCTCTTAATAACAACTTGAAGAAAAAAATTAGCTCTTATACTTATTATCCATAAGTACACGAAAGATGGAATATAAGAAATCTATGCAATACCCCAGATCGCAATCAGAGTGGAGCTGAAGAACTGATGGATCAGTATCCCAATGCAGCGTCCTGATACCCCAGGTTGAACAATCATGCAGCATTAGCAAAAAAGGCCAGAGATTAGTGAAGCAAATACACACTATGAAACGCTAGAGTTACAGTAAGCTTATAGTTATTTCATTGTTCACAAGAAACAAATGTAACACCAGCTAAGGGAAATTCAGCAATCACTCAGTGCAATAATACATGCAATAAATACAAAAGTTAAAAAAGCAAACATGGAATTCAGAGCTATTAGAAAAGAATTATTTTAAAGATTGAAAGTTAAAGATCTGCAAACAAACATAGCCTTTATGAGAGGCAAATAAAAATATTTTAAATACTGAAAAAAACATTAAATTCCTTCAAGAAACATTGAATTCCTTTTAAAATCTGTTCAGATTTCTTCATGTCATACGAAGACAGATTTGTCAACGTAATCCAATCTTGCCCAGAGCAGTAAATATGTGGAGGAAACTGTCATATTGGTACAGGAAATGAGTCAATACAAGCCTTTTGGTAGAGGGGCAAAAATGCATTTCCTCTGGGATAAAGAACTGCTAGAGTTTCCAAGATGTGACATTGCAGTAATTATGGGTTAAGCAGTGCCTTGGGCTTATAAATGTCATCTGATTTAGAGCCAACTCCATTTAAAATATTTAAATCTCTTAGAAATAGTGGGCTTTATATTAATAACACATTTCAAAGTCACGTGGAATAATGAACAGAGGAGATTAATTTCAAATCACTTTTGTAACAGAGGAAATATGAAGGGGGAAATAAATCTGCCTTCTACCTTCATTTTTAGCCTCATCCCTTCTCCACAAATTTTCACTTAGTCTACTGCCTGCTATCACACTTAGGCAGAATTTTAAGACAAGTTTATAAAACAGATCAATAGATGAACATCCATAGTTTTTCTGAAGTTCTTAGATGTCATTATATTTTTTAATCATGTTTTATAACAAATAAAAAAAATCATATTTTGCTACGATAAGTTAATAAAAGACAATTTTCCATCTCCATCCCATACAGTCGTGTTCTTACAAATCAGGTGCAGAATTCCTAAAGGCAAAGTTGATCTCACAAATGTACAGGCAGTGCCATAAAAATGCAAATCTGGGTGTGTCATGCACTACCTTGTTCTTGTAGAAAGTATGCATTAAAAGAATAATTAAGTATCATTTAATTAATAATTAAAAATCCATTGTCTTCATATTTAGCAAATCACTATACAAAACTGCGATTGCATCCACAGCAGTAACTCAATATGTAAACCTCCTAAACCTTTCCACATCTTTTGTGCATCAGAAGACACACCATTTTACCATAAAGTTAATTACTTGGAGTACACTTATTCTTTAGGTCTCTGCTATTTTTCTTGACCAAATAGACTTAAGCTTGGAGTTCGATTTGGTGTCTGAAACTTCAAACTGGATATTGCTCATATGTTGTTCAGTCATGCATTTAAAAAAAAATATTTAAATAAATTTTTTAAATAATTAAAAAAATAAAGCAGAACAAAACCACCGCTGTTCCTCCAACTTTCATGTTGCTTCTGCAGAGGAGGACTGATCTGCAGATCTAAATGCTGCATTACCACAATACTTGCCAAAAATTTTCTCAACTTTTCCAATCCCATTTGAGAGGAACTCGGGGAAAGGGCTACAAATTTAAATGGCTCCAACTTTTGTGCCTGCTTAAAACCTAACGCTTACTGAGGTTGCTTTCCTGCTTTCAAAAGCATTCTTTTAACTTTCAACAGTTGCTTCAGTGGTACCAGGCATAGTCTGCCTTTTAAAATAGTTCAAGTCAACAAGAAGTACAGGATACACAGTTAAATCTATCTCAGAGATATTCTTTTAAAATAAAGGTAACACGCAGAGATAAAATTCACCTATCATACGTGTACCAAAATGATGTAAAAATACTGTTCATTTTGCTTTCCAGATGTTTGTTATGCCTTAAGTTAAATTAATTTACCTACAAGCTTCAGTGAACAGAAGTCCCTACTCTTCCACATATGCCCAAACTGCTCTGTATCCAGGCATATTCCTAATGCTTCCTGTATCTCTAAAACGTATCTTCTGCGTTTAAACTAAATCTACAAAGCATCCAACTAACATAAAAGTAAACCAACACTATTAATTTCCAGCCTTCAATTTATACTCTTAAATGAGGAAAATAGAGAAAGTATCAAACTGTGAACCAAAACTCTTTACTGATGAAAATAAAGCAAGACAGATGGAATTAACAGCAGGAACACCATGTGAACACTCCTCTACTAATTACTAAATAAGTAAAGTTACTGGCAAGATTCAGCACCATAGAGAAGAAAAGACTAACCTAACAAAGGAGATCATCTTTGTAAACTACAGTTGCAGCATGCCCAGAGAACAAATGGCCACAGACCAATAAAACAGAACTTAAATAATACACTAGTATGAAAGGGTTTGTTTTAATATTATCATAGTGGAACAGTTTGGGCTTTCTAACACATCTCTCATTGATATGAAAGTGACCTGTGAAATGTCGAGTATATAACACTAAGGGATATCACACAGTCCAACTTTTCCCATTAACTTTCAGGTTCAAGTGTGTACGTATATTAGGAATGCTGTACAAACCTGTACTAATATACTAAGATATAGGTATCTGTTTACTGGGGGAGGGGAAGAATGTTATCTGGTGGTCAGTGAAAAAGCAAGGGAAATCTTAACAGTGACTCTATACAGCCTTCAGTTTAGCAATACATTCATACCTCCCTGCCTTCAAGACCACAATCTTTCTATGCTTCCATGTCTGGATAATTGTCATATGCATGAAGCTATAGAGGCTTAGGGTATGAGCTTTTTTGAGGCTTCATAAGAAAATGTATGCATACAACATTATGTTACTCTGTCCAAGGAACATAAAATTAGAGAACACAGTACACCTATGAAGTGGAGATAAATTCAATACACAACATGGTGTTCAATTACAGATGTGGCCTATACATAGAATTTCATATTGAATTCATGTATGAAAGCAAAAATTATTTTTAAATAATCAAATAATTCTTGTTTTTTAATTCAAGAAGGTGAATTTAAATATAAAAATGACAATTTAATAAGCAATAATAACAGATTTACTGCAGTCTTTTTAAAAGATGTTTCAAAGCAGTGCAAGTATTCACTTTTTCTCTAAAACAGCTACTCATAAACACAAAAGTAATTGATGATAATTGCTTTAGTAACCGTGCTTTAACTAAACTTCAGTGACAATGCTCAGTAAGTTTCAAGTATATGAATTTAATTTGCTGAAAAAATGTAAGTTACCAAAATCAATTAGGCAAATATTGCTCTTACTTGCAGACTGTGCATGGGAAACAGTAGAAATACCCTTTGGAAGTAGTGTTTCCCACCTTATCACCCATACATTGCCACTTCGAATTCCTAGCTTACCAGAAATATTGGTCTGAAACGCTTTAGAGCAGTATTTCTCAAACTCTAATGCACAAAAAAGTGGTCAAATACACGTAGCAAGTACTGGAACTGAAAAAAACCCTGTGGCTGTACTAACATGGTGCTCAATTTTGGCCAAATGAGACAGATTGAGAGTGGTATAGTTGTGTTACACAGATGGCTGCAAAGTGAAATAATGAGAAATACTGTTCTGAGCAAGGAAAAAAACATAAAATAAGAAGTTTGTAGACAGTATCTCTTACTAGACCAACTAGAATAGAAGGAAAAAGGAAATAGCCTATCATCCATACACATTCTCCTTTAGAAACAGTTGAGAAGAGTCCAGGAGTTGGACTTTTCCAGTTTTCTATCGTCCTGAGACATTCATGCTTACAAGAACATTACCACAAGACATTCGGGTTCATTTTACTTTAAACTTGCAAGTTTAAACAATCCCACATTAATGTTGGCAATTTCGTATTAGGAAGTGTAGTTGCATTTAAAATTTTAAAGTACTTCTGTAAAACAGTCGCTGTTGGTAGATTCAATAACACTGTAACCTCACATTATTATATTATAATCAATTAATTAACCTTGATTTCTCCTAAAGCTTAATTGCTCAGAACACAAGCATTAAGCAAAGAAATATGAAAGGAAAGTGACATACCTAGAGCCAACAGCGCCATCACCAGAGTCCTGGCTTCCAGCCTCACTTGGCGTACTCACGGATTTGGAGGACGGAGAGGTAGGAGGAGGGACTAAATAGTGAAACAGACAGGTATCCGCTGTTACTACTCGCAGAGGTTGCACGGCTTAGGATGTTTTCAAATTAATTTAACATGTATTAAAAAAAAAAGTGATGGCAAACAAAAAATACATGGATGAAAATGAACAGTAGAAAGAGAGGGGAAAAGACAATGTTAACAATTCATGCTGGATTTCATGCAATTGCTTGGTATTTATGCATCTGGAGCATACAAAAAGACATGGAGGGAAAGACATTTAAGAGAAAATGAATTGAAAAAAATATATTTAAACTGAACTTCTGGCAAATGATGGCATCGATTTTCAAAGGGTAATTTCCACTATATATTGTTGCTTAAATATAAAAGTTGTTAATATAGTTCTGACATCAGTTTTTCTTAAAAATTAGACACTGAATGTATTTAACTGGTAATTTTGTTTCAAAATATACAAATGTTTCAAAATATACAAATATACATGGAACATAAATCCTGTGTATTACAACAAAGTTTCTGTTGTTGGGTTTTGGGGGATTTTCACTTTTTTTTTTTCTTTTTACTTGACAAACAGTCCAGTACTGTTATATTGAAACTTCTTAAAATTCAGTTCATTTTCAGCATGTAGATGAAGATTGCAATTACTGTTTAAAAAGCAACGTTTTTTGGAACTGATACATAACAGTGAATGATATAATGCAATCTGATACAAACAAAGTTATTTCGATATTTGTGTCAAGTTTTCTTTTTAGAAATAGTGAAAATCATTATTTAATTAAACTTAGGCATATGTTTAAGAGTCAGGTTTGTGTTGAAAGTCCTTATATGCTTCATTTTTCAGCAATATTTAAAACATTCATAGAACACATTCACTCCTTAGCAATCCTTATAAAAGAACTTTTAACCAACTGAACACAAGTTATTTATATAAATTAGTATTCATTCTGTCAGGCATCAGGCAAGGGAGAATTCTGAATTTAGATCTGCAACGTTTCTAGAGAATTTCCTGAAATCACAAGTATATGGTACATTCTGAAGAATGCTTCCATCCCAAAACAGAAACATTACTCTGGTTAATAAAAATTCTACCCTAAATTTATAAAATCACAGTGAACACTTCAATTTATTAAAAAATCCATTCTCCTATAGGAGAGACTTTAATGTAGGTCTAGAGTTATTCTTCATAAATTCATACATACACACACTTACACTTGATACATGTTATCTATATAAACATGGGTGAATATGTGTATGTATAGGAGTATATATATTCTTCAACTCAGTATTACCATCTAATAAAGGAAATGTCCACAGGCCTTTATATTCCTACATTATTTTTGTGCGCTATCAGAAACTGTGACATTTTAATGTCACCCCTTCTTAATCGAAGGGGTGACATTGGAAACATATCTTATTACCATTTACAGAAGTCAGTCAGCTCTATCTATCAGTAAGCACGGCCAAAAGAACTCAGTGGCTTAGTTCTGGTGCTACAGTGCCCTCTCGTGGGACACACTGTTTTCAAGAAAGTCTTCCCATTAGTGAGGTGAAACCTATTTAAAGACCAAGTCTCATGAAAAGACCAAGTAAAATTCCACCTACCCCAACAAAGGATGAAACCTTCCTGAAAGTTATTTTGGTTCACTAACTTATGGCTTCTTATCTAACAAGTATGGTAGATATCAAAAGCATATTTACATGGCTAAGGTCCATTCTCCCATAGCAGAGCTACCTCTCCCTGACAGTTAGCAGGACAGCAATTACCTTAATTTTTAATACAATTTTCTATGAAGGAATCCAACCTCAAGCTATCCAGCTACACTGACACTGCAAGCCTGAGCTATCTGCACACCAAGCTGGTCAGTTGCAAGTTAGCTTCAGTTCAGGCGTACAAGCACTGTACTACCACATTTTGCCAGTATCTAGTCAACAGACAGAGCCCACGCCTCAGGCCTGCTGAGGCAGGGAGTAGGATATTTTAGCTTGATTTAGGATCCAGATCAGATCCAGGTATCTTGAAAGGGAACGGAATGTATTTCCTGTGAATCTGTGTACATTGAAGGGTGTGGCTAAGTAGATGCTCAATGGAATTAAACACAACACTCCCAGGGGTATGCCCTGGTCTTACATACTAGCACCTCAAAGAGCTTCTCACAAACAGATGCTCTAAGTCTATGCAATGACTTGCTTCCAGGACTGTCCTGTGGATTTTAGATTCTCTCTCACAGATCTAAACCAAACAACCACCACATGCATTTCTGCAAGCGTCTCATCAGCTCCCTTAGCAAAACCTCACACAAAAGTGTCCAACTATTACTCAACAAAAGCTCTAGTGGGTAAAAACTGATTGCTTAAAATACTGTACGCTGGTGCTAACATAGCCCAAATGCAGTCTCTAAACTGTGAGAACAGTTCAAACTACTAAAAATGACTGCTGTGACTGTTGGAATGGGAGCAGCTATAATGGTGCTTATTCCACATTCACTTTTGAACACGTGAGGACCATGCAAGAGCACTTATGAAGATGAAGTCACAGATATACTACATCCATAACAAATTTATTATTCTTTATTTACAAACCCAGCTGAAATAGACCCTCATCATTGAGCCAAACTGAAAAACAAGTTTTAAATCCCTCAGATTTCAGAGCTAGAGACAAAAAGCGGAGTTGCTTTCATCTTCCAGAGACATGTGACTACATAAAGGCAAAAGGAAACAACCAGTATGCTAACCCATCCAAGAGTGGTACAGACATGAATCATCATCTTCGATAGTTAGATTTGATACTTAGCTTTGCTATTACTCCATCAGATCAGTCAGAGATTTGAGATAAGGAAAATTAAGGCGTAAAAGATGCAGAAAGAAAACAAGCCAACTCTGCACAAAAGTATTAGAATTAAAATTTGGCATTATGAAAAAGAGAAAGGAATAAATAAAGAAGAATAATGTGCAGGAAAAATAGGGAAAAAAACAACAACCAACAAATACATGGTATTTTTATATTGTAAATAAAAGACTCCAAATAATCCAGTAAGTGCAAACCACATCTTTCACAAAATAGTACTAGTAATGTGTACTGAAGCACATCACTTGACATTTATAACAGAGATCATGCAAGACAAAACGGTACAAAAACTAGACATGTGTCCCCACAAAAACAGTGGCCATAGAATCTTCACGCCAGTTATATAAATGTTGTAATTCAAACAAAAACCTACTACCAACAACAACCAAAAAAACACTAAGATAATAAAAAAATCCCAAACCACATCACCCCCAAAAAACTCAAAAACAAAAAAACCCAAACATTTATCTCAAACTAATATTAACATTCCTACCAACAGGAGACTCGGGTGTTAACCCCATGCTCTGAAGTAATGCTTCAGCTTCTCTTCTCTTCTTTTCAAGATCAGATTCTTCCTGTACAGGAAGAACTTCTTTCTTCTGATCAGTCTAAAAATAATTCAATAGTTAATTTATAGCATTTAACAAGTATTAAAAACTGCTTAATTTATATTTTGAGATCTCATAGATTCTTTTATGCTACTGAAACTTATCATCATACAGGTTAGATATTTGACTTCAGTAATTTTAATGGTCCTTTCTGTAGGGAAAGTAAACAACAGACAGGAATCACAAAATTTTGTTGCTTTGATACTGTCCTTAAAACACATATATAACATGCAAAAAGTGTCTTCTCATTTGTCAAAATGACAGACACTTCATAAGACCAAGAATATCTTTGTACACTAAGCACTGTAAAATGCAATGACTGAAAAAAAAAGTATTGAAGTACCTGTGTATAAAAGTGTTTTAAAGACACAGCCATATTTTTCCAATCTTGAAATTACAGTAACTGTGTCAAAGAAAACACTATAGGGTTAGAATGACAGTAAGGGTCAAGAAAGTATTAGGACACATGGCTAAATAGAGCACATGATAAAGTGTATAGCAATTAAGAAAATATGTGTAAGCCATAAAAGTGATGATTGTCTATGTGTGCATTTTAAGCTATTTCTTAAAACAAAAACATCAATAAGCTGTTTTGTGAGAAAGCTTTCTTTTGGACCTCAGCTTTCACAGAAAAAATAAAAAGACGAAAGTCTTAAAAACCTTGGCAGTAACTTTCAGTTTACAGGGCATTTAAGCAGTTTTCTTTAAGTTGTGTTATTATCTGCTAGATTTCATGCAAAAAAGAACAAAAATTGCATCCCCATAATTTAGAAATAAAGCAAGCTCTACTGTGAAAGATGCTGAACACTCCATATTTTTTCCACACTTAACTACTCATTTAGTGACAGAAATATAGTTCATAGCTTAAGGTGCTCAAAACTCAGTCATTGGCAATTGAGTATTTTTGTAAATATAAATTGATGATACAAGTCTTTAACAGAAGCAGCAAATCTAGACCAAGCTCTTGTCCCTATGCCATGATTAAAGACTAATTGCTCCTCACATGGCTGCACATTATGTTTCTAATCTACTGCACATTTCCTTTTAAAAAAGCAATTCCCAAATTTTAGAGCAAGTTCTCAACTGATAAACTATTGCATCACACGTGGAACCTTAGATATAGGCTTTACATTGTTACAAGACCATCAGAACATTATTTATTTCCTACACTTGTCTGAATCATGTACCTGGCAGATGCCCAGTTTTCAGTCATATGCTAATTTAGAACTACAAGATCATAACCAAAACACAGATAAGTCTTGCAAAAGTACCCCAAAACATTCCAGCAAAAGTTTCATTTACGAGGTATAATCTGCATTCAGGAGAAACTTCGTAGTAAATCACTGACTGCCACATACTTTAGCACAGAGAAATTCAGAAGACTGTTAACAAACCAAATCTAACACACAAGCAGCATATACACCCTGAGCGTTGCCCTGATTTTAAAATCCAGGCTAAAGATGAGTCAAAGAGCAGAAGAATGCAGCACATTGTTTGTACAATAATAACCTGACAATCCAACAATTCATATGGACTCCCTCAGAACTGCACTTCAGAAATGAGTTCTCTAAATAATACGACCCCAACTCATTAAGCAGAGCTTTTGTGCAATACTTGAGTGATTTGGTTAACAATGCAGACAAGTAGTTTTAGAAATCCAAACTTTATGCAAGTGTAGGATTTTTAAAAAATTAAAATCTAACCTGCCATACTGATAATTCTACAGACAGTAGGGTTTTGCTCTGATCAGAAAAGTGCTGTATTTGCATCAGCAACTGACCATTAAGTAGACACTCCTTAAATAACATGTAGCAAATGACTAAGTGAATCTACTCATAGATTTTGGACAAGCTGCACATGCAAACATTCAAGTTTTAAAGAGAAAATTATTTCTTACTTCTTTTTTCTTTCTTTCTTCCTCTTTTCTTTTCTTCTCCTCTCTGATTTGAGCTAATCGTTGCTTCTTGCGCTCCAGCTCCGCCTTCAGTTCACTTTTGTCAGACATGGCTGAAACACTGATCAACACAAATCATAACAGCGGTCGGTTTGCATTTTTGTTGGTTTTGTTTTAAGTTAGCAGCTTTCCTTTAAGTAAGCTATCATTAAAGGAACTGCACTAGCTTACTAAAACAGAACAGTGAAAAGATTTAAAATAAGAATTTAAAAATAAATAATCACATTTCTCTTTTCACATTTCTTTCACTTAACACATTCTCAGTACTAAAGGGATTGATTTAAAACAAACAGAACTATGAGATGGTGACAGTATCCATTCCTAAGGTGGTTCTGACGCTCTTTGAAGGAAAAGCTCTGTAAGAAACGTCAGGCACTGCAGACGGGGCTATCTGATCTTGCTAGAGGATTCTGTACAGCTACAGAGCCAGCTCTGCTGAAAGCAGCAAGGAGGATACCAACACAACATCTATCTCTGACTTTTCACTCAACAGCTTAAATATTGGCATGCACAAGTTAGCAGTATGTACGCTATATATCCTTCTGCATACAGTTGTAGGACTCAAAATACAGATTTATTTTAAAAATAGTAGGATTACTGTAAATCACAAGGCAAAGCAAGTACAAGTGTGATGGTCAAAAGAAGCGCTGTAAAATATGCTCATTATGTTTTTTTTTTACACTGCTAAGAAAGTGGTGGGCCTTTTAAAGACAAATATTCTACAAAAGTTTTGCTACGTAACTAAGTCAATTAAGTACAGACAAGAACGTCAAAAATAAACAAAAGGGGAAAAAAAACCACATCAGAACTTAACAAAGATTTAGAGCACAGGTATGAAGAACTGTGCCAATGGGCTGAATGAAAAAAAGCTTAGTTTTGCTGTTTTTAAGCAAATCCAAGTCAGTAAAGAAAGTGCAGAAGTGGTTTTACAATGGGTGAAGGATCTATAGATGCTGTTACACGAAGCTTGGTAACAGAGACACCAGATTCAGCACCAGTAACACGACTGCTCACTAATTCAAAACTAAGAACACCTGCAAGTGTTTGCACAGCACAGAAAAGGACACAACATAACGCGAGTCTCGTACATCTACCCCGATATGCTGAGTAGCACCTGTGTTCGGGTAGATGTGTGCAGACATGCGAGTGCGGATAAATGGGTTTGCAAACCTGCTGTCGGTGTTTTCACAGGGCACCCGGGGCCGCTCTGAAGCGGCGCCAGAAGGCGGCTGTCACCACCCCCCCGCCCTTCCCGTGCCGAGTCAGGACGGCGAAGCGGCGCAAACCCAGCCGTGCCCGGGGAGCGGAGCGGAGCGCCCAACCGGCCCGCTCGGATCAACCGCGGGACGAACCGGGCGCCGCCAGGACCAGGTTCCACACCCAAATCCCACCCGGGCCGCACGGGGGAGGGAGCCTGGCAGCGCACCCCACCCTGACAGGCCCCTGCCGCACCCCGAGGCCCAGGGGACAGCACCACCCCACCTCCCCGAGCCCGCACCCTCTCCCACGGGCCCACCCGGCGCGGGCCGCCCCCCGGCCCC